>VXBC01000020.1:269900-284960 GCA_013399945.1 Ploceus nigricollis | reverse complement strand
TGCACTTGAAAAGCCCCCTCTTTGGGAAGGAGGGCTGGGGGCTGGGGGGGCTGCACCAGCGGCTTTGAATGCGGTGTCAAAGTCACGGGGTGGAGCAGAGAATGGGGAGACGGTTAATCTGTGAAAGGAGGTTTTGAAGTTCAGAGACTTTGCTCCTCTAGAGATGTAAATAAGATGCTCTCAATGGTGGNTGCCAGCACCCCCTGCAAGAACGGTGCCAAGTGCGTGGATGGCCCCAACACCTACAGCTGCGAGTGCACTGAAGGTGAGGGGATCCTGGGGGGCTGTGGGGGTCCTGCCCACTGATATGCTATAAAACCACATTGACATGTCATTTAGTGCCCACCTCTGCAAGCACCTGCTGTGGCAGGTGTCCCCAAGCCGTCCATCAGTGAGGTTGGTCCCTGCTGATGTGACTCCCGTGGGGCAGGATGTCCCTTTGCCTGGTGTTGGCAGAACAAGCTCTGGAGCCTGCTGGCCCCAGAGCCAGGTGTATGGAGCCTGGCACTCCTTAGGTGTGGCCCCGCAGCAGCCGTCCCACCGTGCTCCCGCCCGCCGGGGCAGCAGCGAGGGGGAAGGCAGGAAGGAAGGAATAAAGCTGCCTCTATGGGGACGCAAGGTGCAGGGCCGCGGGGGCTCGCCGACCGAAACCCAAGGAGCAGTTGCACAAAATGATGACTTGAGCCCTGGTGGCAAACAGTGGCTCTTTTGTGGAGCAGCTCCCGCCAGAAATCTTCCAGCTGAATGGCCTCTAATTAGTGTCTTGCTAATGCCAAGCCCCGATGAAAAGCTGCTATGTGGGCTTGGCGGGGTCTAGTCAAAGCTGTACTTTGTCCTCGGCTCTCCACCCCCAAACCCGGCGGGGAGGGAGCCGGCCAGGAGAATAGGAGCTGCCGGGGGGGGTTATTATTCGGGGGTGCTTGCGGCCGCCCCCCCGTGCGCTCGGGACGAGCCGCGGGCGAGCGCGGGGCCCCACTCCGCAGCCGAGGCCGCTTTAATGCGGGTCATTGTGCACCCCGGGACAAAGCCCCCGGGCTGGGGTCTGACCAGCCCCTCTGCCAGCACATCGGGGTGCTCCCTGCCTGCACCCCGCTCCTGGGGGTCCCAGAGCTCACAGTGGGGCAGGTAAAGCCACCCCGGTGCACTGCCTCACACCTGGAGAGGGTGGGAAGGAGTGTCCCCCATCCCCACCCCATGTCCCCCATCCTCAGCCTGTGTCTCTCCTGCTGGTGGCAGGTTTCACGGGCGCTCACTGCGAGATCGACATCGATGAGTGTGACCCTGACCCGTGCCACTACGGGACCTGCAAGGACGGCATCGCCTCCTTCACCTGCCTCTGCCAGCCCGGCTACACGGGCCACCGCTGCGACATCAACATCAACGAGTGCCAGAGCCAGCCCTGCAAAAATGGGGGCACCTGCCAGGACAGGAACAATGCCTACAACTGCATCTGCCTCAAAGGGACCACGGGTGAGCAGGAGGGAACCCCTGCGGCTCCACATGGGTCGGCAGTGCTGCTGCAGCATCCCACTCCCATCCTCTTCCTGGGGCAGGTTGGCCCTGGGCCACCACCAGCAGCCACCCTGGTGCCAGGGCCAGCCTGGGGCATCTTGGATGAGGGCGAGTTCTCCCAGTTTGGTGCCCAGCTCAGGCAGGAGCCGCGCCCCAGCTGGGAGCTGCCCATGGCGGAGGCGCTTTGTTGTGGGGCGGTGGCGGCAGTCGGTGCCAGCGGGGTTCATTTTACTGCTTTGACGGGTCTGGGGACCTCCTAATGACACTCCTCTCCTCTTGGGGACCCCCTAACAACCCCCCTCTCCTTCCCAGGCCCCAACTGTGAGATCAACCTGGATGATTGTGCCAGCAACCCCTGTGACTATGGCAAGTGCATTGACAAGATCAATGGCTACGAGTGCACCTGCGAGCCGGGCTACACAGGTGAGAGCAGGGCCTCACACCCTGGGGACTTGCAGCTGCTGGTGCCTCACAAAACCAGGACAAGGGTGCAATAAGGAGGGGGGATGCTGCCATCCCGCTTGTAGGAGGTTTTACACCCTCCAGTGCTCCTGCTTGTTCAGGAGGGTGACCCCGGCTCAGTCCGAAATCAAAGGGGTGTCTGGTGCTGCGAATTCGACTCCTGCTGCGCCCACTCCCATGGGTATCAGGTTGCTGCCTTGTCCAACTGGTTTGTTTGATGGCTGCTGGAAATGGTGGAGGGCTTTGATGGGAGCAGCCCCCACCGCTCCCCGCTCGCGCGGCCCCTTGTCCTCGGGCCCGCCGGGAGCTGAAATAAAGCCTGGCTTTGTGGGCCGTGGCAGGTAGGGTTACAGGCTGAAACCTCCTTCCTTCTCTGTTCCCTCCTGGACCAAAGCAGCCCAGGGCACAGCTTCTTCCCAGTCCCATTTCTTGAAGGCAGGCAGGCGATGCAGAGTAGCCCACTCCTCTGCAGCCAATGTAGTGTGTCCTGAGATCCCAGCCTCCAGCAGACATTCCCTGGGTGGCTGGCAGGGAGCTGCCTGGTGGGTGCACTCCCCACACTGTGCTGTTCATGCTTATGGGGTACCTGTTCCTTGCTCCCCCTTTGCCAGGGCGCATGTGCAACATCAACATCGACGAGTGTGCCAGCAACCCGTGCCACAACGGGGGCACGTGCAAGGATGGCATCAATGGCTTCACCTGCCTCTGCCCCGAGGGCTTCCACGACCCCAAGTGCCTGTCTGAAGTGAACGAGTGCAACAGCAACCCCTGCATCCATGGGAAATGCCACGATGGATTGAATGGGTAGGCTGGAGGGTGCAGGGGCTGCTGGGGGGCCGCAGGGACGAAAGGGTCCCCAACAAAGTCAGGGTTAGAGGAGGGTGAGCATCTGTCCCCTGAGTTGGTGCTTGCTGAGTTGGTGCACCCAGCCCAGCCCTCCAGAGTATCCATGGCTCTGAGCCAGTGCCATGGGATACTTCCCTGAAGGGACAGGATTTGCTGGATAAATGATGGCTGGTGCAGCCTAGAGGGCCGGGATGGACCAGCTCCTTATGCCCCAATTTTTCTCCAAAGCTACAAGTGTGACTGTGACCCTGGCTGGAGTGGGACAAACTGTGACATTAACAACAACGAGTGTGAATCCAACCCCTGCATGAACGGTGGCACCTGCAAGGACATGACCAGTGGCTACATCTGCACCTGCAGAGAGGGCTTCAGCGGTAAGTGGGGGGTTAGATTAGATATTCTGAAAAACTTCTTCCTGGAAATGGTGATCAGGCACTGGAACAAGCTGCCCAGGGAAGTGGTGGAGTCACGATGATTGGAAGTGTTCAAAAGGGGTGTGGATGTGGAACATAGTGATGCTGGGTTAATGGTTGGACTTGATGACCTTAGAGGGCTTTTCCAGCATTAACAAGTCTGTGATTCCATGATTCTAAGGGTGCAGCCAGGGATGCTGCCACGTTCCCCTCACACCGAGGCCTGGGTGGAAGCTGTGGGTGGGTGTTCTGTGATGCCAGGTGGGCTGGAGGCTTCATTTTGGGGACAGTGGAGCCCCAGGTGTGGCTGGGAGCTGGGGCAGTGCAGCCCTCCTGGAGACCTTCAGCAGAGTTCAGGGCTGGAGCTGAGCACAGGAGGCTTTCCCAGGGCAATGGGTGTGCTGTTGTCATTGCCACCGTGTCCCCACTGTACCCTCAGCCCCCTGCCAGCAGCACCCCTCCATCACAGCCATTTCTGTCTATTTTTCTTAACACAGGCCCCAACTGCCAGACCAATATCAACGAATGTGCTTCCAACCCCTGCCTGAACCAGGGCACGTGCATTGACGATGTTGCTGGCTACACCTGCAACTGCCTCCTGCCCTACACAGGTGAGGGGAGCCCCCCGTGCCCCACCACAGCTCTGTGGAGTTTCTGCTTCACGTGTGACACCAAACTGCTCCCAGCACATGCAGTGAGCTGGCACTGAGCATGAAGGTTTCCCTCTTCCTGCCCTGCCGAGGGGCTGCCCACAGCCACGGCTCCACCTCTCCACGGCGCAGCTGGAGGAAATTTGCAGGAGCTTTGGGAAGCTGCCAGCCGCAGCTTCCTCCCTTCCTCCTCTTCCTCCTCCTCCTCCTGGAGGGCAGCAGGGCGGTGGCTTGGGGGCAGCAGCACCCAGGGGCTGTCCCACTGACACCCCAGCGTTCCCCAGCCGTGATGCCCGTGCTGGAAGAGGCTGGAAGAGGCCGGGGGGCCGGGGGATTCTGCTGAGCCAATTCCTGTTTGCCGGCCCTGCGCTTCCGCTCGCGCAGCCCGGCACAATTGCAGGAAGCCATGAGCTGTTTCCTGCCCTCGCCAGCGGCCATAGAAACCCCTGGGGGGACGGGGACTGGGCAGGCAGGGAGGGGAAGGCTCTGGAAAATAGCAAAGGCCAGTTCAGGAGATATTGGCTGACAGGGAAGATAAGGGTTTGGAGGGAACGTGTCCCTTGGCTGGACGTAAACAGGAAAAGCAGCAGAGAGGGAAGGGGGGAGGGAGAGCAAGGGGGAAAAGACACCCTGAGCAGCATTTCCCCGCCAAAGGAAGTGTGCAGTGCTGTCATGCAGCCCAGATAGCCAGGGCTTAAAAGTTTGGGGGGGTTCGGGGTCATGGGTCTTCCTCAATGGAGGAGACAGCCCCAGCTGGGCTGCCCTGGCGTGCTGGGGAGGTCCAGAGCCTTCCCCAGACTGGCAGCAGCCCAGGGCAGGGGACAGGGATAGCAGGGTCTTGGGCCACCTGTCCTTTTGGAGGGTGACAGCGGGTGCTTGTGCCTGTGCAGGAGCCACCTGTGAGGATGTGCTGGCCCCCTGTGCTGGCAGCCCCTGCAAGAACGGTGGCGAGTGCCAGGAGTCAGAGGACTACAAGAGCTTCTCCTGCAGTTGCCCCCCTGGCTGGCAAGGTATGGACATGGCCCTTTTGGGGGGTAGAACACCAACTCTCCTCAGGGAGGGAAAGGCACAGGGGAGGGAGCCAGGCCTGGAGGAGGGTCCTGACGTGCCCCGTGGCTCAGCTGGGTGGATGGGACACAACCATTGCCTGCATCCCTTGGCTTCTGCCCTGGTGTGAGCGGTGCCCAGAATGTCATTGTCACCCCTGAGGCTTTCACCCCAGCCCACACAATCCCTGTCCTGCTGTGTCCCCAGGTCAGACCTGTGAGATTGACATCAATGAGTGTGTGAAGAGCCCCTGCAGGAATGGGGCCACGTGCCAGAACACCAACGGGAGCTACCGCTGCGCCTGCCGGACCGGCTTCTCCGGCCTCAACTGCGACACCGACATCGACGACTGCAAGCCCAGTAAGAGCAGGGGCTGCCCCAGACTGCACCCAGCCCAGCCCTGAGCCTCATCACCCTTCCTGGGGCTGGGATTCTCCTCCCCATGCATGGACCAGCCCTGGGTGCCACTGTGGCCTGGGCTGTGCTGTGAGCCCTGCTTGGCTTTTGGGCCACCTCAGGCATGTCCCTGTTGAGCTGTGTCAGTCCGAGGCAGGAGGAAGGAGGCTGGGGGACAGTGTGTGCCATGGGTTCTCCTTGTGCCCAGTCTCCTGCAGGGGTTGGTGTGGCTTCTGCCCAGTCTGTGGGCTCAGTCCCAGTCCTCCACGTGGCCAGGGAATGTGTATGGGGACAGTGCCATGGGGCAGGTCCCAGGCTGGGCTGCAGCACCACAGCTTGACCCATCACATCTTCATGTGCACGTCCCTCCTCTCCAGATCCATGCCACAATGGTGGCTCCTGCTCCGATGGCATTGGCACATTCTTCTGTGAGTGCCTGGCTGGCTTCCGTGGGCCCAAGTGTGAGGAGGACATCAATGAGTGTGCCAGCAACCCCTGCAAGAACGGGGCCAACTGCACCGACTGCGTCAACAGCTACACCTGCACCTGCCCCTCCGGCTTCAGCGGCATCCACTGCGAGAACAACACCCCTGACTGCACAGAGAGGTACAGTCCTGCCACCTGGGACAAGGGGCTGAGGTCCCTGTGCCACCCCATAACCCTGGGTTGGTGTGTGGGGCACGACTGGTGGTGACTCACTGGGGCGCGGTGTCTGTGTCCCCAGCTCCTGCTTCAACGGTGGCACGTGTGTGGATGGCATCAACACCTTCACCTGTGTCTGCCTGCCCGGCTTCACGGGCAGCTACTGCGAGCACAACATCAACGAGTGTGACTCCAAGCCGTGCCTGAACGGGGGCACGTGCCAGGACAGCTACGGGACGTACAAGTGCACCTGTCCCCAAGGGTACACTGGGCTCAACTGCCAGGTACAGGAACCTTGGGGGGATGCTGCTCTGGGGATCTGAGGGTCACTGCAGTCTCCACTCCTGCAGGAGCCCTGCTGGGTCCTCACCTCTTGCTCTGCTCCCCCAGAACCTGGTGCGTTGGTGTGACTCCTCGCCCTGCAAAAATGGAGGCAAGTGCTGGCAGACCAGCAACCTGTACCACTGCGAGTGCAACAGCGGCTGGACAGGGCTCTACTGCGATGTCCCCAGCGTGTCCTGCGAGGTGGCTGCTAAGCAGCAAGGTGAGGCCCTGCCACGTGTACAGGGCCAGGCTGGGGTCCCCAGGTGTCCCCTGTGCTGGGCACTGAGCAGGGATGTGGCCAGTTCTCTTTGGCACAGAGCGATCTCAAGGATTGCTCTAGCAATGCACGCCCAGGGCTGTGATTCCCTGTGGGATGTGTGGTGGCCAGGACATGGCCCTGTGGTGTGTGGGTGTCACGAAGGTCCCTGCATCTCACTCTGCTCTCCCTGACAGGTATCGATGTAGCACATCTCTGCAGGAACTCGGGGCTCTGTGTTGACACTGGCAACACTCATTTCTGCCGCTGCCAAGCCGGCTACACCGGCAGCTACTGCGAGGAGCAGGTGGATGAATGCTCCCCCAACCCCTGCCAGAACGGAGCCACCTGCACAGACTACCTGGGAGGCTACTCCTGCGAGGTGGGTGCCTGGGGGGCAGGAATTCCCAGGGAAAAAGCCTCAGTTACTGCTTTTCTGCTGCCCAAGATGCTGCCCTTGCATGATTCCCCTTTACCAAGTTGGAGATTCGGGTGCTGGCTATGCTCCTAGAGCTGTGTGGGAATGGAAGGAGCTTCTCTGATAGTTCCCCTCTTTCCTCCTTGCAGTGTGTGGCTGGTTATCATGGAGTTAACTGCTCAGAGGAGATCAATGAGTGCTTGTCCCACCCATGCCAGAATGGAGGAACCTGCATCGATCTCATCAATACCTACAAATGCTCCTGCCCCAGAGGAACTCAAGGTAAATTAATTCCCCAGGCTGGGGCATTAGTGGGCTGAGTGCAGATATCCTTGGATTCTGCTCATTAGCTGCTCGGGCTGGCAGCAGCAAACGCAGCGGGCGAGTTTTGTGTTTGCTGGTGGGCTTAGCCATCAAGGCCACGCAGCCTTGGCCACGTGGTGCCATGTCCCTCCTGCCCGAGAGGTGGCTCAGGCTGCCACTGACGTGGTCAGGCTCAGCCCCTGGGCAGGGCAGGCTCACACAAGGGAGCAGCAGGCCCCCCGATACTGTTTGATGAGCTGTGTGGGTTGTTCCCCCTCTCTCTAGGGGTGCACTGTGAGATCAATGTGGATGACTGCAGCCCTTTCTTTGATCCTGTCACCCTGGGGCCCAAGTGCTTTAACAATGGCAAGTGCAAGGATCGGGTAGGTGGCTACAGCTGCATCTGCCCCCCTGGCTTTGTAGGGGAGCGCTGCGAGGGAGATGTCAACGAGTGCCTGTCCAACCCCTGCGACGCCCGCGGCACCCAGAACTGCGTGCAGCGGGTCAACGACTACAAATGCGAGTGCAGACCTGGCTATGCAGGTGAGCACTGCATCCCCTGTGCTCCCAGGGCCCAGCCTGCAGCCCCAGCTCCCCCAGGCATCCCTGCACGCCTTCGTCTGCTCCTCACACGCTCCTCTCCCTCGCAGGCCGTCGCTGTGACACCGTGGTGGATGGCTGCAAAGGCAAACCCTGCAGGAATGGGGGAACCTGTGCTGTTGCCAGCAACACTGGCCGTGGCTTCATCTGCAAGTGCCCCCCGGTAGGTGCCTGCTCCTCTCCAGGAGGAGGGAATGACCAGCCTGCAGAGAGGTGGTCAAAGGCCAGTTTAGCCCCTGAGTGTCCGCACCTGAGGCTTCCCCAGCTGGGATGGGCATGAATGGGAAGATGCTTTGCGGTGGGTGCATCCATAAATGTGCACCCTCCATGCTTGCAAGGATGCTGGAATAGAGTTAAGGAGAAGATGGCTGAGGCCTGAAGGTAGAACAGGCTAAATGTTATTTGCACCACACAAAGTGGGACAGGCAGCTATGGATAAGAGCTCCCTTCACTTTGGGGGGATGCTCTAACGGGCTTTACATTCAAGATTGAATTGCCCATCACCAGCTTTAGAGGGTGAGTTTTAGTTTCCCAGAACACACGTGTGTTAATGCTGCTTGTAGCACCACATCAGTGGTTCTGACTCCCTCCTTGCTGTGCCTTCCCCAGGGATTCGTGGGTGCCACCTGCGAGAACGACTCCCGCACCTGTGGGAACCTGCACTGCCTGAACGGTGGCACCTGCATCTCCATCCACAAGAGCTCCAAGTGCATGTGCATGCCGGCCTTCACGGGCCCCGAGTGCCAGTACCCGGCCAGCAGCCCCTGCACCTCCAACCCCTGCTACAACGGCGGCACCTGCGAGTTCTTCAGCGACGCCTCCCCCTTCTACCGCTGCAACTGCCCCGCCAACTTCAACGGCCTCAACTGCCACATCCTCGACTTCGACTTCCAGGGGGGCATCGGGCAGGACATCATCCCCCCCAAAATCGAGGAGAAGTGCGAGATCGCCGTGTGCGCGGGGTACGCCGGCAACAAGATCTGCGACGGGAAATGCAACAACCACGCCTGCGGCTGGGACGGCGGCGACTGCTCCCTCAACTTCAACGACCCCTGGAAGAACTGCTCCCAGTCTCTGCAGTGCTGGAAGTATTTCAACGATGGCAAGTGTGACTCTCAGTGCAATAATGCTGGCTGCCTCTACGATGGGTTTGACTGCCAGAAATACGAGGGGCAGTGCAAGTAAGTGGCTTCTTTAAAACCTTCTTGTTTTGAAGCCCATCAGGGTCACCATCTCTGGTGACCCTCTGGTTGTTCTGATTGTATCTGGTAAAACTCCTAGACTCAGGCTTGCTGTTCACTCCCAACATTCTGTTTTGCTGCCTGTGGGGCTGCAACTCAAGCAATCACATCTCCCTGTGGTCCTTCTGAGTTTACATCTACTTGGAAGCTCTCTGGGTTTGACTCATTGCAGATGGCTTCCCTGTCCTTGCTTGTATCACTCCACAGAAGTGAATTCTCCAACTCACAGCAGTAACAGAGTCAGTTTCAAGGCAGGGAGACCCCAGTTGGAAGAGCAGCCAAGAAACATGGTGATGTTAACATCCAAGCATTTCCCAAACATTGTCTTTGGCAACAGCAGGAACTTAGTCCCAGATTCCTGGACCAACTGTGGTCTCAGTAACTATTCTGTGTCCCCATGCCTTCTCTGAGTCACAGCAATTTGTTCCTTTTTCTTTTATAATTTAACAGCTGCTCTCTCTCACCTGCAGCGGTGAATGCTTCACAGTGCTGCATGAAACAGCTGCTTTCTATGTAAACTGCTTTAGTGTCTGTCAGGGTGAAGAATATTTATACAAAAAAGAGACCACCACTGCTTTTCTCAGCAGATAGGTGTTATTTGCAGTACTTGGTCTAATTCTTTCTTCTGCCTTGCTTCTTCCCCCACCCAGCCCTCTGTATGACCAGTACTGCAAAGATCACTTCTCCGATGGTCACTGTGACCAGGGCTGCAACAATTTTGAGTGCGAGTGGGATGGTCTGGACTGTGCAAACAACATGCCAGAGAAGCTGGCAGATGGCACACTGGTGGTGGTGGTCCTCATCACCCCCGAGAACCTGAAGAACAACTCCTTCAACTTCCTGCGGGAGCTGAGCCGGGTGCTGCACACCAACGTGGTCTTCAAGAAGAACCCCAAGGGGGAATATATGATCTTCCCATACTATGGCAACGAGGAGGAGCTGAAAAAACATTACATCAAGAGGTCCACAGAGGACTGGTCAGATATGTCCAGTGCTGTCATCAACAAAGTGAAGAGCAGCCTCTACTCCAGGGCTGGCAGGAGGCAGAAGAGGGAGCTCGATCAGATGGACATCAGAGGGTAAGAGGGTTCCATTTTCTCTGAGCAGCACTCACTGTGTTTTCTGTGTGGATAATTGTAACACGCTAGGAAGGGAAGGATGTAGGCCAGATAATTGTATTTAGATGTTGCTTTCTGTGTGAACAGAAACCGGGTTTTGCTCTCATGTGGGAAAATGGAGTGATCATTCAGGAATCCCTGATACAATGCTGCCCGACTCTCACGATTGAAGGAGTCCTGTGCATTGTTGGGAGCTGGGGCTGGGCTGGGTGGGACCTGGAAGCAGAGGTTGGCCTGAGCGACTGTCTGACTTCAGGAAGTCATTAAGTTAAGCCTCATTTTCTCCCTGGGAAATGCTTTCTAGAGCTTTGTTGTAAAACTCAATTACCGCAATCTGTGTTTGGAGATCTTTGGTGTAAACATACACATCTAACCTGCTCCCTCTCCATGGACTCAATCAAAAACCCCTGAAAGCAAAGGAGTTAGAGCAGTGAAACTGATATGAGAAGACCTGAAAGCTCCCAAACAGCATTATTTAAGATACTGTAGTGTCTGGGTAATTATAAAACATTGTGAAGCAGAGACTCCCTTCCATTCCTGTAGATAAAGAGCTGGATTTTACAGCATTCACTGAGGCAAATCCAGCAGACCATGAGTGTGAGCTGCAGGCTTTGGGCCACAGGGGAGTGAGGAGATGGGTTCCCAACTTCTAATTCCACTGATGGGAGTTAAAGAGGGAAGGGAGACAGGGCTGGCCCATGTCCTCCATGTGGTCATCACTCTCTGTTCCTTATTGACTCTTCTCTCTCACAGATCCATTGTCTACTTGGAAATTGATAACCGCCAGTGCATCCAGTCATCTTCCCAGTGCTTCCAGAGTGCCACGGATGTGGCAGCATTCCTGGGAGCCTTGGCCTCCCTTGGCAACCTGAACATACCCTACAAAATAGAAGCTGTCAAAAGTAAGTACAGCTGGTCACTTGAGGAGGAGAGACAGCCAAAACTTTCCAGCCTTCCCCGAGTTTAGTTATCTGTCAATTGGCTGCATCTGAGCACAGTCTGGTTTTAATAACCTCACATATATTTTTTTTTCCTTTAAGTCTTTTCTTTAAAAAAATTGCAAGCCCACTTTATTATTTTTGCTTATTCCAGGTTTTATTTCAAAATCATTATCACTCTAAAAGTTATTAAAAAAAAGAAAAGAAAAAGAAAACCCAAGCAGCTCCAATCAATCAGTGACATGCAAGGAGTTGAAGTTTGTATCTTGAAAATCCCCCCTAAATCCTTTTGTCTTAACAGCTCAATGCAAGCGCAATGATTTGAAGTTTGCTAATCCTTTTCCTTAAAGGAGAAAAAAGTGAAGCTGTCTCCTGGTGCAGGCTGCCTTGTGCAGCCGAGAATTTGCCGATAGTTTGCAATTCTGATTAATAGCGTATAAAATGNTGGGGGGGGGGCGCTGATTTAGTCAGACTTAGGTACCTCTATTAACAAATTTTCCTTCATTTCCACTCCGTCCCCGGTTTGCTATGCAGCTTAATGTCTCAGCATCTCTTTGTGCCCCACTGTTTTGCAGGTGAAACAGCCGAGCCCACGAAGAACTCCCAGCTGTATCCTATGTACGTGGTGGGGGCTGCGCTGGTCTTGCTCGCCTTCATCGGGCTGGGAGTGCTGGTGAACCGCAAGCGCCGCAGGGAGCATGGGCAGCTCTGGTTCCCAGAAGGCTTCAAAGTGACAGAGTCCAGCAAGAAGAAGCGACGGGAACCCCTCGGGGAGGATTCTGTTGGACTGAAGTGAGTAATTTGCTTGCTGGTTGCTCAGGGCTCTTCTGGGAGAGCCTGCTGGAGTTTTGTTCTCTAGTGCATCGTAGTGGTGTGGCAGGGAGGAGAAGAATCAGGGGTCTTGAAGTTCTGCACGGGGAAAAAAAGCAGAGTTCTGTATGGTCTGTGCTTTGTAATCTTTTTGCACTTGGTAAAAAATGAAATGCAACCTGAGGGGAACCTCCTGGAAATTGGTTGATTCTTCTTTCAGTTTGTGCCTATACATGGACAAACATCACAAACAGTTCCTGCAGAGGAGATAACTTTTTCTGTGGCTTTATTTTTAAAGACCCCTCAAAAATGCTTCGGACGGCACGCTGATGGATGACAACCAGAATGAGTGGGGTGATGAGGAGACCTTGGACACCAAGAAGTTCAGGGTAAGCCCTCTGCCACATTCCCTGTCTGTGCTGCAGGCAGTCACTCCTGGGTTTGTCATGGAAGGAGCAGAGGGACCCTCATGGCCCCTCCTTGCTGCTCTCAGCTCCTTTGCAAGCCTGCCTGTGACAAACACACACCTTGGAGCCTCGCAGAGCTTCCCAGGCTGGAGCTCAGCCCAGGGTGCTTTCCTGGGAGCTCACTCCCTGCTGTTTCCCTCAGCTTGAGGAGCAGGCGATGCTGCCGGACACGGATGACCAGACGGATCACAGGCAGTGGACGCAGCAGCACCTGGACGCCGCTGACCTGCGCATTTCCTCCATGGCCCCCACGCCTCCCCAGGGGGAAATCGATGCTGACTGCATGGATGTCAACGTCAGAGGGCCGGGTAAGGACCCCTTGCACTTCTGCACTGGCTGGCAGCTCATGTGGAACCCTCCCTGAGCCCCTGCAGAGGAGCAGCCCCACAGCCCTCCCTGTCCCTTGCTGGTGCAGAGTCACTGCTACAAGCTCTGCACCACAGGGTTGCTGTTGTGTGTGATTTAGAGAGAGACCCTCTCATATTTTGCTTTCCATGAGAGCTCTTTTGTTCAGTGACTGAGGTGGAAATTACAGAAGTACCTATTAAATCACCCAGGTTATCTCTCTGCTGCCCCTATATTCTTCTCCTCCCACCCATCTTGTACATTTCACAGTCTTCCTTTAAGGTTTCTAACAGCTTTTTAAATTCTTACAAACACTTGTCTTCCCCATGTCTATGAAATTGTCCTCTGAAATAATGAAGGTATTTACCATACTCTATTTGCTTTGAGCAGCCTTCCTTACAAACTGCACCTTACGTGGAGCAGATGAAATAGGAAGAGCAGTGAGATACCACTAAGGAATTTCAGATCCATATCAGAGGAAGGATACTCGTGTTTGATGTTCAGAACTAGTCAGGAACTCAGTCTCGGTGCACCCAGGAGAATAAGCATCTATCGCAGGCAGAGCATCTGGCAGAGCCTCCTGCATTACAGAGGGTAAAAAGCCTTTTTTCATCCTGAGCTCCCCTGTGCTTTCAGATGGCTTCACCCCCCTCATGATCGCCTCGTGCAGCGGAGGAGGGCTGGAGACCGGCAACAGCGAGGAGGAGGACGACGCTCCCGCCGTCATCTCGGACTTCATCTACCAAGGTGCCAGCCTGCACAACCAGACTGACCGCACGGGCGAGACCGCCCTGCACCTGGCCGCCAGGTACTCCCGCTCGGACGCGGCCAAGCGCCTGCTGGAGGCCAGCGCCGACGCCAACATCCAGGACAACATGGGCCGGACGCCGCTGCACGCCGCCGTCTCCGCCGACGCGCAAGGGGTCTTCCAGGTGAGCGATGCTCTGGCCGCCGGTTTCGGGGTTTTTGGGGGGAAATAGTGGTGCTACGTGAAGGGTCTTATCACAGGGTCTCCTGCTCACCTGTGGGGTGACAGTCGTAAAAGATGAAGCCCCTGTTGTCTTGGGGAGCAGCAAAGCAGCAGCCCCACGGCAGCAGCCCTGGGCTGGGAGCAGAAGTGGAGAGATGAACTTTTGGAAAGGGCATTGCAGGTCCTGAGACCTGGATACCTGGAGTGCCGTGCTCTCTGCCCCTCATTAACGTTTGTGTTCCCTCTGCTTTGGCCCTTCTTGTGGCAGATCCTGATTAGGAACAGGGCAACAGACCTGGATGCCCGAATGCATGACGGGACCACTCCCCTGATCCTGGCTGCTCGTTTGGCTGTGGAGGGGATGCTGGATGACCTCATCAACTGCCACGCTGACGTCAATGCCGTGGATGATTTAGGTACTGGGGCAGCTAAAACACCAGCTCACCCAGACATGGGACAAAAGGGCTGCTTGCTGTTGATCTCAGCACTCTCTAACGTGTGTTGTATTTCGTGGTTTTCCTCTCCAGGCAAGTCAGCCCTGCACTGGGCAGCTGCTGTGAATAATGTGGAAGCTGCAATGGTCCTCCTGAAGAATGGTGCCAATAAGGACATGCAGAATAATAAGGTAGGATCTCCTAGGCTGATATATGCAAGGGAAGAACCATTTGGGGAGTCTGTTAAAGAGTAATTTCTGGCTAAATTACAAATGTCTGGCACTGAGACTCTGCTTTGATTGTTCTGCTGTGAATGAAGTTGGATTTAGCTCAAAGGAGTACTGTGGGATTTGGTTGTAGGGATGATGTTGAGGGGCCACACAGTGCCTGGTGGGCAGTGTCTTTGTGGCCACCTCCAGCATGTTCTGGATCACTCATAGGGTTCCTGGTTTGATATCAGTACAAGGCTCAGCAGGGTAGGAAAAAGAAGGAGCAAACCCTCACCAGAGGAGAGGTGATGGCAGACCATCTCTGCCAGCCAACCACATGGGTGTGGAGCTCAGGGCAGCGTTAGCCAGGAGAATCTGTGAACTCAACCCTAACCAAACATTGCTGGCTTTCCAGGAGGAGACCCCACTGTTCCTGGCAGCCAGAGAAGGGAGCTACGAAACCGCCAAGGTCCTGCTGGACCATTTTGCCAACCGGGACATCACGGACCACATGGACCGGCTGCCGCGGGACATCGCCCAGGAGCGCATGCACCACGACATCGTGCGCCTGCTGGACGAGTACAACCTGGTGCGGAGCCCCACCCTGCACAACGGCCCCCTGGGGGCACCCACCCTGTCCCCCCCGCTCTGCTCCCCCA
>VXBC01000020.1:219468-261679 GCA_013399945.1 Ploceus nigricollis | reverse complement strand
CGGCCCCGACTGGGGCGGGCCGTGGTGCCGCAAGGAGGGGCGAAGGCGCTGCCGCAGTCGCGGGGTGCGCTGCCCGGGGGTTTCCCGCAGGGTTCGGGTTGCTCTGGGCGGTTTCGAGTGGGGCGGCGGGACAGGGACACCCTGCGGGGCTCCGAGGGTTATTCCGTGGGGTGCGGGAGGGAGGAGGTTCCGTCTGATGCTGGCTGTCGCGTATCCCCGCTGGCAGCGCCGGTGCCGGGTCAGGGTTGTTTTTGCGAGCTGTCAGGTGCCCCAGGTCGGTGCAACTGGTGCTGACTCAGGAGTGCGGCTGCCGAGAGCCTCGGCACCTGCTGGGCTGGACGACTGCTAACCGGGCTCCTGTCAGAATAAACGGGAATGCTTGGTGCTGCTTCTGTGCTTTTGGTTCCCAAAGAGCTGTTTTGATGACCCCAGGGACTGGTTTGCGTTGGAAGGGACCTTAAAACATCAAATTCTACCCCCTGCCATGGCAGGGACACCTTCCACTGGCCCAGGGTGCTCCAAGCCCTGTCCAGCCTGGCCTGGGACACTTCCAGGGATCCAGGGGCAGCCACAGCTTTTCTGGGCATCCCCACCCTCACAGGGAAGGATTTTTTCCTGATATCTCATTAAACCTGCCGTGTACCTATTTAAAGCCCTTGTCCTGTCGCTACATTTTAACGGGATAACATTTGTAACTCTGGTTGCTGTTGAGGAAAAGCTCGGTAGGAATCTGTCAGGAGAGTGAATGGTGTAGAATGTGTTCAATCTGTCACCCACATGTGTGCAGATGTGCAGCTGTCTACATAAGATAAAACTGAAAAAGTACGTGCTGATTTTAAAGCTGCAAATCTCATTTTTTCAGCTGTTCCTGTATTTGAGATTGCAATGGGTTATTGGTGGTTTTTGGGGTTTTTTTTGTCATTTTGTTTTTACTAGGAATCTGTGTATGTGAACTTATTATTTATTGTTTGCTTCATGGGTGAGGATGAGTTATTAGTCCTCTGTAACCTGTTTTAGGGGCATAGTTATTCTGTTTAAGAGTAATTTATTTAGATAGGTTTTAATTAATTGCCCCCAAAGGAATTATTTCTTTATAGATGAAGCTATAGAGCTCATCAGGTGAACTTAATTTTGTGGCCCTGTCTAGAGGGTTTTAATCTTTTTTTCCTCTTTGGCAATGTTATTTTGATACGCCTGGAAACACCTTCTGCAATTGTTACTCCTGGTGACTCATGTTTAGCAGGCTGCTCTGCTTTATCAATTAATAAACCAGCTGAAAGTTAAGAATTTCCAAACTGTATAAAGCAGAGGTGGATTGCTCTTAATTTGTGTAGTTATTTCAAAATTCCTTAAAATCAGCATTTCTCTTAATCCTGGACAAAGCACAAGAGAGGGTCAGTAGCACTGAGTTATCTTCTGTTTAAATTACTTGACATGGGCACGTTCATTTTATTTGGACTCAGTTCCTCAAACCTTGCTTGCTTTTACTACTGTGTGCAGTCTGTTAATATTAACTTTGCTTCTGGGGAAGCTGATCTCTCATACTGAACCTCTGTCATGCACCATCAAAGATCTGTTAGAGGAATGGCAAGTTCTGCCTTAAAGTAGGACTTTACACTTATTTTTATTAGCTAATTACTGGTGCTGGCTTTTACAAAAATATGGTAAAGTATTAGGATTTTTTTAATGAGATGCTGCAAGGGGTAAAGTCCACATTAGACATTTGGTAGTGGGTATTTGAATTGGCTTTTGTGCTCAGCTGTATTTCAGAAACAACTTTTCTACAAAAAACAGAGCTATTTAATAGAAACCAATATTTTGGTCAGTGAAGTTTGTGCTTTCCAGGACATAAATGCCTTGGCAGGTGGTTTAATTAGCTTTTTCCCTCCCCAACCCAAAGTATGTTGCATAAACCTGTGCTTTTATTTGGAGGGGAGAGAGGAGTTTTTGAAATCTGGTTAATACAACAAAGAACATGATGAGAAATAAATGGGGATGCCCAAAACAGCCAGAGGTTCCTTAAGCATGTAGAAATTGGGGTGGGTGTTTAGGCAGGATTTCCTGGAAACGTGGTTGGCAGCCAGGCTGGTAAGCATGGCCAGCTGGAAAACCTTCACCTCAGGATTGTAACAGGAGAAAAGATTGCAAAGTCCTGAAACCTCTTTGTAAGCATTCCTTGATGGAATTCAGCAGCTGTGCTTTGAAAAGAATGGTGAAGGCACATGCAAGGAATGCATGAAACTGATGGAGCTCTAATGCCCCTGTTGAAATCTGTTTGGTGTCCTTCCCATCTTAATAAAACACAAATTTATGGAGTCTTAACTCTAGCTATGGCTGTGGAATATGTGGAGATGGGGGAGAAATTGAGAGTCTCTGTTAACTCTGAAAGAGGGACATGGATTACACACAGGGCTGTTGGAGGCATTTTTCTTTAGGAGAAGTTGTACCGATGTCCAGTAAAGGCTGTGTGCTGTGGTACTCAGTGTGCTTTTTATTGGAATTTTTTAGGTATAAATCTTTATGAAATACATGTGGTATTTTTGATAACAAGAAACCAGAAGTGCTTTGCATTTGAACTTCTCAATAACTATTGCAGTTTTGTCCTGATTACAAACATCTGACTTTTCTGGCTTCCCATTTTATTACTCTTACTGACAAGATGCTGAATCTTAGAAGAACTCCAAATAAGAATTGCACAGCTTTTTTCTTTTATAAGCAGAAGTGCATCTGGTGTGGAGCAATTGCTGTGGGTACTTCACTCTGCATATTGTAAACAATATTTATTGTGTACTATGAGAAAACAAGATTATCCTATGTTGCTAAGGCTTCACTGAGTTCCACTGGCTAAGTATTGATGAATTGCTCTGGTTTGTCAGCCTCCATCCTCCCCAGATTGTTAAGAGGTGATAAAATTGAAAAAGACACCCTGATGAATTTACTGAACTTCCTGTGTACCAGATTCCTGCCTGGTATTGTTTGGAGCTGGGCTTGGATTACTTCCGAGCGTGTCCTTTCCACCCTGAAGTGCAGCTGTAACCCTGATACTGTGCCAAAGTCCCACTGGTGCTAAAGTGAGAATGGCTATTGATAGGTGGGGGTAGTTGATTGTTTTTCTATCCTTAAATGCACTTTTGCTATGCAGCAATTCATCTAGAAGAGAGAATATTTGTGATGAAGATGCAATTGTCTTTCTCAAAATAAATAACAATACAGTGCCACACGATGTTTTCTTGGTTAAACCAGAAGTGGACTGTTGAGGGTGATAACATCTGATGAATTCCTTCTAGGGATGCTTCTCATCTTACCTGTGAAAAAGTCCAGTCACATGGAGTGCCAGTGCAGCAGGGCTGAAGATCATCTCTAACAGAATTAGAGTTAGATTATGACTTCTCAACTCTTCATAATTAAATTGAGCAGGGCATGGTGCTGCAGGCTCTGTTCCAGCTCTGGTTGCTGTCCTGTCTGTGATGCGTATTTCTGGGAAGTGTAACAGTGGGATACCACTGGAGGGTTTGACACTAGTACAGTGTCAAACACAGTTTGAACTGTGTTTCATTAGTCTTACTTGGATATATTTAATAGAATTGTTAAATAATGGGCATTGATACCACACAGCCTTACACTTCATTAATGCCGGATTGAATTTAGAAATACAATGGAGTGTGTCGGTTCCTTTTGCATTCTGAGGAACAGGGAGATATTTTCCACTTCAAATTCTTCAAGTGATATTGTTTCTAAAATAAAAGTTGCTTAAGTGCTGCACATATTGTGAGAAAGGGAACTGACTTATACCTGTGTTTTCTCAGCAGGCCAGAAGAAGAAATCTCTGAACTGCCTCCGCGGGTGGTTTGTCACCGTGTGACCCTGCCAGAAGGCCACCATGCAGCAGCCACCGCAGCCTGTCCCTCCAGGGGCGGCTCCGCCTCCTCCCGCCGGCGTGGCTCGCAACATGTACTGGAGGAACAGCCCCCTGAGCAAGCGGGCAAACGCCGCAGCTGCGCCGGTGCAGCCCGTGACAGACCCGTTTGCCTTCGGCAGGCAAACCCCCCAGGGCTCCCCTTTGGATAATCCATCCAAGGGCAACGCACCGGCGTTCCCACAGCCAGCCCTCGTGCATCCGCCGCCCGCCCGCGCCGGGGACAACCCTCATGGACCACACACCTCTCTGTCAGCTCCTGTGTCTCAGGCAGGGATAAGCACCAGTGGCTTTCCTAATGTTCCAGTTCCTTCTCCGTCCCTGGGGTATGTTATAAATAGTGCTGCAGAAGGGCATCCCAACGCCGAGCTCGGACTCTGTGGGCCTGCAGCACCGTTGCATTATAACCCAGGAGCAGCAGTGGAAAATTCTTTCAGTGTGCATCCTGGAATGGTGTCTGCAGCGAACAAACCTGGAGCTAGACAGGATGTTGGCAGAGATCCAAATGATGCAGGTTCAGCACCCAACACAGCAGCACTCTTCCCCCCACCTCCCCAGCAGCCTGGGCCCCAGTGGAGGCCTGTCCCAGGGAATCTGCAGTCTCCAGTTCGGAATTTTGTGCCCTACCCAGAGCCATCTCCTCAGACTGACGTTCGTAACATTTCTCAGCCTTCCGTCAGCGCTTCTCACCCTCCTCCACACACAAATGTCCCACAGGGTCCTGGGCACCAAGGTATTCCACAAAACATTGTGCAAGCGCCTTTATCCGCTGGTTGTGAGAAGAATGGCAAAAATGGCCCTGCAAACAGCAGTCATCACATGAACAGCATCCAGCCTGGAAATGTGTTTAGGCAGAGCACAGAAATTACTAACCCTTGGTCAAACCAACCTTACCAGGAACAGTTTTACCCACAGCCACCTTTGCAAGACTCCAGTTTTGTCCTTCCCACAGCTCAGGAAAACAACCCCAAAAACCAGTCTCCAGCTATGTCTGAAACGTCAAATAGATCTATTCCCACAGATCGAGATCCAGGAACTCTCTCCATGTTTTTCAAAGGGGATGAGGCAGAAAATGAAGAAATACTTTCATCTGAAAAAAAATATGTAATGGAGAAAACAGAGTTTGATGCCTGTCAGCAAAATTCGGCCTCCCTGTATCACCAGCCTGTGCATCCTCAGCAGGTGGCAACCAGTATTCTCTCTCAGGCACAGCTGGGTGCAGGTTCAGCTGGTGAGATGGTACAGAAAGGAATGGATGTCCAGTACTTCCCTAAACTTGTCAGCCATCAGGAGGCACAGGCTGCTAAGCACTCTCTGTTTGCTGGTGATGGCAAGGCACAGATAGGTGACGCAGCTGCTGGGTCCCAGTACGAAAATGTGGAGAACCTGGAGTGCATTCAGAATCAGGAAGTGCTGCCAAGCGAACCACAGAACATCAGTGCTTCATCCCCTGCTGCTGGTCCCGATCCGTACAGGTACGGATCCTTCCCGGGTCAGATGCTTCCCAAGAACGCTGCTGTGAGCCATGCTGAAGGAGGACCAAACTTGGAGGCACCTGATTCCTTACCTCACCCTGTCCGGCCAGACAGCGTCTCTTCCAACTACAGCAACATCAGCCACAGGAGCACTTCCAGCTCAGCACGGCCCCCAGAGCAAGTCGGTACATTTATCCAGCAGGAAATTGGGAAGCCTGATGAGGAATCCTCTGCCAGCTTCTTCAAACAGATTGACTCCTCTCCTCTGGGAGGTGATTCAGGTGAGCTAAACCTGAGCAAGAACTACCACGGCAATCTATCCCAGCCTCCCACTCCAAGTCCTCCTAAGCCTACAGGAGTGTTTCAGACAAGTGCAAATAGTTCTTTTGAACCTGTGAGGTCTCATGGAGTTGGTATAAAACCTGCAGAGATTGACCAAGCAAAGATGGTGGTTGAATTAAGAGAGAACCACTCAAACCAAAAGAATACCAAGAAGAACACAGCAGTGCCTGCTGCATCCCCTGGCAATCTTGAACAGCCACCAGATAATCTGGAAACAATTTACATGCCTCAGGTACACCCAGGGCCTCTTGCAGGCGCTGGGGAGGCTGGAAACACGTTGCACTCTGGACCTGTTGTGGAAAATATACAATCAGTATCTGAGAGACGCTCTTCAACCAGAGCTCAGGGAGCAGTTAAGAAGTGTGATAGCCCAGCAACAACTTTATGGGCTCACAATGAGTTACCAAATTTTGGGGGAAATGTTCTCCTAGCTCCTGCTGCTCCTGCAGTGTATGTACCTGCCAAACAGACTGTGGAAGTCATTCAGCCACCAGAAGAAGGCCTGTCTAATCAGCAGCCATGTAAACCAGGGACTATTGCTGTGCAGCACTCCCAGGATGGAAATATAGCTTTTGAAAATCTTGAGAATCCTCCCAAAATGGGAGAAGAGGAAGCACTTCAGTCTCAGGCAAGTTCTGGTTATGCAAGTTTATTGTCTTCTCCACCTACAGAGTCTTTGCAAAATCAGCCTATCCTGATTGCTCAGCCTAATCAAAGCTATAACTTGGCTCAGCCAATTAATTTTTCTATTTCTCTATCTAATCAGCTAAGCAACAATGAAAACAATCAGCCAATGAAGGACTCTGGAGTTGGGGACAAGCCTCCGATGGGTCCCCAAAGTTCACATGCTGGTGGGGAAAACATGCCGTTACCTGTGATGCAAGTTGGATCTCTCTTAGTTAATGCACTTCCAAATACTAATCTGTTAAAACATAATTTATTACAGAGTCCTGTTAATTCTTCTGATGCTGCTTCTAATCAGCCTGCAAACTTGCTTATGAAAACTCCTCTTAATTTGACTCCAGAAGGGCAAAAGAATGTTAATGTGGAAGGCCTTGTTCCTGAATTTGCTAGCAAGCCAGGGTCTAACTCATCTGTTTCTCCTGGGACAAATCTGCCCAGTGGAAGTGCAAGTGGCCTAGTCCCCCCTGTTAATTCCATAGCACAGGCTAATAATTCTGCAAATCAATCAAGTAGCAAAGAAGCTGCTGGAGTGCTGGACTTCACAGTGCCACGGACGTTGGAGAAGAGCAGCACAAGTAATTCTGTCCAGGTGCACAATCAGTCACCCCCTGGTGCTCCAGTCCAACAGGCGGCCGGTGGTGCTGGCCAGGCACGTCCCGAGGTGCCTGACAAACAACATTTCTATCAACAGGTGACAAAAGATGTGCAGCACCAGGCTGCAGCAGACCGAGCTGCACAGGGAGCGCTGCCACCCCAACCACAAATGCAAGCAGCTCAAATGCAGCCACCAGCATCTGGGCAGTCCTCAGTTCCTCCAGACTCCCAGATTTCCACAGGGGCTAAAGCCGTGCAGCAGGGGGAGAACCAGGTGCTGGGTAACCGTCCCCAGCCAGGGGGGCCCCAAGAGGCAGGTTCAGCCCAGCCAAGGTACGACCAGACGAGTCCTGGGAAGCAGCCGGTGTCAGAACAGCCTCCAGGTGCTCCAGCTGCCACAGCCTCTCCTGCCACCACTGCTCAGGCAGTCCCACCCAACGGGCAGCAAGACCTGCAGCGTCCACCCCCTCCTCAGACCCCTCAGGAAGCCTTTGGTCCACCCCAGAACCCTTACTACTACTACAGACATCCTTACGATGCTTACCAGGCCCCATATCCACCACCTTATCCTCCTGCAGACCCCAGGACAGCAGCTCACCTTTATTACATGGTAAGTTTCTATTTTTCCCCTTCTTCCCCCTTGGTATGTATTATTCATTTTCATTTTTGAGTTATGAATTTAAGCAGTCGTGTCATGATCAACATTCAGTAGAACATTCACGTTAAGTGTAGGGAAAAATCCAGACAGCAGTAACAAAACTGACACTGCAAAGATTATGAAAACTTAAGTAGTTGCTGATACTAATTCCAGTTGGCACAGATGTCAGCTCATAGCAATTTGTTTGGTTCTTTGAAAAAAGTTTGCAGTTATAACTGGCTTGGCTGTCCAGGTGCTCAAACTTGGTTCCTATCTGCTGCCTGAATTATTGATGGTTTAGTAGAGAGGTTGAAGTGCCTTTAGTTCAGACATAATGGGGTTTTTTTCCTTAAGTTTAGGATATTAATGACTTGACTATAACTTCTGCCATGAAAAGTAATGAAAGCTAAGCTGTAGTTTATTAACCTGCATCTCTTCGGGTGTCACTGCTGTGGTGTGAACAGTGATGTATTTTGGTTTGAACTGTTAATTTTGGAGATGTGAAGCCTCTTCCCTTGCCTGTGCTTTTGCAGGAGGACAGCTATGGGCAGTACGACCCCCGGTACCGACACTACGACAGCAGCTCTGCCTACGTGGAGCCCGGGAGCTACCGCTACCCCGAGCCTGAACGGCCCAGCTCCAGGGCCAGCCACTGCTCTGACAGACCTTCCTCCAGGTGTGTAATCCCTCAACTGAGTCAAGATTTGGGTACCCCAAAGCAGGGAGTGTAGTGGTGCCTGTTGAAGTTTTGCAGCATAAACCACAGGGAGGAATTCAAAACCTCTTTGTGCGCTGCCCTAGGGATGGACGGTATCAAATGCCACGTCTGGAAAGGATACAATTCCCCAGCCTTTTCTCTTGCTTGTTTTTCCTTTAATTCTGTTCTTTGGGGGTTGTTGGTGTTTCTGCCAGGCAGGAAGTCACTGTGATAGCCTCAGTGCTGATGTTTGCTGTGAAAGAGCAGTGCCAGGCCATGAGGTTATTAATCAATACTCATTTATTTTCTGCCTTGCACTTAAGCAGGGGCCCCTTGTTCTGTTAATGAATGGCAGTTTTACACACTGGGTGGGATTTGCCTTGCCAGCATCATGAATACACAGTGGTTCAGGTGCTCAGAAGAGAGTGGTGAGTCAGGTGACAACATCCTGGTGCTGTGTCAGGTCCATTTGTGTGACAATTCCCTCAGCTGTGGATAAGCTTTCCTCACAAAGCTCCCAGAATGTGGTCTGGGTGGCAGAGGTGCTATGTGGGCATGTCCCACCCACTCATTTCACTGCAGATTTTTGATTAGGGAAACTTAAAAGCCCTGATCTGTCTGATTAATACAAAATAAAGACATTTGAGAGAGGGGAACAATGTGTTCAGATGCTACTTGAATATGTTAAATGAAAGCAGGATTAAATCTCTACTCAAGCAAGAAGCAGCAAATTACCTTGAAGAGATTTTCTGATGATAATTGTGTAAGTTATTTGTATGAACTTTAAATTAATGACAAAATGTTACTATTGTTATCTGCTGAGGGGTTTGCAGTTTCTAACACAGAAACTCCTGTTACCTGTCTGGAAATGATTAAACCCTTTGTAATGTTTGTCTGTTGTTGGTAGTTCACTCATGGAGCAGTGATCAAATTACAAATATCACATTTTGTTTACCATCTCCAGAAGATTATAGTTGTATTTTGGTCTTGAAGAGAACAAAACAATGGCTGTAGCTCCATGGGATAACTTTTACCATTTTATTAAATGAATTTAAGTGTGTTGTGAGCTCTTGAAATGAGATGATAACCTCTAGTAGCACTTCCTGGTGTGTACTCTCCTGAGGTACTATTTTTAGAAGGGGTTGAAGTTTCTGTACGTGGCAGTGGGCAGATCAAAGCCTGTTAGAAGTGGCTGTGTCAGGGCTGATGTGTGAGTGCCAGTGCAGTCAGACAGGGACTGTGGTGTGGAGCTGCAGGGCAGCAGAGCTCTGTGTGTGTGAAACTGCCCTGAATGTGCAGTGACGGTGATGCAGCTTTGTAAACTCTGCTTGGAGAAAGGAATAAGATCTCTCTGGAGGAGACTGGGGAGACTGGTTGGGTGGTTAAACCTGATCTGATAAGATCAGAGCTCCTCCTCTGCAGAGTGAGTGCTGTGTTAGCAGACTTCCCACACTCCTGCGCTCCCTGGGCCACTTTGGAGTTTGCACTCTGAGTTGTAGGACCAGTTGTAGGGAAAGGTGAAAGTTTCCATCACTCCACACTGCCATTAAGTATCTTCACCAGGTGTGTTTGTGAGATTCATGCACCTGTGTAGGTACAAACATACGTGCATATATACATATACATACATTTATGTGTGTGGACCTACATGTAGACACTGCATTTTTCATCTAACATACATCCTCTGGCTTTTTTCAGAAATTCTGGGATGATGACCTGAAAATGTTGTATAATAAAGGCTCATGATATTTCAAACAATGGCCACATCTTTCTTTTTTCATCAGAAGAAATCATCTTTTTCTATGCACTGCACTGACTCTTACTTTGCTGTGTTGGTTTTAGCCAGGTTTTTGTGCTTGTTTGGACAATCAGCTCTGTAAATGAGTATTTATCATAAGCTGTATAATAAAACACTGTTAAATTTGGGGGAGCTATTATTTCTTAATGAATTGTTAAATTATCGACTTCTCTGTTGAGACAGTTCAAAGGATGCTAATTATAGCAGTAGTTTTTGTGATTAATTGTCTGTAAATAATTAAACTTATCACCAAAGCAGTTTGTAAAGCCACTAAACTATTGTATGCTGTCAGCTTTCAGTGGCACACAACAATTTAGTGGTATATTGGGTTATAAAGTCTTCATTTTATGATTCCTTGGTTTCTTGGAAATGCATTATTTTAACTATGCAACCCTGTCTAATCAATTGTGGCATAGAGCTTTTCCTACCTCCTGCTGAATTTAGAAGAGATTAAGGAGGAATAACAACTTTTTTTTATACTTGTGTGCTTTCTTTCAGGCAAGGGTATCCAGAAGATTATTATGGAAAAGGTGGATGGAGTGATTATTATTCAGGCTATTACCCAAACTCCTATGATTATGGAGGTAAGGTGTCCAAAAGAACTCTGATTTTTTTTCCATAGATTTTCCTCACTTGAGCCTTCAGTTTGCCTTTCCTTTGTGCAAACCCTCCATTGTAAGGGTACAGAACAGTTTTGTTGCATGTGTTGCAAGGCTGCCTTTCACTGGGGTGTGTCATTGGTGTGTGACCTGAAGGCAAACCTGTAAAGTGAATTTTAGGTGGGTGTAAACAGAAGTTGACTCACAACTGGATTTTGGTTTTGTCTGTCATTATCTGAGTGCTCACTGAGACATGCTGGCGTTGGGAGTCTGGAGGTAATGGCCTGTGTAGTGCCTGGGAGGGTTTTAAGCAACATCTGTCCACATCCTGAGATGTTTTGCTTGGCACTCTGCAGGCTGATCACAGAGATTCTGTGAATGTCATAACAAATAGCAGGATTGAGTTTTAAAGATGTTAGAAAAGATCTGATGGCAAACACTGACCCCTTAGGACTAACTGACTCTAACAGCCATGTTTCTCTGAAAGGTGTGAAATTGATTTTTTAAGCTTTTTTTAAAAGTAAAAAGGTGTGGACATATTTATGTAGCTTTAAGTACATTTCTTTGGGTTTACTCTGTGCTTCAGGACCAAACTGGTTTGTAATTAAGGAGAAAGGAGCAGAAAAAGATTATAGGCAAAACCTACCAATATCTGAACCATTTCTTTTTCTTTTCCAAAGATCCAAGTCGCTGGGAACGATACCCATATGACCCCAGGTACAGAGACCCAAGAAGTTATGACCAGAGGTACTGGTATGATGCTGAACACAACCCTTACCAGAAGAGAGAAGCATATCCATATGGCAGCAGGTTTGTCCAGTCAATCCACGTTCTCCCAGTGCTCTTTCCAGAGCTGGGGCAGCACATTCTCTGGAGCAGGCTTTAAAATGCAGTGTTACACATATTTCACAGTGTAGTTGCTAGTGTGTGTGTGTGTGTTGCTAGTTCTTTCTGTAGCTTTAACATAGGTCATTGAGGGAAACCAGATGAGCTGTCACATCACTCTGAGAGGGGGATTGAAGGTAGCAGTACTTGTTTTTAGACCAGTTGAACATTCTGTGGGTTTTTAGAACACACTCTGAGTATGCTGTTGGTCTTGATCTTGAATAATCTGGATGAACTCCTTGAAGAAATGTCAGTTTGTGTACTGTAACAACAACCTCAGCGTAGGCAGCGATTTAAGAGCCCTTCTGGAGCGAGGTCCAGCTTTCCTCCCTGAGGCCCGTGGGTGGCTGAGCTCATTGCTGCTCCGTGTGTCCCTCAGGAACGAGCGATACGAGGATAACTGGAGGTACGATCCCCGTTTCACCGGCAGCTTTGACGATGACTCGGAGCCGCACCGGGATCCCTACGGGGACGAGTTTGACCGGCGCAGCGTCCACAGCGAGCACTCCGGCCACAGCCTGCGCAGCTCCCGCAGCGTCCACAGCCGCCACAGCAGCTTCAGCTCCCGCTCCCAGCAGGTGAGCTCCAGCTGCACTCACCAGCCTGGCACTCGCTCTGTTGGCAGTGGGTGAAGCGTTAGAAAATAAGGAAATGTGTCAGGGGTTAGCACGTGGAATGTGTGTTTTGAAAACTTCTGTAAGCTAAGGCTGTTCTGTAATATAGTTTTGAACTTAATGTTTGTCACAGTTGTCAGGAGAACTTTAACCAAAATCAGCACTCAGCTGTGCAAGTTGCCACACACACATAAATGGAAAATTTCCTCTACTGAATCCATTTGCTGTTAGTGAGAGCATTGCTTCCCCGTGCCTGGCTCTAGTGGACAGTGTGCCTGGCTTTGTGGCATGTCGTTTTTCTCATCACAAGCTTGGCTGTGTTACTGAACTTGGGATGTATTAAAGGACTAACTCCATATTTATATGATTTTGACTTCAAAAGCAAAAACCAAAGCTAACTGCTTACTCATCCACTTACACCACAAATACAGATAAGTGAAAACCTCAGAGAATATTTGGTTAATTTTTGAGGTACAGTTTTTGCTCATGTAGTGGATCATTTCACCTGTACTTGGTTCATCATGTTTCTTGAAAGTTTAGGTACTGTTCCAGTCTGAGTTCAAATTTATTTTGTAATGATTGAAGTAGTATTGGAAATCATTTAGTCATTAATCTTTAGGCACCTGCTGTCATTTGGGGTTTTTCAATTGGGATTTTCAGTCTGTTACAGCAGAGGTGAACATTCATTCTGACCCACAGTTGTTGGTAACAGAACTGGTGCTATAATCTAAACTTTTCACACAAGCACATAGAAATTCTGTTGTGAGAGAACTGAACATGCTTGGATGTGAACAGATCAAATGATGATAAAAACATTGAGGGAGAAGACAAAATGATTAATTATCTGCACAGAAGAGTCTCACAGGGTGGCTTTCTGCAAGGCCGTGGTGCAGTAAGCCTGTTGCACAGGGATGGAAGCTGTCAGGAAGGAATGCTGACTGTGTGCAGTGCTGCTTGCTCTGTGTAACTCCCAGCTAACCCTGACTAATCTGATCTGCTTAGAGCCAGCTCTACAGGAGCAATCACGATCTAACGGGCAATGCCTATGAAACCCCTGCACAGGCAGCGTCGCTCCACGCAGATTATCCCTACGGAGGCTATGATCCCAGCTTTGATGGACAGCAGCCTTTCACAGACTATGGCTACCCTGCTGAAACAGGCTGGGCAGCTGTGGAACAAGGTATGGACACGCTGGGGAATGAGGGGAAGCATTGTGCTATAGATACAAAACACTTTCTCTGGAAAAGCTCTTCCAAAGTGTTGATGTCTGTTTAGCTCTTTGAAGATGTGTTATATGTTTGTACAGAGATGACAGCAATGTGTCTGATACAAACAATATTTTTTTTCAAGCCCCTACATGAAAAAAATAACTGAATTTTAAAGTTCTGGAGTCTAGTTTTGTTCTAGTTATTGCAAACCTTCAGGTTTGGGACTTTGGGATTATAAAGGAGCTGATTGTTTCTTACAAAGTTCAGCCAAATTCAATAACAGGGTGTTTTCCACTAACACTGCAGGATTATTGAATTGGGTAAATACATCAGTGACTTTACTTAGCTGCAGGGCAGGTTACCTGTTCTTATTTTATCTTTTCTCCCCATTTCAGCACCTTTAAGGCCCTCAACACCTGAGAAATTTTCAGTGCCTCATATCTGTGCCAGGTTTGGGCCTGGGGGCTTCTTAATAAAAGCACTGCCAAACCTGCCTTCTGAGGGTCAGCCAGCTCTGGTTGAAATCCACAGCATGGAGGTAAAGTTTAAAAGGAAAAATGGGAAGTAATGGAATAAAGGTCTTTCTTTTGGAAGGGAAAGGGGGAACTTGAATCTATAACTTCCTGATCTCTCTTTTTTTATGTCAGTGCATGTGTCTTTATCTGTTTGGGCTGTAATCATAAGTAAAACAGTAAATTTAAAAGTTCCTTTCCTCTGAGAGGTGACTTAGTCATGATGAGATCATCCAACTCCTTATAATTGTGTTCAGGATGATGTACAGAGTAACTTGCATGTAAAGTAGATTTCATAATTTATCATCCTTGTGCAGGTTGTGACAAAGTCACCCTTTAAATTTTGCTTAAGAGGCTTGATTACATGATGGGTCATGTTCAGCTCTGGGGGTTTTATCAGTAAAAAGCAAAATTTAGAGTTACAAGAATTTCTTATGGATTATATTTGTGTTTTAGACTATGTTACAACATTCTCCAGAGCAAGAAGAGATGAGAGCCTTTCCTGGTCCTCTTGCTAAGTATGTTCCTACAGTTTTCAAAAATAATTTTCATACATTCAGAAATTATTTCTTCATTGCAAATTACAGGATTTAAACTGACTTAAAATATTTGTGGCTTTTCACCTGCTTAAATAATACATGAGCTTTAAATTTATTCCTCAGAGTAATCACAAATAATGACCTGAATGTTTACATTTGTCTCATCAAAACTTTTTTTCTTTTTTTTTTTTTCAGGGATGAGACCCATAAAGTGGATGTTATTAATTTTGCACAAAGTAAAGCTGCACAGTGCTTTAAGAATGAAAATTTAATTGACAAAGAATCTGCAAGTCTTCTTTGGGACTTTATTGTACTGTTGTGCAGGCAGAATGGGGTATGTCTCACTGCTGGAGTTTTTATCTATCCTAAAGTATTTTGTACACAAATAGTTTTTGTGCAAAGATCAGGAATTTGTGTTATAGTCACTGATCTTGGAATATGTCACAGACTGAAGGAATGTATAAACTGGGCACTCACCCTCAGCTGCTTGGAGGTGCTGATATTCACATATTGCTGTTGAAGTGCCAAATAAAATGCAGGCAGTGTTGAAATAACAGATTTTTCAATTTTTGTTTTCTCTGCACACACAGACTGTGGTGGGAACAGACCTGGCTGAACTTCTGCTCCGAGATCACAAAACAGTGTGGCTTCCTGGGAAGTCCCCTAATGAGGCAAATTTGATTGATTTCACTAATGAGGCTTTGGAACAAGTGGAAGAGGAATCTGGTGAAGCCCAGCTCTCGTTTCTCACTGATAATCTTGTAACCACAGTTGACAGTTTTGAGAAGGAGACTGAGAGATTCAGGGAGTTGCTGCTTTATGGCCGTAAGAAAGTGAGTGCCTGTGCTGCTACTTATTTTTGCAACTTTTGTAGTGCATGCAATATTTCATGGCACTGTATTACTCTGATACAGAAATTTATACCCTACAGTTCATAATCTAAAGCAAAATTATAGTGTGTTAGCTTTTATCTAGACATATTTTGATTCGATCACAAATTACTACTGTAAAACTGTTTTTTATGAGTAATATGTGAAGCTATTCCATATTAGGAAACTAATTTGTGTGTTTATTAGGATGCTTTGGAGTCTGCCATGAAGCATGGTTTGTGGGGTCATGCTCTGCTCCTTGCCAGCAAAATGGACAGCAGGACACATGCAAGAGTGATGACCAGGTACTGGGTTGCTTTTTGATTAGTGAAATTTGGCTGCCTTTTCTGCTAATGAGGTGGAGAATGTCAAAATCAGGGGTTATCCCTAGTAGTTCATGCAAGATTTATGCTTTAATTTTACCTGTGTATTTATTTGTCAATTATTACTTTTTATTCTGGGGTCTTCTGGCTATAAATTTAAGTCTGAGAAGTTGTTCTCTGCCACCTGATCAATTTAAGGAGTATTTGAGCAATGTCATCTCTGGCCTTGCTTGGAAAAAACTGCAAAAATTCAACTGTCAATTTTGTTAAAGTCAGCTGGCTTGGGGAGAATCCAGAGGTTTTCCTAGTTTGGACTGACTGATTTTAGAGTGACAGAACCAGTTCACTGGTAATGTTTTACTTTTGAACATCATCCACTGGGTAATTTCCTCTTCAGTGTAGTATTTTCACACAGCACTTTCTTTGCTTGAGCTAGGTTAGATTAATTGCCACTGAGAGCCGAGGTACATTTTAACTGCTTACCCCACATTTGTGTTTTGTTTTTCTCTGCAATGTCTCTGTAGATTTGCCAACAGTCTCCCAATTAATGACCCTCTGCAGACTGTTTACCAGCTCATGTCTGGAAGGATGCCAGCTGCATCCACGGTAAGGTTCACTGGGAGTTGCAGGGTGTAGTGGAGTTCCCAACAGAAATCTTTCCCAAAATGTCAGAGAAGTTGTTTTGGTCCTTTTTAGGTTGAAACATTTAACCATGCAGAGCTCCAGTCATGGATTTGACCTAGTAATTCTTCTAATTTTAGTGCTGTGGAGATGAGAAATGGGGAGACTGGAGGCCTCATCTAGCAATGGTGTTATCCAACTTGACCAATAATGTGGACTTGGAATCCAGGACCATTGCAACCATGGGAGACACTCTTGGTAACTCTTGGGGAAATGAACAGGGTGATGACTGAAGGAAAAGCTTTGATTGCTCAGCCTATTTTTTTGAAAACAGGCAATTTCTTTATAAAATATAAAGTGGAGCAGTTTTATATGGGCTTGTCTCTTGTGAAGGCATTTGAATGCAAAGCCAAACAGTACAGGACACTGAATGTGCCACTGAAATATCCTGAGCTCTGTCCTTTATTTCTCTACAGCTTCTAAAGGCCTGCTGGATGCTGCTCATTTTTGTTACCTTATGGCCCAAGTTGGGTTTGGAGTTTACACAAGGAAGACAACAAAGCTTGTCCTAATTGGATCAAATCACAGGTTTGACTTTCTTTTTTTTAAAACCCAACTTTCTCGATGCAAAAATGAAAGTTTGAAAGACTGAATTGTTCCCCTTATCCTCACTAGCTGGTTTTGAGATAACTATTTAGTGTCCTGTCTTGTAGAAGTTGTTGATATTTTGTGTCTAACAGAGCTGTGTGTCTGACAGTGACAGGTCTGTGTTTGTCAGCTCAAGTAATATTTTTCTTCTCCTGTTGGAAACAGCTTGCCATTTTTAAAGTTTGCCACCAATGAAGCCATTCAAAGAACAGAAGCCTATGAGTATGCACAGTCACTAGGAAGTCAGCCTGGCTGCTTGCCCAATTTCCAGGTGAGGAGCTGTTCCTGTTTTGGTTTGGTTTCTATTTTGGCAGATGTCATGCTTTTAATCTCTCATGTGCTGTAGTCAGTGTGGCAAATATTTTCTCTGTTATAACATGAAATATTCATGGATAGTAATGCCATATAGCTGTTTTCCTGTTGTCTTTTCATTCTCATTTTTTTCATCTTTACATCATGAACTTCTGAATTTTGACTTTATAAATTGTAATTCTGTATTCCAAAAGAAAAAGTCCAGCAGAATTTGCTGGCACTAGCTGTAGATAAATAGACAGCTTCCACTGGATGCATTAGGTGGAAGAGGAGAATTGAATGCTTTTGCCTTTAATTTTAGATGTGATAATGAGATACCTGAGCTTTCAGCTGAAATGTCAGACTGCCTTTTATTTGTTACCACCCAGAGTGTTGTGATCCCTTGGTTTATTTGTCCTGCTTGCCTCCCCAGGTTTTCAAGTTCATCTATGCCTGTCGGCTGGCTGAGATGGGCCTTGCTGCCCAGGCTTTCCACTACTGTGAAGTGATTTCCAGAACTGTCCTCAAAGATCCACATTACTATTCCCCTGTGCTGATTGGCCAGCTAATCCAGGTAACATGAGGAAGAATAAAGTGTTTGTGGCTGGATATTGTAGGTGGGAAGCTGTGGCTGATGAACTCACACTTTGCAATGGTTCCTTTCCTCAGATGTCATCCCAGCTGCGCCTGTTTGACCCTCAGATAAAAGAAAAACCAGAACAGGAATCTTTTCTTGAACCCCCCTGGTTAGTGACACTTCGACATGTGGATGGACAGATCAAGGTATGGTGTGTGCTTTTCAGCATGAGTTATTCCCTGTAAAGGATTAGTGTAAATCCAGTTTTTAAAATGGTTTTGTTTACACTGCTAATCACAGAAACATGGGAAGTGACCTTATATATTCATGTCCTAAATTGCAAATGTTATGGTGTAAACCAAGTGAATTTACCACACTTCAGTGCCCTGAGATTCAATACAGAATAATTAAAATTATATGAGACAGGTTTTTCTTAATACCATAATGCAAGGAGAATTGCAGGACTCCTTAGGTTGCAGTAATCAGGGGATCTGCTTGCCATAAAAATATCTTGTGTGTGGACTGGTGTTGCTAGATTATAACAGAGTAGAAATAATTATAGTTTATTTAAAGAGATGTGTTAGAAATTTGAACCCTGAGCTAATTAACTGTGTTTCAATTTAAAAACAAATAAACCCTTCAAATTAATAGTTGATCTTGGCTTATAAATGGCTGAAAACTCATTTTTCTTTGAAGACTAAAAAGGTGTTTTCACTCCTAAGATTTCCTTTGCTCTTTGTTCCCTTGGTTATGAGCTGAATGTCTGGTACAGATCAGTTAATAATATCTTGTTTTTTCCTGCAGGAGGGTGCAATAGCCTATAACACAGACAGATCCACTCCCCCTCCCTATGAATGCAGCACTCCCAGCTCTGAGCTGGACCGCGCCAGTCAGTGTGATGGGGCAGGTGGCCGTGACGTGGGGCCAGGTGCTGAAAATGTCTTGCTGGCATCCTTGTTACCCAATATGGCTCAACAGATGCAGAGCGTGCAGCTGATGCCTTCAGGTTGGTGTTTCATATCCTTTATGACAGAGAGAAAGCAAAGGTTTTGGGTTTCTGATACAAGAAACCACTTAAGAGGCTGGTTGGAACAGGGAGATTTCACTTCTGCATTGTATTATTCATAGGGTGAAAGGTTCACACTGGCATTTCTGCTTAATTTTAACTCTGTTTTTTTTTTTTTTTTTCATGCTGCAGTACCTCAGGCTGTCCTTGATGGCTCAGCTGCCATGATTCCTCCTGGTGACCAGGGAAGTGTCCCCTTCTACCCAGTGGCTCCTCAACCTCTTGGCCCAGGACCTGGCTTTGCACCTCAAGGATTTTCAAATCCCTATGGAACTGAACCATCCCCACTATATTTAGGGACAACACTACCCCCAGGAGGGCCACCACAAGAAATGGAACCACAGCCAGAAGAGCAGACAAACCTAGAAACAGGTCTGGGACCTTAATAAACAGCTTTCCTTCCTTAGAAAGAGAATGAAGTGTTTCGGGGAATAATTCAAAATATCTCAGAATTTAAAAAATAGTCATGTTTTGGGTAATTAAATCTAAAAACATCATGTAATGGTATAGAAACAGCTGTAGAAAGTTGTAGCATTCATCCTGCTTTGTTGGCTTACTTTAAAAGAGAGGTCAGACTCAGCAGATCATGATTTAGACCTTGACAGGTAATCGCTGAGTGCAGTGAGATTGGCAGTTCTGTTTCCAAGGGATATCAGGGATTTCTGCCTCTGGACATGAGTTTCTAGGACCTTGATAAGTTTTAACTCTGTGACAGCAGAGCCTGACACATGTGGATGGAAGGAAACTTAAGTTTGACAGAGTTTGAGATGTGAGGAGCCTTTAACTGCTCCATCCTGATGGTTGAGTCCCTCAGCCTGCTCTGGCCTGTGTTTAGAAAAAACACAAACCCAGATAGGAGAGGAAAAAAATCACAGCAATTGCAGCTCTCATTCTTTAAAAGACCAGGTTCTCTCTAGCACAAAACTCATAAGGGTGAAAGCTTTGCCTTAAAACTATTGTGGGGCTTGGGAGCTTTGGTGTTTATTGTTGGGTTTTGTTGGTGTGTGTCCCTGCTAACATAATCTAATTTTTTTTTAAGGAATGCAGAGAATTGCCCCGGAGTCTCCTTCACAAAACTCCTTCCCTGAACAGAGAGAGGATGATTTCTATGGCAGAATGGCTAACATGGTATTGTTATTTCACACATTTCTTCAGCTGCATTGCAGCACAATGCAAACACAAGAGGATTTGGGGGCTCTGTATTGCTCTTCAGCAAGACTTGAAGCTTGGTTTTTAGAAGTCCCTAAAGAACCAGATTAGATGTCTTTGTGTGGAAAACCTTGATAAAAAATGAATGCTGTGTCAGATATTTATCTGCTTGTTTATTATGCATTTATGTCCTGGCTTTATATCTAACCAGGCGGTGGGACAAAGATCCACCTTAAGGTTTATTTTGTATGAATTTTTAGATCTGTTCTTTTTATTTTAGATCTATTCTGTTTAAAGAAGGATTGTTTTCAGCAAGGTGGAATGTGATCCATCACTGCAGCAGTGACAACTTTTGCTTTCCTGTGTGTCACCCAGGGCTATGGGCAAAGGTCCCGAACAACCTCAGAGTCCTCTGCTCATTCTGTGGGACGAGAGAGATCCAACTCTGCAGCCAAACAACCCTCTCCTCCTCCCTCTGCTCCTGCAGGGAAAGAGACTAAAAAAGAAACAAAAAAGGAGGCAGCACCCAGAAAGGTAAACTTTCTTAGAAAGGTACCTACAGGTGGAGGAGATTTGTGAGTAAATGTGGTAACTCCTGGTCCCCTGTTTTTAAGAAGTCCTGACTAAACTGTTTATTTTTACTTATTAGTTGCAACTCTGGGCTCAGAGTTGAAGTCTCTGACAGAAAATGTGTTGTTGCATGAAAGTTTGTTTTAACTTGCCTGTATTTTACTTATTAGTTGCACTGAGAGGGAGAGAATTAACTGAGTAGATTTAATTTGTTTTTAGACTGGTGGAACCTGGTTTCGCTGGCTGATGGGAAAAGGAAAGAATGAGGCTCACCTGCCAGATGACAAGAATAAATCAGTAAGGCCCCAAGAATCATAAAAACCTTTATATACTTGAATTTGTTCTCCTGGATGACAGATGAACATTGTTTTGATGAGTAACAGATGATTGTAAAACTTTGAAGATTATTCTTATTCTAAGACCATTTTTTTTTTTAAAAAAAAGGTTGCAGTTGTTTTAAACTTTTTAGCAGCCTGCTTTGAGCTCTTTGTTTTTGACTGTGGTTTTCTTTTAGATTGTTTGGGATGAACAGAAACAACGTTGGGTTAATCTGGATGAACCAGAAGAAGAGGTAAAAATCCAAGTCCTCATGATTTCTCAAAGTGGAAAACAAAAATCTGTACTTGGCAACAATTTTCTTTAATCTGTTATTGTCTCTGAGAGCTGCTTTTTACTGAATTTGGATTAAAATGTGCTGCATGAGACAATGATGTGATTGGATTTTTTTGTCTCCTTGCAGAGTAAACCTCCTCCACCACCTCCAACAGGATTTCCTAAAGCTGCTCAGGCTGCTCCCCCTGGGCTTGGAGGCCCACCTGGTGCCTCTGTCAATGTGTTCTCCAGGAGAGCAGGTAACAGCCAGCACTGATGTTTGAAGATTTCCTCCTGCATAAAATATGAAGGCAGAAGTTCTGACTTTGCCTGGACTGTTTGGGAACAGTTGGCAGCTCAGTGGAGCTGTGGCTATTGCTGGCTTTGCTCGTGCCCAGCTCCTGCACTGCTGTCACAGTACCATGACTTGGCTATTACTGTTTGTATCCCTGGGGTGTTATTCCTGATCCTGAAAGATGCTTTAACCAGCCAGCTGTTCAAAGTAGACACAGGCATGATAAACACAAGGGTTCTTTCTGTTTTTCTGCATGTTTCTGGTTTAGCTGGAAGCAGAGCCCGTTATGTGGATGTCCTGAATCCAGGAGGAACCAAGGCAAGTGGTGCTGTTCCTGCACCATCAGACCTGTTTGCCCCCCTGGCACCAATGCCCATTCCTGCCAACGTGTTTGTTCCAAACTCAGGTGTGTGGATAGGATTGTGGGGAGGTTTTATGGCTGTTTGTGGGGTGTGTTTGGCTAAATCCTATTTCCTCTGCAGTTCCAGGGGAATCCCAGCCCGTGGAAGGGAGTGGAGCAGCAGAGCACACACCAGCTGCAAACCAAACCAACACAGACCCTGCTGCAGCTGTGGAACCAGAGGTGGGTTCCAAGGAATGTCTTGTAGACAGAGCCCAAGGTTCTGATTCAAACCCCCTCAGGATTCTGAGCAGCAGTTTCACAGCCACAGTCCATAAAGCATGGTGTTGGTGTAGGGTTTGTGATTTAATGTTTCCCTTAAAGAACAGGAGAGGAGAAATACAAGTGAAAATGGAAGTGGGAGGTTGCATTTCCTAATTTGACAGGGCTGCAGCTTCCATGGGTGCAGGAAAGGGACTGAGAACATGGGAAGAGTCTTGCACTGCACATTACACCTGCCTGATGTGCTGTGCATTGTTCTACCCCAGTGGGATCTCTAAGGGAAATGTGGAATAGCCTCGTAGTAATGATGATAAACAGAAGTGCCTTGTTTTTCTTCAGTACTTAAACCCTGCAGCCCTTCCTCCTGGATCTGGACTTCATGTTCCTAACCCTGATGGCTCCCAGTCAGGCGAGGTAAGGCTTGATGCAAAGTATTTAATTAATGACTTTTTACAGTTAATTGTAGTGGTCTTACAATGGGCCATCTAAAACAAGTAACTGATTCAGTTGCTGATAAGTAGGCAAGATGTGATATGACTGCCTCCAGAATTATACAGAAAAGACCTCTAGGCCCATATGAGAAGTTCAGCCTCCATGTCCTACATTCTATGATCTCCTTTTCCTGTAGAAGTACTTTTAAAAGCCTTTTTCAGAGTAAAATGTCAGTAGCAGTTGAAGGGTCTCTTCTTGCCTCCATGCATGCATATAATTTCACTAATATTAAGTGCAAGACACAAGAAGAACAAGTTGCTGTGTGCCAGGCAGAGTAACATGGCCTTTGTTCCTACTAAATGTTTTCTATACCTACATAATTTTGTGCTTTAAGAAGTCTTTTGATTTAAACTAACTTCTGGCTTTACGTTTGTTTTTGTTTTTTGTTTTTTTTAACTTGAAGTTGGTTTAACCTTTGGCAGTGAGACTTTGACAATGAAATAAAACAACTGGAAGCTTGGGGCAGTGACATGCATGACGACTTTTTTTATTTGTGTTTTTTTGTATTTGTGTGTTCTTGCTGTTTTGTAGCTTTCGCGCTCTAGTTCAATGAGTTCATTATCACGTGAAGTAAGCCAGCATTTTAATCAGGTACATGTGGCTGGCCATTCTCATTTATGTTAACTTATTTACTTTCCCCCCCTCCCCTCTTTATTTTGCATTTGCTCAAATACTAATGCTACTTTTAGTCATTTCCCCCCTCATTTCACAGAATTATCATTAAAAGTAGATCATGATGTAGTGTTCCTTTTTACACTCAAACAGGGTCTTCAGTTTTGTGTCTTTATGAGAGTGCATGTAATCCAGGCATGCTTTTTATTTACGTTCCTAAGAGATTGACATAATTTCATCATCTTATTTCTGGGATACTAAAGAAATCAGTTGGTTTTAAACAAAAAAAAAAAAAAAACATCCTCCAACGAAACCAAACCCACCTCCTAAAAAGACTCAATACAAGCAAAACTTGGTCATTCTGCTGCTGCCAGTCTCAAATTGGTAATAAACCATTTGCAAAAGTCCCTGTAGGAATTAAAGGAATGCTTCATCTCTGCTGGAAGTTCCAGAGCTGTGGGGTCACCACAAAGGGGTGACACAAACCTTTCTGATATTTCTTAGTAAAGCAAAACCTGACCTAGAATGTTTTTTTTGGGGCAAGTCCTGAGGTGTGTACTAACAAAGGCAGAAGGTACTAATGGAGTGGAGTTGCACTGGTGTCTTGTGTTGGTTTTGCATGCTTTGGACCTGCAGAGCTATTTGCAGTTGATGCATGTGACACTGTTTGGCCAATTCCTACATTAAGCCAGCCCTGTTCTAGATCTGGATGCAAACTGTACCAGCACTCTGGAGTTGTTCCAATAGGCTGCGCTCTCCATGTTGTTGGCATTATTCCTGTGAATATTTGCTCTGTGTAACTTAGCAGACCATATTTGAGAGGCACTGGAGTTCCTCTCTGCCCTTGTCTAATTTCAGTTTTTTCTCTTCCCAGCCTGCCACTGTTCCACCCTCGGGGGCACCTTCAGCAGGGGCGGTACCGTTCTACAACCCCTCTCAATTTGCACAAGTGAGTGAAGGCCTCATCTTTCCTTTTCCTTATCATCCAGCTTTTCCCAGAGAAGCTGTGGCTGCCTCTGGAAATGTCCAAGGCCGGGCTGGATGGGCCTTGGAGCAACCTGGGACAGGGGAAGGTGTCCCTGCCATGGCAGGGGGTGGCATGTGGTGGGCTTTAAAGTCCCTTCCGACCCAAACCAGTCTGATTCTATGCTTTGAACAAAACATGATTTTGTGCTTTATCAGCTTAATCTGGGTTGTTGCACATAGAGTGTTAAATGTGCACAAAGATCAGTCTGGCACCTGTTCAATTTAACAAGTTCCCATTCAATACTTTATTCCTGATTTCTTGAAGTTTTGTCTCCAGCATGACACTTTTACAGAACATTTTGTTTATCCCTGTTCTTTTTTCAGTCTCCTGCAGCCACTGGAAGTTCAAGACTGGGAAGAATTGGACAGAGGAAGTATCCAACATTGAAGTAGAATACAATGGCTTTGTATTTGGAATCCTTACTCACATTCTGAGTATGCAAAGAACTGTTCATCCTTATGGCACGTGGTATCAGCTGCAGCTGACATGACAGAAATCTAATGATGGGTGATCTTTTTCATGCTTGCACCTCATCTACGCAAACCATTACCAAACATGAAATATATGTAACTTTTCCTTTTCAAAACCTGGCTAGAAATAGCTTTGCTGTGATAAAGAATAGGCACAAGAGAGGAAATAGTTGCTGTCTGTTACAAAACCTGTTTGTAAATTGCATAGGCAATTTATTCCTTAAGTTTATTTTAAACCTTACTAGCGTGACCTTCCGAGACATAGTTTCAGGGATTCCTTAATTTCTGAAGGATGCTCCCCTCCCAGCAGGGGTAAAAACAAACAAACATGTCCACATTGTAAGATAACACTGTGGCCTTAAGAGGACCATGCACAATCGTGATGCTTTCAGCCAGAGTGTGGAACCAGAGATGTTCCCCTGGGAGAGACTCACCCAGGAGCTGCCTCGTGCTGGTTTGGTTTTTGGGAGTTGGGAGGGGGCCACAGCTCATCCAAATAAATCGACCTATATTGAATGAAAACTGTGACTGTAATCTAATCCTGATTTGATTTGGATCTTTCCTAGTCTGTATGTAGTTTGTGGTTTAGACTACCTGTAAAGCCAAGTGTATAGTGGGAAGGAGCTCTGTATCATAGCCAACGCTGTTCTCTTGACGAGTGAGTGTTTGTTTAAGTGCAATACGGTTACTTTGCTTTCTCTCAAACTGCTGGCACTCTGCACCTGGGGGGTAACAGCTTGAAAGTTGTTTATTTTTTCCTTTTGGGAGTGCCAGAATCAGTGTAATAATCCGTTCTTGAATCTCCCTTACTAAAATAACCAAGGTCTTAAATAGCTAACAGCTAAATTTCATACTAAAAGTAGATGGATTAGACCTCTACAGATGGACTTAAAAATCTTTAGGTTTAATATAGAAATCTTGAAAACCATGGTATGCAGCGTTTATATTCACTGAAGAATCTGAATTATCTGCAAAGAGAGAAATAAACTTTAAATATTTATTAAATCATTAGGCCATATTTTATTTAGAACTTGCCACCAAACTATTTGATTTTACTTGAATTTCTGCCCAGGAGTAGAAGTAATACGAATGTGAAATTGCCAGTATTTGTCCCCAATTGTTTGTTGGTTTGTTTTTTTTTTTTTTTTTTCCTTTTCTTTTCCTNCGCGGATACCGGCGAGGAGCCGTGCGGAACCGGTGAGGCCCGGGCTGCGTCCCGCCCGCAGCGGTGGGGAAGGGGCANTCTTTTCTTTTCCTGAATAACACCACTTTTCTAAGATTGTGATAGCCTTATCTATGTCCCAAAAAGTTTGTGTGCAGCCCAAATAAAACACTATTTGGGGGGATTAGAAACTTTTGTGTGCTGGTCCATTCTCAATTCCTGACATGGACAGCAGCAGTCAGTGTGGTTTACTTTTCTATAATTGAAACCTAATCAGACACTTGGCTTTCCTCTAGTCCAGCCAGGCTGCTGATTATTTTCTCCTTTCAGTAGAGACTGCCAAACATCTTCATTCAAGGAGGCTCCCCCTGAGCTGGGAGCAGCTGTCTTTCCTAAGTGTAAGATTTGACACTGTAAATTCTTAAATAAAATATTTTGCGCTCTGGAGCACTTTCACATTTTACTTTCTTCTTGTGGTTATTGCTTTAATGAGGTGGGTGAAGGAACCTTTCCTGTTTGTCTGGGAATGATCTGTGTGAGGAAAGGTTTGTGAAGTGTTTGGTTTTTGGAACAGCTTCATCAGAGCAGGTTTAGATGCAATATTGGGAAGAAATCCTTTCCTATGAGGGTGAAGAGGCTCTGGCACAGAGAAGCTGTGGCTGTGCCATCCCTGGAAGTGTCCAAGGTCAGGCTGGACAGGGCTTGGAGCGTATGGAAGGTGTCTGTATCCGTGGCAAAGGTTGGAAACTGGGTGATCCTCAAGGTCCCTACCACCCCCAGTCTGATTCTGTGATCAGTGTTTGTACTGAAATGTTCAAAATTTAAGCTTTAGGATTAATATAGGCAACTTTTAAATTTCTTCAAGTGTAACACGTTTACTTTAATCCGCTTTTTAAACGCCGCCTCCATCCCGTGTCGTGACAGCCGCGACTTTCCGCGATCGCTGCCGGGCGCTCCTCCGGCCGCCGGGGGGCGCTGCGGGCNGGCTCCTTGGTGCCGAACCCGCGCTCTGGGCTTCGTTTTGCCCTCCTAGGGCCGGGGGAGGCTGGTCCGCGGTAGCCGCAGAATGACGAGGTGCTTCCCTCGTGTAGAAATGTACTCGAAGCCCGTTCCCGCACCCTAAAGCCACCCCTGGGGTGTTTTCTCGGTGTCAGCGGCGGTGAGCGGGGCTGGTGCAAGGCAGGAAAAGGCGGCAGCGATTTCCCGGCTGTGGCATCGCTGGAAATTTCCTGGCCCCGGGCAGCCGGTGCTGCGGGCTGGTCGTGCTGGTGACGCCTGTGTACAGCAAGGACAACGAGCTGTGGTTTCTGTGCAGCTTAAATTCCCTTTCGTGCTAACAGGGCACACAGCCTTTCCTGAAAGAAGGGCATACACAGCCGTACAGGAGGTCTCTGCTCTGCTTTTGGGGTAAAAAACGGGAAAGAGCAGTGATTTTCTAACAAGGTCACGTTAAGGTGTGAGTTGTGCTAGAGGGAGGTCCTGCAAGGAGATGCTTTCTGATCGAGGAGTACAGTTTGCAGCTCGGTAACTTTTCATTCTTACATCTTTCTCTTTGGGGAGTCCAGGTACCCCACGTCTTGGAATTTTGCAGACAATGCATCTGCCTGCACATTCACCTGCCCTTCATTCCCAGCTAAAGGCTGAGCTGCCTGCAATTCCCATGTCTTGCTGGCTGAGTAAAGCCCTGTGATAAAGGGAAGGAAACTATGCTTTGAGGAACTTTTCACCTGGAGCAGCACCCACAGCTGGTACCTGGGGGACAATGAGTACTCCAAATGGATTTCCGCAGCACTCAAGGGTGTGTCTTACTCGGAGCATGGAGGGTGGAGCAGTACAGGACCTGCAGGCAAAAAAAGCTGGAAAAGCAGCCAAAAAGGAGACTGGGGGCGATGGGGCACCTCCGAAAATAGGCACGCCCATAAGTGAGACCTTAAAGCTTCTGCCAGAAGAACTCAAAGCTAATATGAAAATTAAATCGATCACTCCAAGGCCCCCTCGGAAGCCCCGGCTGGAACGTGCTGCATCCCTGGATGAAAAGAGCTGGAGGAAGTGGAGACGATTTAGGACGAGCCAGGAAAGTCTGACTGATCCCAACGAGACGAGCTCCTCCAACGGTTCCCTGCAGGAAGCGTCCCCCAGCCCTCCCACCAGGGGCAGGGCCAGCCCCTGCAATCCCTGCTGCCAGCAGGATTCCTTGCACAGTTCACCAGACGCCTTGGAAGCCAGTCCCGGGGGGAAGAGCAGAGGAGGCGCCTCGGACCTGGGCAAACGAGCCTCCGAGATCTCCAGTGCCTTTGGGGGGCTCCTGCGGGGGAAGGGGTTCGCGGGGGGCAAACCCCGGCTGTCCCAAATCATGCCGGCCCGCCCCCTGCCCCCCATGGAGCTCAACGTGGCCTCCCACTCCCTGAGGACAGCTAATAGGATCGACTCGGATTGTCTGGATTACCGACATTATTCTCAGCACAAGTTTGGGAGGGTGAGCAGCAGCCTCAGCGACTCCAGGCTGCAGGGCAATGGGACGCTCTATGACAATTGCTCCACAGACTCCATGAAATCCACCTTCAGCGTGCTCACCCCCATCCGAGCCAAGGATGTTCGCAGCAGGTAGGGCTCCCCCAGCTTTTCTCCTGCTTTTGGGGTGTCAGCAGGGAGGAGAATCCCACTGGGCAGGAGCAGGGAACTTCTGAGCTCCTGGTAAAGCACAAAAGCCGTTCTGTGTTTTTTAACCTGCTGTGAAGAGAGTTGGAAGATGGAGAGATCAGTACAAATACTCTGCATTTGATCCTTTTAGCTAAGTATTTTCATAAATACGAGTCTGGTTTGCTGTCAGTTTGCTTGTAATATTAACATAATCTGGTTTGAGAATTAAGAAGTGGTGGCTGTGCATGCCAGCAGTTGGGAAAACTGTTTTTTAGAAAAATCTAAAAGTACATTGGGCTTGAACCGAAATGATAAATTACAGAAAAAAATAGCACCAGATACTTTAAATCGAGATTGTCATGCAGCATTATCACAGTCCTGTGAGGTGCTGTGCAGAGGTTGCAATTGTTTGGTTTCTGGCAGGATCAAATTGTGTGCTGGAACTACTCCAGTGTCCCACAGGAGCTCCTCTGCAGGAGGGAAAAACCTAATCATTGATCCAAAGCGTGGGAGTCAGTAGTAGAGGGGAAATAATTCTGAGATAAATTAAAGTGTTACTAGCTGGTAAAAAAGCCCCAAAGATAGATTGTTACTTGTTTGCCTTGAGGGTTTTCTTTCCCATTCCTCCCTAAAGCAGCTGGAGCCAGGTGGGCGGTGCTGGGTTGCCCAGAACTCCCTGACATTATTCTCTCATCATTATTTGCAGAGCTTAAGCAAGATTAAAAATGCTTATTCAACATGCAGTCCCTGTGCCAGCATCCCTCACCTCTGTAATCATATCCTTCAGAGAGGCAGCTGCTGTGGGATGCATCTGTCCTTCCCAAAAGGGATATTTTGAGACCTCAGGCTCAATAAATTATTTTCTTGAAGCTGATTTGATGAGCTGAATTGAAGGAAGGATGTGAGTTTGAGTTTTTGGTTAGAAGAAACCTGATGCCAGAACACTGGGAATGGTGGAGCTGTTTTTATGTTTGAAGTAAACTGAGCTGCTTCAAGGTACTCAAATTTAATGGAATCACAGAATCACAGAAGGGTTTGGGTGGAAGGGACCTCAAAGCTCATCCAGTGCCACCCCCTGCCATGGGCAGGGACACCTTCCACTGTCCCAGGCTGATCCAAGCCTGTCCTTGGACACTTCCAGGGATCCACGGGCAGCCACAGCTGCTCTGGGCACCCTGAGGTTATCAAAACAATTTCTTTGTTCTATATCTGGATGAGTTTAGTGAGGCTGAAGACTTTGGATGGCTTCAGTCTTCTCATCACAGAACCTGAGCAGCATCAGCCTCACCATCACCCTCATGTCCTGGCTTTGGAAGGAACTTCAGGCAAGCAGAACAATTCATAAATATTAAATTCTTTCTTCTTAAAGGTATATTCTTGATTACTTCAAGATTCAAACATTACACATCAGTATCCCAGCTGCCATGCCCTTTCCTTAGATGCTCTTTTTTGGGTCTTCTGTCCACAGGAGCTATTTGGAAGGCAGCCTTCTGGCAAGTGGTGCCTTAATGGGAGCAGAAGAACTCAGCAGATATTTCCCTGATCGGAATATGGGAATCTTTGTGGCCACCTGGAACATGCAGGGGCAGAAGGTAGGTGCACAGAGGTCTTCACAGGTCCTTTGGCAGTAAAGTTACCCCAGCTCTGCTGGGGTGACAGGACTGGGGTGATGTTTTTCTGTTGAAGACTATGTTCCTTGTCAATCATCTTTGTCAAATTACAAGGTGTTTTTCTAGTAAATATTTGCATAACTAATACTGCTTTTCTTTTCTTTCTTTTTGTTTTAAATGTCTTGTGTAATAGGAACTTCCAGTGAATCTGGATGACTTCTTATTGCCAACAGATCCAGACTTTGCCCAGGACATGTATGTCATTGGGGTTCAAGAAGGCTGTCCAGACAGGTAGCAAAAACAATGTAATGAACCATCTTCTTTTATTGTTAACTAATCATTTTGCTTAGAATTAGACTAGAAATAGTCTCCATTATATTCCTAATATTTTCAATAATCAACCCATTTAACAAGACTCAATTCTATTGCATGAGAACAAGAGGAAATGGGATTTAGAGGAAAAAATGACAGAGATCTGTAAATCATAAAATCCCAGAAGGGTTTGGGTTAGAAAGGACATTAAAGCCCATCCAGTGCCAACCCCTGCCATGGGCAGGGACCCCTTGCACTAGACCAGGGTGCTCCAAGCCCTGTCCAACCTGGCCTTGGACACTCGCAGGGATGGAACAGCTTCTCTGTGCGTACAGAATTTCATCCTGATGGCAAAGCTCTGCTGATTTCTGTGGCACCTCAGCAGCCACCCCTTAATTCAGTGCAGGGAGGTTTTGCTTATGCCTTGATGTTGTGTGTGAGAGGGGTTGCTCTGTGTGCACAAGGCTGATCTGCTCTCCTGGTTGTTGTCTCCTGTGCTGTCTGTGTGATCCAGCTGTTGTTCTTTCCTGCAGAAGAGAGTGGGAGATCCGCCTGCAGGAGACGCTGGGCCCCCACTACGTCCTGCTGCACTCGGCTGCTCACGGCGTGCTCTACATGTCCGTGTTCATCCGCAGGGACCTCATCTGGTTCTGCTCGGGTCTGTGGGGAGCTGAAGGCACTGCTGCCAGCCTGTGCCCTGCTCTTCTCTCCCTCTCCTAACCTCCCTGCTCACTGTCAGAAGCGTTTCACTAACAGCATCTTCTTTGCCTCCTTCCAGAAGTGGAGTATGCCACGGTGACAACTCGAATCGTGTCTCAGATCAAAACCAAGGGAGCTCTGGGAATCAGCTTCACGTTTTTTGGGACCTCCTTTCTCTTCATCACCTCCCACTTCACATGTGAGATATTTGCAATCTTGCTACAGGTGTCCTGGTTGAGGGAGGAAGGGAGGGAGCTGTACAGAGGTGAAAAAGCAGGACAGGCTGAAGCCAAAGCTCAGGATTGCTGAGCTGAGAAGGATAAGGGAGGAGGTTTTTTTGGTAACAAACTTAGGAAAGAACTGTGTTTATGGAAACAGAAATTAACTCTGCACCATTGTGTCCCTTCTCCCACACTTTCTGCCATCGTTATTCAGTGCAGACACTCCCAGAGTGTCACATTTTATATGTGGAAAATGTCTGATACCCTTTGGAAGCTCCTGGTATAACAAAAAATGATCATTGAGTGAAAATTATTGACTGTGTGCAGTAATGGGGTTTCTGTCTTGCAGCTGGGGACAGTAAAGTGAATGAGAGGAAACTGGACTACAATAAAACCATTCAAGCCCTTACACTTCCCAAGAATGTTCCAGACACAAATCCATATCGATCCAGTTCTAGTAAGTGTGAAACCATGAGTGTGGGGGAGCCCAGGTCAGCAGAGTCTGTGCATTGTCTCTCAGTGTGCACTGGGAAAGAGACAAGAAGAGTGATAATTGGAGACTGTGTCTACAGGTCTTTTTGTCTGAGGATGGTTATTACTCCCATGATTTTTTTTTCCTTGAAACTGGGAATTTGAGAAAAAAATTGAAATGGAAGAGAGAAAATTCAAAAGGGAATTTTTACATGATGTATTTTTTAGCAATGTGACAATTTTGGTTTAATTATTATTAATATTACAGATGTGTTTCACTTTCTGGGTGTTTTCTAGAACAAATAGGAATTACATTATTTCAAATTTAAGAGAATAAACCTTATGTCACTTTGCATGTACACGGGTCAGAGCATTGTTTGCCAAAGTCCATTATTGTTTCCTAATACTGTGCTGACAACTTGATACCTAGATAGATAATTAGGTCCTTCTAATAAAGGACCTAATTATCCTAAGGTCCTACTAGGAAATTGAATATACTCTTTATCTGCAGGGTAGCATTAGCTTTTTGTGTTCCCTCTGGTGTTAGGTCCTATAGATAGTTAGGTCTCTTTTTCAGCTTTTTCTATGGTTTTTAACATTTCTGTTCTGTTTTCTCCTGGGTTGTTAATTCCCATATTCAGTGGCAATCACAGGTAGAAAACATAGTCAATATCACATCTCCAGGTGGTGAAAAGAAAGAATTTCTTCCTGTTCCTCGAACACATTCAGCAGCATCCCTTGAACACTTGTGGTGTGAATTTGCAGGTGATGTCACAACTCGATTTGATGAAGTTTTCTGGTTTGGGGACTTCAACTTCCGGCTGAATAAGGATCGGGAGACTGTGGATTCCATCCTGAACCAGAACCCGGACACAGACGTGTCCAAGCTCCTCATGTATGACCAGCTGACCAGCGAGATGAGTCGGGGTAAGGGGCAGCTGTTCATCTCCCTCCTCTCCAGAAACAAAGATACCTACACACAGGAGTAATGTCAGCCCAGTCCCCATTTCCTGGAGACCTTTTCTCCTTTCCTTGATTAAGTTCCCTAAAGAAAGGAGTCAGCAGCTGTCAAATACAGTGGCAGTGTGTCAAGGGACCTTTTGCTGTAGCAGTTTGTTCTGTTTAATGTAACCTCCCAAGCCATTTGCTGCTGTTTCATCTGACTCCTCCATAACCTGGGCATCTTTCTCTCCCAGTGTCCAGGGAATTTAGATTTGAACAGCATTTGCAAAGCAGTACAAGTTTCAGTGGAAGGGGAAGTGCATGGACCAGTTCTTCTTTGTTTAATTGACCACTGACTAAACAGCCACTGGCTATTTTTTATCCTCTCCATATCAGGACTGGAACTTGCTCCCTTTCTGGAGCCCAAGCCCAGGTTTTTCTGGGATGTACATGGCTGTTGTTTCTACACAGCATTAGTAGACACAGTGCCCAGTTCTAAGGAGGAAGGAGTTTGTTCATGCCGTTCTCTCCTTCCCTTACAGGGTCTATTTTCAAAGGATTCCAAGAGGCTGATATCCATTTCCGTCCTTCCTACAAGTTTGACATAGGAAAGGACAGCTATGACACCACTTCCAAACAAAGGACTCCCTCCTACACGGTAAGGGATGATTTCAGAAGTCAAAGGGGATTCAGTTGTGCTGAGATTTGTTGCTTAAGGGCAGCTGGGACTTCTGGAAGAAAGGATTGTTGAATTTGTGAGCACAGGGAGAGTTTGGCACAGGCTGTTAACCTTATTTTCCCTGCCTTTCATCCTGTGTGAGTGTGCTCTCCCCTGTGCTCAGAGCTGGCACAGAACTGTTGGGATCAGACAAAGAATGGATCCCCATCCAAGGACACGTTCATTTCATTAAGTGGAGCATGATGAATGAATGGATTTGTCTCTTGTGAAGCAGTGCTGCTTTCCAGGGTGGGTGATGTGCAGAGGGAGTCGCCCTCACTGTCCCCTCTGCCCCTGTCTCCAGGACCGAGTCGTGTTCCGCAGCCGCTACAAGGATGACATCCAGGCTGTCAAATACTCCTCTTGTCCTGTCATCAAAACCTCAGACCACCGACCTGTGTTTGCCTTGTTTCGTGTGAAAGTGAGGCCTGGCAGAGACAAGTGAGTACCTCCTGCAGCTCCACACGATTGCCCATGATTGCTCCACTGACCCCGAGGATATTCTCCTGTGTCTATCCCTGCAGCCTGTTTGGGTTTTATCCAGTACGTGCTGGTGGTCAGAGCAGTAAGAGCTTAAACCTTGCCCTGACAGCTGAAATCCCTGCTGCCAGGTCTCTTAAGCTTTCTGAGGGGGATAAACAGAGCCCACTGGAATTGAATATAAATCTGTGTTTTATCTGAGATGCAGTTCTTTGTTTTCCCTGTCAGCATGGGCAGCTTTCCTCTTCTCTTCCTCTTTCCCTGTTTAGGATCAGTTCTGTTTTCCCTCCCCAGTGGTGGCTGCAGTTCAGCACAGCTGGATGTCAGTGGAGTATTTTGAGATCCTCCAAGTTCTTAATGTCTTACATAGGCTGTTGTATTAGTAGAACTCCTTAGGAAATTTGGTATGGAATTATTCTCTTTTTTGTGAGTAACATGGTCAGGGATTTCAAGACCTCAATATCTAAGAAAGTGATTTCTCAAAGTATTTGATCAGCAGTGCAATTACAATGGGAATTTTTGTTTCTGGGTATTAAATACCCATTAAATAGCAGTGTGTGATGGGCTGCTCAGGTTTCCTCTCTAAAAGAGACCAAGGTAAGAATTGTTGAGATGAACCACACCAGTGAGTACAGCAAGTTAGCAGTAACCTGGTATAGCTTTTCAAATGAGTGGGTTTTAGTTCAGAGTCATTAAGAAAGTCCTCTGTATATGAAAGCAGGTGAGTTCATGCTAAAATTTAAAGTACATTTCCCTTTTACAACCAGCATTTTAAAGTATTGTGAAAAACCTTAACTTGTTGCTGTGGAAGAACAATTCTTGTTTCTCCCACAGCAGTCGCTGAATGCCTTAAGAAAGTAAAAATCAGATTTGTGGCCTTTGTTGTATGAAATAGTAGGGAAATGCTGGGCAAACAAGAAGATATTTATGCCCTGACCTGCTGGTTTGTGTTCCTGTTGCAGCATCCCCCTGGCTGCAGGGCTGTTTGACAGAGATCTGTATTTAATCGGAATAAGGAGGCGGGCCACAAGGGAACTTCTGAAACGCCGGGAGCAAAAGGACCAAAGATCCAGCAGCATATGTAGCATTTCTTGAGCTGAAAGCTCTGCAGTGCTTGTGGTAGAGGTGCCCTGAAAGAGGATTTCAGACCATGGCAAACTCTGCAGGGAATTGTCTGCATAAGCACCTCTGGCAGTTGCTGTGGCTTGTGAAGAATGTCTTAAACCTCATCCTGGATTCATTTGCATGAGCTAATCCATGTAGCTCAAGTGCTTCTGCCTAAGAAAAGGAGTCAGTTCTTTAAGACATCCATCCCAACTGGTGTAATTGATTTATTTTTAACCAGACTATCTTAGGAAGCCACTGGGTAACAGACCCTTGGTCCCCCTCCACGCAGGGGCACAGCTGCTGGAACTGGCATCACCCAGGGCAGGGGACCTAAGAAAAGCCTGCAGAAAGGTGAATTCTTTGTTTGTCTCTTTGGTTTGGTCAGATTAATTTTCATCCAGTGTGGGGTTGGGTTTGCTCCTTCTCTGTAGCCAAGTGTTGTTATTCTGTACAAGGAGTAACAGGGACCAGTTCATGGCAGTTGTGCATATGGATGGTGCTCCTGTGTTGGGCTTTTTGGGTCCTCTACAGCAAATTGTGTGTGAATGTACTCCTGTACATTGAAGTGTAGAAACATTGCCTTTCAACAATCATTCTATAGGCCTTCTGTTACTAAGGGGGTAAATACCAAACTCTCAGGCCATATATTTGTCTGCTGAGACTGCTTGAAGCAATCCCTTCCTGAACTCACTTGTACCTCCCCAGGGCTGATTAAGCACTACCTGCCTCCAGCAGCAGGAGTTGGAATTTATCTGAGAACAGGCACTGTGTGATGCTTCACCAAAGTGATGCCAAGTGAGTGCACCAGGGAGGTTTGCAGAGCAACTGCAGCCACTCAGCTCCACGCAGCTCCATTACCTCCTATCACAGTCAATTCCTTTTGGTTTTATTTTTCCAGATCAGTAAGCTGTGAATAACTTGCTATTTCTGAGGTAGTGTTGTCTTAAGGCTATATATACTACAAGGACCAGTATGGCACTGGTAAAATGTTAAGTACAGCTAATAATTCAGAACTCCTCATGGGCACAGATGGGATCATTAATCTCCTTAGGACCTAAAACATCATGCAAACACCTTGGAGGAAGTGCTGCTGACTATGCAACCTGTCCAAGACAGGCTCCTGTTCTGCGGTACATTTATGGCACTGACCTGTCTGTAGCCATCAGGTATTTGGATTTCCTTTCTTTTTAAAGGAATAAAAATAAATTAATGCAATACCTTAAGTGAGAACCAGCTTTTATTGTTGTCAGAACCAGAGTTCTTTGCGTGGTGTGTGTTTGGATGACCTGGGCCATGTCTTCAGCTGGAGGGGTGGGACAGATTTCTCTGAAACTGTTTGCATTAACAAAGCTTGCTCCACTGACCAGCTCAGGAAACCCTTGGCAGATGAATTTCAGAACTCTTACTACTTGCTCAGTTGTTCAGAGGTCTCTTTATTTCCTCACAAGCATACACAACAACTGAACAGGACTTCCACACTGTGGGCTCTGCAGGAAGCAATGCAACATTTTCTTTTGAGTTGCACGAGGAAAGGATGGGGTAAAGCAGGTAACAGCAGCCTCACAGTGCTCTGCTCCCAGCTGCATTGCTCCTTACCATACACATCTAGCAGTGAAGAGCTGCAGTGCAGCTGTCTTGTATTAGGGGATTATAAAAATCCAGTGTTTTATTCCTCTTTTGAGTCTCCATTTCTTTAGCGTGTCACGCATGTGGCACTTGGCTTTCTGTGACGTGGTGTCAGTCAAGATCGTGTTTCTAAATGTTGTGATTTTGTTATCTTGACTTCCAGCTGAGCCACATCTCTGCTGTGAGACTGATTCTGTCTTCTGTTTGCAAGGCCTTAAGTCCATCTGGGTGACACTGAGGAAATGAGGCACAAGTTTAAGTTGCAGCAGCAGCAACTCCTTTAATAACTGTTTGTAAAGCAACTCTGGAGGAAAAGAACTTTTATTCTTTAGCACAGTTCATGTCCAAGTGAAAAACCTAAAGAATAGGATCGATCTCATTCTCAAGTAAGTGTCCATTATGTACAGTACCTCTGCAGAGGAACTCCACAGAAAATGGGTTCTGTCATGGGGCTGTTTTCCTTGGAACTCTAGCAAGATGATGAAGTTATTCCCAGGTGGGTGATTCCTTGTCAGATGGTGAATTACACTGATGAAATGGATCCATGATTTGTAACAAAATCTGGATTGCAGGAAACTTTTTGCCTAACTTCACAGGGACAGTAACTATTATTTTCCTAATTCAGTTTGACCAAGTCTTTGTTCCCTTGGTAACAGTTATAAATATTCTCTGAATTCAGACATGTAAGCCAAGCTGTTTAAGGTGCCACACATTCCTCAGGAAGGGCACAGTGGGGCCTCACGTGACAGCCCCACTTCCACTGCTGGGGTGATGAAGAGGCAGTGACTGACTGCTCAGAGATGTGCTTTCACTGTAGTGATGAATATTTTGGCTTGCTCTGTTCTCCCCAAAGCCAAGAGAAGGGTGTCAACACCCATCTTCTCTTGTAACCTATTCAGAGGGTCAAACTCCTCCTCCAGAGCCAGTGCTGGCTCCTTACATGAGCTCTTCACAGTCCAGTGCTCCAAAGCAGCTTTGCTCAGCTCCGTGGTCGCACAGAATGCCTGGGAGCACTGGGGGGAGGGAGGGTGGTACAGCAACATGAGAATCAAAAACAAAAACCATTAAAAAAGAAGGGATTGTGAGGCAGGGCAGGAGGTGCTGCTCTATCGGAAGAGGCGGTAGAGCCGCGGGAGCCGCCCGTCCTTGCTGGAAAGGGCGGCCTGGATGTGCTCGTACGTGGGCAGATCTGTCAGGTCACCCAGGGCAGCCACTGCTGGCTTCTTGTGCAGCATCTTAGTCACCACCCTCTTGATATCACTGGCTTTCACCTGACCTGCAGGCAGAAAAAAGGCAGAGCTGTGACACCTCCACTGTGAACAGCACAAAGCAGCTTTAGGCCCATGCTCAGAAAACCAACTCCGTATCTTCTCTACCATGATTCTTGTTTTCCCTTCCTTCTGACTAAAATAAGCCCTGTGCTGTTAATTGTGAAAGCAATTAAGCTGAGTTTGAAATGTATTTCTGTAGTATTTATGCCCCCAGACTTACAGAGGTAATTCATCAGTGCTACAAAGGTATTTTAACTGTACCCACAGTTCCCTCAAGACAAGGCAAAGCACTGTCTACTCACTGATGAGGTCACAGAGCTCATGAGGTAGCTTCCTTGTGTTTGTTGCCAAAACCTGCCTCCCCACATCTTCAAAGATCACTGGCCGAGACTCCAGGTTCATCATGAGCATGGACTTGAGCTGTGTCTTTGCTCTCTCAAGTTCTACCTGTGAATGGGCAGGAAATTAAAAAAAAAATCTTGTTGCTGCTCTGTACTACAAGGTACAGAAGAGTTCTGCAGACACCTCTCTCTTTGTGGAAGCATTGCTAATGCTGCTGTATTCTTTTACAGAAATATATAACTAAATTATCTATGAAAATCCATTCTAACACAGTCAATGCAATCCATTCACAGAATTCCAGACTGGTTTGGGTTGGAAGGGATCTTAAAGCCCATCCAGTGCCCCCCCTGCCATAGGCAGGGACACCTTCCACTATCCCAAGGTGCTCCAAGCCCTGTCCAGCCTGGCCTTGGACACTTCCAGGGATTATTTCAGCTCAAAGACCATCTGCAAACTCAAATGTGCTGCTGACCTCTCCCACTGCTCCTGCCATGAGGATGAATTCCCTGGTGATGATTTCCACCATCTCCCGAACCTGGGGAAAACAGATCATGGAAAGAAGATCAGAACAATGCTTCTTGTGTCCACAGAACTCTGGTACTGGTGTGGTTACTGTTGAAGGACTCCTGTCTCTGAGGGCAGGACTCTGTACCTGTTTTGGATCTGCACTGGCATGGATACACAGGAGACCTGTGTCCTCATAGCTGTGGTGGTAAGAGGTGGCATTGTACATCCAGTGGTGCCTGTGAGTATACAAACAGTATTTTAAAATTTAAACCCCAGAATTTACAATGTAAAAATTAAACATGGACAGTGAGCACCCTCCTAGTGCATTTTTAGGATTCTCAGCAGTGCAATGAGAACTGTCAGTCCCTGCCTCCCACAATTTATGCATGTGGCATCTACTCCCTTCTCTCCACTTCAATCCTTGAGACCAAACCCAGAACAATACAGAGCCAATCCTGTTAATATTCCCTGATTAAAGCATGGACAGGGCTAGCAGAAGAAAACACAATTCCTGGTCACTTCTTGCCCTTTACTTTCACCCTCTCAAAATGCCAACTGACACACCAGTCCCACGTTCCAAGCAGAATGAACTGATGTAAAACCTGGTGGGGTTTGCTTTTTTCCCCATGTAAACCTGCTACAGGATTGTTTCTGGCACCTCTTACGCAGCAAGACAAACCCACCTGTTGAGCACGTTGAGGTACAGCCTGGTGAACATGCCCTTGCCAGGCCCTCCAGCTGAAAAAGAGCCACCACCTCCCATCATCATGTTTAGCACCGCAAAAGGAATGAAATCGTCCTCCTGGATGGGAACAACAAACTCAGGTAATGGCAGAGCTCTCCAACGTCTGGGGTGAGTAATGGGGAGGAAAAAAACACAGCACAAGAGCAGTTTGGAGGCCAAGGCCTTCAGCAAAGTGTCATGGAAAATGCTGCTTGTTTTTATGTGCAGCAGTAAAAATGTCAGTGTTTGTGGAATGAATCAGTGCTCCTGGAATCCTCCAAGGAATAGGTACATGTACTCCAAGTGTAGGGCATGCAAAATCAAGGGTTTCAGGTTAATACTTACTAAAAATGAGCAGCTTTCTAACCCAATCATGATGTGGGTGAGCTCTGGGATGGGAGTGGGGCCCAGACTCACATCTGACATGTCTTTTTCAACCTGTGGGAAGGGCAGACAGATCATTAACCCCAATTTTCACAGCTATTGTACCCAGTTTGATACATTTGATACAATCACCATGCCACCCAATTAACAGCTGTCACGGCCAGTTTGGGCTCATACTCATGAAATGTAACTTAAGAAAAGCAAAAGCCTGTAGAGAAATCAGCAAATCCCAGCAAGCTGCTGCCTGCCAGCTCCACCACGTACCTTGATGATGCCTCCGGTGTACTGAGCCACGGACCTGTCCACAGCCCTGCCCTGCCCAGAGCCCCACACGGGCTCCACCCCCAGCAGGTATTTCCTGGCACACTCCACCAGGTGCTCGTGCTCAATCCCCACCCCAGCCAGCACCATCCTGTCTGGGGTGTAGTAACTGCTCAGGTAGGAGTGCAGCACATCCCGGTCGATTTTGTCCGTGTTCTCCACGGGGCAGAACCTGTTCAGTCCCACTGTGTTGTCTCTGAAGGCTGCCTAAAAGGGAACAGACACATTAGAGTCATAAACATCACTTCATTTTTCCCTAAACCCCTCCCTAAACCTCTTTTTGCTTTGGAATTAAGCCCACATCTGAGAGAGGAAAAGCTGAGCATATTTCGCTAATGTCAGTGCAACTCAGTAACATTTTGTCACCCCCATCAACAAAGGGAAGTTACAGATAGAATTATTTTTTTAGTTTGGGTTAGAATCTTCCACATGTGGAAATATAGGTTAGATTTTTCATGGAAAGAGTGATAAAGTTCTGGAATGGCTGCCCAGAGAGGTGGTGGAGTCACCATCCCTGGGTGTGTTTAACAAAGCCTGGATGTGGCACTGGGTGCCAGGGTTTAGTTGAGGTGTTGGGGCTGGGTTGGACTCGATGATCTTGAAGGTCTCTTCCAACCCAGGGATTCTGTGATTCTGTGAATGCTGGATTTCAAAGTGAAGGGACAGCCAAATCCTCCCATCACAGAAACTGAATAACAGGAAATCTGGTTTTAGAACAGTCTAAAACAAACCCTGAAGATGCCAAAAAACAGGAGGAAGAGAAAGCAGCAGGAATTCCCAGTGTGTTACCGCATGGATCATTTCTGTCAGGAGAGGCTCTGGGTCAGGTCTCATGTTCAGATCCTCCAGCTCAAACCTTATGGCCATTCGGGTCATCTCAATTTCTTCATCTGCAAAGAGACAAAGAAAGGGATGGCAACCCCTGCACAAAACCCCCAGCTGCTGCAGGGTCACTTCTGAGAGAATGCTGAGCTCTTAAGAGGGAGCCATGTGGTGGAAATGGTTTTTTGAGGCAGGGGATTGTGCTGCCAGACCTGATAACCTGGGCTGGAGGGTTACATCAGCCAGCAAGTTGACCACAGTGTCCAGGCCTCTGGCATCAGCAGACACTGCATACATGATGGTGTCCCTGCAACACAAAAAACAGGTTCTGCACTGGGAAGTCACTTCTGGGGTCATTCAGTGTCACCTCAGCATCAGGAAATCACAGATGAAGCTGTTCTAACCATTAAATGCTTCTGAAATGAAATAGATCTGAGTTTTGTAGTCCTTTCAGGCTCACTTTTGTAGCTTCCCAGCAGCCCAAACAAATGGATTTCTGCTGCTTGGGAACAAAAAGTGGCTTTTCCTGCCCCACACCAGAAAAAGAGATTCAAAGTGCTGTCAGTGCTGCAACACACCCAGGTAACAGCAGAAGGAGCAGCCCACCTCGATGCCTGGCAGTCACAGATGCCTCCATGCTTCTCTAAGGTGAGGAGAATTTCATCTTTGCTGCCAAACTGAGCTGTGGACTAAGGAAGAAGATACCAGTGTTATTAATTAGTAAAGCAATAACTGTTTATAACCCTTCAGTGTAACCCAGAACATCTCTGACATTCTTTCAGCCCAATGGTTTGATCACTACGTGCCAGCCTTGGAGGCGAAACCACAAAGACTTTTAAAATATAATTACAGTCATGTTAATTAATAAGCAATTAGGATGCTGTGACTCTGTCAGCGCTGTCACCCCTGTTTGAAGAGCTCAGGTGCAGTGCAGGTCAGGCCCTGCTTGGCTGCTCTGTGCAGAGTTGGGGGCCCCAGGGCAGTACTCACAGAGAACGCCAGTTTTTCCAAGAAGTGCGAGATACCACTGAGGAATTTCGCTTCGTGTCTCGATCCCGAATTCACCAGAACTGGTGCAAAGAAGAGAATAAACCAGCGTGACTTTTACACCCGCGCTCCTCACAGCCAC
>VXBC01000020.1:192889-215663 GCA_013399945.1 Ploceus nigricollis | reverse complement strand
CGCCGCCCCCCGGGCAGCCGCCGGTACCGGCGCTTTGCCCGTTCCCTTTGCACCGCCAGCAGTGAAATCGCGAGGCCCGAGCGGGCCGCACAAAGCGATGCGGGAGCCGCAGCATCCCCAGGCTCCTGCAGCTCCTTGTGCAGAGCGCGGAGGGGTCGGTGCCGGCCGGAGCGGCTCCGTCCCTGCCCGGGGCGGCTGCGGGCCCTGCTCTGGGTCCGGCGGCTCGGGGTGACCCCTGCCAGAAGCCTGTGCCACACCCGGCTGGTGCTGAGGGGCTGCTGGTGCCAAGGTTGTGTTTGTCTTGGCTTGGAATTGTCACTTGGCTGCACACCCGGGAGCCTGTCGTGCAGGACCACCGTTCAGCTTTGCTGTACTTACCCAGAGCTGCTCCTTTTTACCTTCTCCAGAACAAATAAAAAAAAAAAAAGCAGAAGTGGAGTAAAACAATACACTTTTTACTTGACAACGTTGTCAGTATCCAAACCCACTGATGGTCATGTCTGAGATCTCTGGTGCTTTTTCCTCTGTGCTTTAATTGAAAAGATTTGGGTTTAAAGCTTTCCTTTTATCCCACTACAGTCAGCATTTTTGTGTTTTGTTTGTCTAACAGATGATGATGATGAAGATGATGATGATGATGAAGATTCTTATGCTGAAATGGTAACTGTTTTCTCTTTAAGTTTATATTTTCAGCTGTCTATTGAAGGGAAACCTCACCCTGCTCTGGGGAAATCTAGGCAATTGCCTTGGCTTTGTGCTCAGTAAAACCTGGATTTGGGGTATTCCTGGTCAGGACTTTGTTCTCCAGGGTCAGAGGCCTCCCTGCTGTGTCCCTGCAAACCCCTCAGGCTGTGGGCACACAGCAGCTTCAGCTGAGTTACAGCACTGATTGTTACAGACCTGCTTTGCAAACAGCTGCTTTTATCTCTTTTCTCCCTTAATGCCTTATCTGCTTCAAGGAAGTGGAAGTGGAAGGAGAAGAAGACAGCAGTGATGATGATGATGATATTGAAAGCCTACCCCAGGATCCAGAAACCTGCCTGCAGATGAACCATGTGTACCAGGATGTTATCAAGGAAAAGATTGAGGAGGTGGAGCTGCTCATTGCACAAAACAGAGAACAGCAGGTGAGCAAATGCTCATTTCTGAGTGAAATGCTCATTTCTGTGCTCTTCTGGGTTGCCATTTGCCATCCTTCCTTCCCCTCAAGCCCAGGACTCAAATGGTTTATTTAACTGATGATTCCATGATTTCTCACAATAAAAATGGGTATTTTCCATGTTTAGCTTGTTGTGGCAAGTTAGTATTTTATTAAGCTTTTAAATCACCTGCACTGTGCAAACTCAGGGAGTTCCAAATCCTGCCTTGAACTCCTGCACTGATTTTACAGTCTGGTGCTGCAGATTGGAACCCTGCCTGGGGTGTTTGTGAGGGCTCAGTCACTGCTCTCTGAAATCAGCAATTTGGAGCAGACACTGATGCTGTTCAATTCATTCTTGTATTACAGAAGGAAATCATGGGTGAGCTTGCTGGGTCAAAAACAACCAAGGCAGGAGATGGCAGAAATCTACCAACAAATGTGTTTTTGGGTCATTTTATGAAGCCATACTTTAAGGATAAAATAACAGGAATTGTAAGTAAATAAAAGCAGCTGACTGATGTGTCTTTGGTGATGGCTGTACATTGAAATATGTTTAAACTGTTCTCATTTCAGGTGTGTGACTGATTGTCCAGCCTGAAACCTTTTTCCTCTCACTTGTCACCCTCCCTCTTTTGGAAATGTTTGTTCAGCCCTGTGAGTTCTGAGGAGTGGAATTGCAGCCACCAGGGGCTTGAACGTTCTTGGGTTTAACTTTTCTTTGTCTTCATTTCCATGACCCAATTCCATGCTGCTCTTTAAAGCCCTCACTGAAATCTGTTTGTCTGTGAAACTGAGTTTTCTCAGTTCCTGAGATTTTCTGTATTTTTTAATATTTTCTGGAGCAATCAGTAGTACTTTTTTTTTCATGTGTTTTTAAAAGATCATCAACAAAAGGAGATCTGGGCTTTTTGTGGTAGCCCAGATGTCAACTATCATCATCCATATATTAATATATTCAAGCAATTACTGTAATATTTCTGTTTAATTAAATTATGTACCTGTGAGCTCTTGCTAACAAAGGTAACTAAGCAGTGTGAATGTGACAGTTTGCCCAAGTTTGAGTTTTCAGTTATTTTTGTAGCAGTTCATGCTGGAGTTTTAAGAAGAAGAAGTAATTTTGTCTAACTCTCAGTGTATCTAACCCTTCTAATCCTCATCAGGGCCCTCCTTCCAATGAAGATGCCAAGGAAAAGGCAGCTCAGGGCATAAAATCCTTTGAACAGCTGCATTCAGCCAAGTGTAAGTAAAAAAAGTCTGGGTGCCTTTCAGTGCTCTAGAAGAGCTGTAACATGTATATATTCATATAACAAATGTATATATTCATGTTGTTAGTGTGTGTGTTCCTGTTTGCAGTTAAACATCAACACCTCTGCCTGACTCACAAAAAAGTCGTTAAAAGGGAATGGGGTGCTCTGTAAATTATTTCAGTGAGTCATTAATGACTCCTTTTTCATTTGTTCTGCTGCATCAGCTCCTGTGAGCACTCCTAAACCAAGTAAAGTGGTGCAAGGGTAGTTCCCAGATGAGGGAGGTTCAAGGGACACCTGCAGCTCCAGATGCCCACGGGGTGATTCCTTTACTGGGGTCTCTTTGGAGATCCCAGTAGAACTGAGCCAGAGGCTGTGCCTTGCCCAGGTCTGACACAACGTTGGTGATTTATGCTCTCACTGCAGAGCTGCAGGACATTCCCAGGGGTGCTGGGAGCAGTGGCTGTCTCCTGGCAGTGGCTTTGCACTGATGTCTGGCTGCTCCTCTGTCTGCTTTAGGGAAAACTGCAGAGAAGACACTGCTGCAGAAATCCGTGGTGAGCGACCGCCTGCAGCGCCTGCTCCAGCCAAAGCTGCTCAAGTGAGTTCTGCCCAAAAATCCTCTCTTCTCTTGCTAAGAACATTGCATGGCAAAGGAGGAGAAGGGAGATTTGCAGATTTCCTCTTCCTCCAGCAAGTTCCTGTGTTAATTGCTTGTGTTTGTAGGATTTTACAGCCATCTATTTCTTCCCATTGGCACTGTAATGTAACTTAAAATACTTTGCAGGGCTTGAAGGTGAAATTGTGATCTGTGGTGAGGCCTAATGGTGTGTCCAGCAAGGGATTTCTGTGCTGGAGCTGGCACAGTCTTTATGGCTATTGCAGCAACCATTGGTTCTCTGTGTAAACACCAAAATGGTTGATCTGAAACCTGCTGTGGGTCAGGGTTTGCATTGAAAGAGCAAAAATATGGCAATGAGTTTGCCTTGTGGGAAAACCTGGGAGAACAGTTTTGTGTGGAAATAAACTTGGAGGGAGGAATGATACTGATGGGGAAGGTGTCTGTGCTGTACATCTTCTGATGCCATTGACCTCATTCCCATCTGTCCTCTTAAGTAGTGATAAAATTGTCTTTGAACAGGTTGAGTTATTGGAATCAGAAACTGGAGAAAATCAAGACTGACATAGAAAAAAAGATCTTGGAAAAGCAAATCAAAGACTTGGAGCAAGAAATAGAGGCAATTAAGTAAGAAGTCTTTCTGTGTTCTTGGAGAAAAATGAAATGTCTTAGAGTTTAGCTCTAAAAGTTCCCTCCTTCTACTTCTAGGTGGGTCATTGCTGTTGGGTTGTATAAAATTAGGTGCTGTTGTGGCTCTGCAGCTCTCTCATCTCCACAGTTCTTTACTAAGAAATGTGTTTGGGTCTTGATACACAAAGTGTAGTGCCTGCACCCAGTATAGAGGTGCTGCTTTAAATGGTTCATACTTTTGCAACAGAGGAGCAGAGCTCTGATTTTTTCATAGTTTTGAGCATTTGCTCATGAACAAATCTAGAGCAACATGTTTGGATATGGCATTCATTGTTTCTCCTGCTAATCCGAGTGTTCAGTTCTTGTGGAAGTCAGGAACAGGTGGGAGGAATGAGTTGAGGCAGGATCAAGAAGACAAAGTGTTTCATTAACCATTTAATACAATTCTTTCTTCCTCTTTGTACCTTCTGCTTTAGCCAACTCCCAGAAAGTGACTTAATAGGAAACAGATTCGATGAGCACGACTGGGACAAAATTTCCAACATCCATGTGAGTTGGGGGATCAGCTGTTTTATTGCTTCTGATATCTGGGTCCTTCCTCTTGAGAATCCCTGATCTGGTTTGCATCCAGTGTTTCCATCTTGCATTTCTCCAAGTTGACTGTTAAGTGATCTCAACTTGTTAAATTTGGTGATTTAATTCTGGAAAACTTGGCAGTAAGACATACTTGGAATGCAAAACACTGGTTTTCCTGTTTGTCCAGGTGTCTTAATCCCAGCTATGAGACTAAACATATTTTTGTTGGTTTTTTTAGTTTGATGGACAACGTAGCTCAGAAGAACTGAGGAGGTTTTGGCAAAATTGGGAGCATCCAAGCATCAACAAAGAGGAATGGACTGAGGAGGAACTGGAGAGGCTGAAGCAGATAGCTGCTGAACACGACTACCTGGACTGGCAGACCATTGCCCAGGAGCTGGGGGTAAGGTCTGAGCTGGCAAGTTGGTTCATTCTGGCTTTACTTTGCCTCTTGTCAGGTTTAAAAAACAATGTTAATACTAATTCAGTGTTAATTAATACTTTCTGAGGAGTGTCCAAGAACAGTACCAAAAAGGTTTGGTACTTTAACTTTTCCCTTTTGCTTTTTGTCCTCATAAATAACAAATTACCTGCTTCTCTCTGTTTTCCTTCTATTAAGACAAACAGGACACCTTTCCAGTGCTTGCAGAAATACCAACTCTATAACAAAGATTTAAAAAGGAAAGAGTGGACCAAGGATGAGGATCAGATGCTTTTAGAGCTTGTTCAAGAGATGAGAGTGGGAAGACACATCCCATACAAGAAAAGTAAGTGGCCCACAAGTGACAAACCTTTCATTCACCTGGAATGCTTCACTCTCCCATTCTCTTTTCCTTGGTGATCTCTGCCTTTCCTGTACCTATCTGGAAGTTTCATTATATCAGGTTCCAAGAGATATTCCAAAACTTAATATCTCTTGGAACCTTTATCCATATTGGAAATTTGGCTGAAACTGGCAGAGCACCATTTTTTAAGAGGTTAAAGTGCTGCTTATGGCAATCACTGCTTGCAACTGTTGTCCAGATAAAGGAAGAAGCATTAATTACAACAGAGTTAAATAAACCTTTTAATTTCCAGTTGCTTATTACATGGAAGGAAGAGATTCTGCTCAGCTGATTTACCGCTGGACAAAGAGCGTGGACCCCAGCTTGAAGAAAGGACCCTGGACACCAGAGGAAGATGCTGTAAGCTCCATTCTCTGGGCCTGGAATTGCAGGGTGGGAAGGTTGGGTTGCTGAGGTGTGGCATGGCTGTAGATCTGAGCTTTAGGAGTGGCACAGAGGAGTGTAAAACAGACCAAGGTGGGCACTTCACAGCTCAAGAGGGCTTAGAAGCTCCTGACAGTTTTGTCCAGAGATTTGCACAGGAAACAAATAGACCTGCTGCTGTCTCAGGCTTGTTAGGGCTGATCCTGGTGAGGATTTCAGCTCTTGCTCTGTCTGGTGCACACAGATGCTGCTGGCTGCAGTTAAGAAGTACCGGGGGAAGGACTGGTACAAAATCCGGACGGAAGTGCCGGGCAGGAGCGACGCCCAGTGCCGGGACCGGTGAGTTCAGGCCAGGTACCAGCCTTAAACAAGGGAAAGCTCTGGTTGGGAATGCTGGTTTTGTTCAGCCTTGGAGTGCAGGGATGGTCTGACTCTTACAAGCAGGACTGAATGTTCCTGACTGTAATGTTTTCATTTTGAAGGTATTTAAAAGCATTGCACTGGGATGTAAAGAAAGGCAAGTGGAGCTTGCAGGAAGAGGAGCAGCTGATTGAACTGGTTCAAAAGCACGGCCTGGGTAGGTGTTTCTGTGGCTTAATCTATAGAAAAGTAGAGGTGTCATTGAGGTTTTCTCTTCTTTCATTGTAAGCCCTGCAGGCTCTGCTTTGTACTGATGATTGCAACTTCTCTGTATTGTGTGTTGTGGGTATTAAAGGTTTGAGATCCATTCATGCAGTAACTCTGTCTCTTACCCAGGGAAATGTGTAATATGTGTGTAGTGGCTGCATTGAAAGGCCTATTGCTCAGTTTGTGGCACAAATAAAAATGTTCTGCATCCTCTGCATCCTTTTCAGGTCGCTGGAGTAAAATAGCTTCAGAGCTGCCACATCGGACTGGTGCCCAATGCCTGAGCAAGTGGACACTCATGATTGGCTCTAAGGTATTGTGGAAATCCTGTTATGTCACAGTCTCATCTCTTCAATTAAGTTTCTCTAAACTAAAAGTGGAATCCTGTGAAATCAATAAAAAAATTGACATTGATTTCACACCGTCAAGGTTTTTGTTGTGGATTTCATGGTTTGATTTTTTTGGTGGGTAAAGCAGCCTTTGTTCTGAAGGGCTGAAGTTAATTTGCTGTATATTTGTATATTATCCAGAATCCTTTCCTGCCTTGTAATGCCTATAAGAATGGGATATATGTAGGTTTTCATGTCTGTATCTCATGAGTTGCCACTTTTGGTCCCAGGCACTCAAATTCCGGCTGCTTAAGACCATATTAAAGATGATCTTGTTTCCTTTGGAAAAGGAAACTTCCTGATTTGAGAGAGTTGCAAACCAGGGGTGAACACTGACTAAAACTTGTGTGTGCTTGTTTTGACCAAGAAGAAAAGATCTGGGGCAACCAAACAGCGCCAGGCTGAGGAGAGCTCCAGCCCCTCAGAGAGCAGCAGTGAGGAGGACATGGAGCTGGAGCTGGCAGACAGCTCAGAGGAGAAGGTGACCAGCACCACGAGAAAGGAGGAGTTTGCAGTCCCCAGCATTGACCTGTGGATACCAACAGGGATGGACATGCAGGGGGCAACCAGAGAGAGATACCAAATCCAATCCCTCCTCTCTGCTGCCAGGGCTGGCGCAGGGGGCAGCTGCAGTGATGTTCCAAGGGCAGGGTGTGATGGAGACAGAGCTGCTGATAAATCATCTGAGCTGAGCACCCTGCTGAGGGGCATTGGAGACGCCTGTTCCACAGATGTGCTGGTGAAGAATCCAGCAGAAGTGATGGCCAAGGTGAGCTGGGATGGGAGCTTGGATCAGAAGTTAGAAGGGAAGTGCAGCTGCTGCAGTAAGGGCAGGATGTGATGAGCAGATAACATCTTGCTGCATCTTGCTGTTCATTCCCTTGTCAAAAAATGTGAAGATACATAGTAAATTCTGGTTTTTGGGTTTTTGGTAGATTCCTCACACAAAAACTTCTATGAAATAAGCATTTGGTGTTGTGATGATGCACAAGGATTAAAAGTAAAAGTCTTCAGCGTTGATTTCATTTAATAAGATACCTTCAACAGCAGGAATGTTAAGAACTTGTACCTGCTGTGCATATTCAGTGCAAATCATTTTCTTTGAGTGACTTTTCCTTCTGTATTTTCTTGTGTTCTTTCATCTTCAGGCTTCCCAGTGTGGAAAACACGTGCTGCAGGTTAGCCTGGAGGATGTGAGAACAATATTAAAGAATAACACAAGATTCCAGAGGAAACTGGTGAGTGCCTCTTGTGTCTTGTCTGCTCTTGTGATGTGAGCACTGCTAGGCTGTGCTTAGTAGGAATTTATTTTTATATAATCATAGATCTTGCACTGTAACCCCAAGAGGAAAAGCTCACAGTTTTTTGTCCTAACTGCTCTGTGAATGGTTTGTCCTGGGACTAATGGCAGAACCTTCCTAATGGGAACTCTTAATTGTGTATTTTTTCATGCATGGCAATTAAAGGTGCTAAGACCTCCTGCCAGCCTTTTAGCCAAGCCCCTTGGAGTGGCTGCAGCTGTTGGCCAGGGTGTCCAGGGGCTGCAGGGGCTGCCCAGGAGAGCTCGGCGCCACAGCAGGAAGCGCTGGAGGAGGCTGAGCCTGGACAGGAAGCTGCTGATGGCAGTGACCCCTTGGGTGGGCAATGTGCTGCTGCCCCGCACCCTGCAGGCTGGGAGGATGGCTTTCCACCAGACAAAAGGTACTGGGGACTCATGCTACCCTTGTCCCTACTTTCTGATGCCTTCTGAGTGAGTTCCCAGCTGATTTTGATGTTGGATTTCTTCCCAGCTGCTGCTATTCACAAGAAGGTTAAGTCAGTCAGTCTCACCAGCACTCCCCTGTTTGCACTGCTCATTCAGGTAAGTTTTACTGTCTTAATAGCATTACCTGCTTTTAAACAGTGGGAGTCTTTATTTTTCAGTATTTGAGGCTTAAATAAATGGTTTATCTTTGTTTCTTAAACAAATAATCTAATTATTGGACTAATCTGCCCTCATGGTTTGCATATGAAAGTTCTTAAATAAGTCCTGCATCCAAAGTCTGATCCTGCCAGGGCTTTTTCTGAAAGTGTAAAATGTCCCCAGAATCTTGCATGTGAAGCATGTCCCATCTATCTTGCTTTGTTACTGACCCCATGTCATGGTTTGGCTCTGTTCCTTTTTCTGTTCTCATTTAAATGTTAATGAAGCTCTCACCTTGCAGCTCTTCCAGATTGATACCAAAGGCTGTATGAAGATTATTAAGCTGAGGCAGTTGGAGCTGCTTAAGGCTAATGCAAGGAGCCCTCAGCAGGTATTGTGATTTTAAGCTTTCCCCACTGAAATCGTGGCTAATTGTGTGGCCACACAGTTTATATCTGTGTTAGCAGTTTGTTTTGGTTCAGAGGCAGAATAAAATGCTGGCTGTATGGCCATTTGTTCAGGAGGTGGCAGATGTGGGTTTGATTCACATCTGTGCTGTTTTAATAATCTTTAAATTTATCAGAAGTATAATTTAATATACTTTTTTTTACAGGCTTCCCAAAATACAGAGACTTCTTCAGGTACCTACCAGAACATTTATTTTTGTGATGTGCAAGAACTTTCACATAATTCATCACTGTTACATTAATAACCAGTTTAACTGAAGGAGAACTTTGGGGGACAAACCTGCATTGTCATGCTCATTTTTGCTAGCTCTTGGATCTTTAAGCATTGTTCCCCTTTGGTAAGGACTGGAAAAAACCCTGGAGGGCTGGGGAATCAGTGGCTCTGGACCAGTTCAGGGGGGTGTTAGGGTGCATTCCTGGTCCATCTCTGATTTCTGGGGGCAGTTACCCCTTGTTCAGTTGTTGGGACATGGCTTGATTAAATCAGGACTGTAGTGTTGTAGGAATTCTCACAAACAGGAATTTTGCCACATTCCTTGATGTTTAATGAGAAATGGCTTTTGGAAATACTGTTCATTCACTGTAATTTTATCCTCTGCAGGCAAATCATCCCTGGCTTGTTCTCAGAGGAATTCCCAACAGGGCATCCCAAGGAGTGCTGGCAGGAAACCTCCTGCCTTGAGAGCACGGGCCAGCCCCACTGGTGCCTTGGAGAGCTGTGCCCCAGCTGTGCAGGGAGCTCCCCCAGCCCAGGGGCAAAGGCACAAGCTGAAAACTGTCTCGGAATTGCTGCAAGAGAAACGTTGGAGGCAGTTCCAGGCCAAGGCAGCCATGCAGAGGACAGTGCTGGTTGCCCCACAGGTGCTGGTTTCAGGGCCTTTGATAATCCAGCACCCACCACAGCAAATCATTCCCTCTGCACAAGCAGGGAGCACACCTGCAGCAGCTGCTGGGACAGATAGCCACGTACAGGGTTCACCAGTGCCCACAAGGACTTGTGCTGCAGGTTCTGCTTCTGCTCCTGTGCCTGAAAATGATTCCTCAGCAGTGCTAGAAACTGGGGAGAGCCCTGGCTGCTCACAACGGACAGATCTACATTCCAGTAAGGAACTAAAAAAGGAAGCTCTGGAAAGCAGCCCTGAAGGAGGGGTTTCTCCAGATGTGAGTCCAGCTGCAGCAGAGAAGGCCCCAGACCAGGGAAGGTGCAATGGTCAGGTCACAGCCAGTAGCTCAGCTTCAGCAGTGTTGCAAAACCAGGCTTTTGTGCCTCACCAGATCACGGTGGTGACTCTTGGCCTGGGGTCTGGCACCAATAAATTGTCCCTTTCCACACCAGTCACCTGTGAGCTGAAGAGTAACAGGCCAGAGCAGAGGCCAGTCAGCCTGCTGCCTGCTCTTGTCACTCCCCAAGCTGCTTCTCCCATGATTCACAACAGCATGCTGCCCTTCAGGTGGGTTGTAACCCCCCAGGGTCTGCTCCCCAGCCCTGTGCAGACTGTGGTGGGTGTTCCCCAGGGAATGCCAGCTGCCCCTGGGAGAAGTCAGGGTCAGACAGCTGTGACTTCCAATGGCAATGTCTCTGCTTTGAGAGGGACTCCTGTACCAGCTGAAGCAAATCCACCTCACCCCAGCAGGGCAGAGACAAAAGGGCCAAGTTCCCAGCTGGCAGGAGTTCCTTTGGGAAAGGCAGCTGACCAGTCCACAGTTCTCTTACCTGTGACCTCAGTGAGTCCTGGATGCACCACATCCAGTGTTTCTTCTGTAACTCCTGCGTGTTCAGGTGGCTCCTCCACGGCTCCAGACTCCTCTGCAGCTCCAGCAGCCCCTCCAGCTGCCAGCCCAGCCCTGTGTGCTAAGGTGCTGCCCCAAGCACAGCCCCCTGCCAGCACTCAGGGCTCTGATCCCCAGCCTGTGCCCAGTCTCACCAGCTCGGGAAGGAGCAGTGACTCCATCACAACAAACAGATCATCCTCCAACCCCAGCAGCATCAGGAGAGGGGCTGTGCTCTGGTCAGGAGCTGCAGCTCCTCACAGCAATGTCCCAGGGAGCTCTGCTTGCTCTGGTGCCCAGGCACTGAGGAACAGACCCATTGCCTCCAAACCACCGAGTGCTGACGTCCCCCCCCAGCCAAGCACCTCCCGTGCACAGAAGAATCTCCTTGACTTCAGCCTGATCTCCCTGGAGGACCAGGGGCTGGTGAAGGAGTGGCTGAGTGGCAAACAAGGGGTTCAGGTGCCATCACTGCAGACCAGGCTGCCTTATCTACCACCTTTCCTCTGCAGCATAAAAACCCTCTCAAAGCTCCTTCTGCAGAAAACAGCTCTGGAGGAGCAAGCAGCCTCTCTCCTGCCCTCTAAGGCCGGTGGGGATGGGGGCACTGGGGATGTTTTCCATGCTATTGGAGAACTGGTGCAGCAGAAACTGGGTGATAACCCTGCTTACCTCCTGCTGAAAGCCAGATTCCTGGCAGCCTTCACACTCCCAGCTGTCCTGGCAACTCTGCCTCCTCCCAAAGTGACAACAACTCTGTCAGCCATCGGGAAGCAACTTGAGGAGAGTGATGACGAGGAGTGGCAGAGTGAGAAAAAAGTGTTTGAGGAAGTGAGTTGTGGGAATGAATTAACAGGAGTACGGGAGGGCTGGAGGCTTGGGGATGAGCCTGGTGACAAAGATGGTGATTTACTGAATCAGGTAAAACAGATTCCAGGGGCTAAAAGCAGAAAATTGCTGCCAGATAAATACTGCACTGGAATCCAGGGGGAAGCCCCCACTGTTCTTAAGTGTAGCAGAAATTTGGTCCTTTTGAATAAACACAGTTCTACAGCTGCTGAAAGGAAAAGCTCTGCAGCTCAGCTGGGAGGGTGAAAGCCCGTGTAGCACCTTAAACTTGCCATGACAGTTCACAGCAGTGGGTATCAAAGCTCCCTTCCCCTTTCTGTTGATAATCTGCTGCCCTGACTCTTGCCTTTTTGAAATCAGGCCTTTGTTTTCACTCTGTAAACTGATGTCTTGTTCCTTCTCTGGCATTGGTAATGGAATGTTGTCCCATGCTTCATTTTGAAGGTAAATGAAAGACTGTTTTAGAAATCTTGCTGAGCTCCCTAAATCAGGAAGGTGGCTGAAGGGGTTATTGGTAATTCTCATGGTGTTGATCATCTCTTGCTTCTGTTGCAGGGCATGGGGGCTGAGGAGAGCCCTGCTCAGTTTACCTTGGCTTCCTGCACTGATGTGGCTGATGCCAGAGCTCCCCAATGCAGGAGAAGTGCCCGCTTCAGGAAGAGGAGGAGGATGTGAGAAGGAAATGTGTTAGTAGCTCCTCAGTGGTTTGTACAGAGAAGCTGAACCACGTTTGTCTGTGGTTCAGCTCAGCTCAGACAATGACTCATGACCCCAGGAAAGGACTGAAATGATCTCTGCTCTTGTTCCCCGAGGACACAGAGTTCTACAGTCACCATCAATCACAGCCTAAGGCTGATAATATTTTGGGGAGAGGGAAAGCTGATGTTTCTATGATAAAATTGTGTATAAACTCATGAAACTCAAACATTTGGCAGCCTTTTAGTTCATGCCCTGAGCCCTACTCAGTATGCACCTAGTTGGTAGCACTCTACAGGCTTGACAGTGGAGTTTTTCTTTAATACTTCATCTTTGAGCAACTTGGTGGGGTTGGGGGTTTATTTCTCCTATTTGGCTTCATTTCTGTGCAGTTATAACAGGTCACCTTCTGCAGGGTACAAATGGGTGATGTCCTAATATCTGCTGAGGCTTTTGCACTGGATGGAATGAACATGAGCAGTGTTTGATTCACATGGTTGTCAGATGAGACTGGTTGGAGATTTTTTTTTTCTTGAAAATTCATTTTAGGAACTCCAAAAGGGCAACTTCCCTGTAAAAATGTGTGACTGATAGATGTTTGTGCTTTGTTACAGGGGTCACTGGAATGAGCTCTGCCTTCCTGCATGGCAGGAGGAGATAATCTTTGCACTGTTCACCTTTAGCACTTCCAATGCTGACTGGATGGACCTGGGGGAGAGAAAAATGCTGGATTGATTTTCCCATCCCTCAACAAAATCTGCATCTGTAGGCAAGGTTTAAAAATGAAGGGAACTGGCTGGAAGGAAGTCTTTCTGGCACAGACTTCTGCTCTTTCAAACTCCCACCTGCCATAGATTCTGAGGGGGAATATTGCTGGAAATGTGGGGAAACAAGCAATGGTGGTTATTTATTTCCTTCTTGTGTTGTTTATGTGAATGTGTATCCATGTTCAGAATATGTTAATTGGGTGGTTTTTAGTGCTGTGACAGTGGCTTTGCTTGGTAACTGACTGAATACTGTGGAATAAGCAGCAGATTAATTTTGTATCAAAATGACTCTTAAGTATTTGTTGAAATACAGATGTTTTATTTTTCTCACTTAAAAATTACTGATGTGTTCTGTGTGGCTTTTTTCCTGGTAAATAGTGCTTTTAATAATGTGTGTATGAGAGTGATTGCTAATGAGAAAAATGAAGTTTTCAGGCTGCATGAAAACCAGGGAAAATAGGGGGAATGAATATTCATGTGCCTAAAACTGCAGGATTGAATTAGGATTCTTCCTTGATTCTTCCACAGCCTGCCCTGTGCAGACATCACAAATCACTTTAAAAAAACTTGTTTCTTCATTTATAACCCAGCAATTTCTGTCTCGCAGAGAGGTGCAAGGTTAGCTGAGGCAAAGCTGATAAAATCTAGAGGGAAAGTGCTGTGAAAGCTTCATTCCACTGCACTGACTGAACTCCCTGAGTGTAGTGGGGAGCTGGGAGTTTGAGCTTTTCCACGAGGCCTCTTCAGGCAGAGCTGGGGGCAGAGGGTCAGTGGGTGCCAGTGTTGCTGTAATTTGGTGTCAAGACTTTATGGAGCAAAAGGAATGATTGTGGAAGGCTCTCCTCTTGCAGTGTACTCTGTTTTCCATAGGCCACTATAGATATCAGTTTTCCAGGAAATTCAGCTGTGGCAGGAGCTACTACACAGCTGTGGGTGCTGTGCCCAGGCTGTTACAGTGAGGCACTGGTGGGAAAGGTGAGCTGTGCTCTAAATGATTGTTGGCCTTTGCAAATGCTGCTGAAAAGATGCCCTTCTCATTTATTTGTGGGAAAACTGCGTAAGCAGCAGCTGGCTTTGTCCTTTTTTAGGATTAAATTGATTTGTCACTAGAATAAAACCTCCTCCAGGCTAAACTGGTCAATTAACAGACACACTGATTAGCTCCAGCAAGGGCACAGCTGACACAGGTACTGCATCTTTTTTTAGTGTAAAGCTAATTTAATGACAAGAAACACAGGCTGGAAGAATCTCTGAGCATCTCTGCCCTACTCCTAATGATAACATGGAAAAACTCTCCATAAACTCAGCAGAACAAAGAGTGGAGTGGGAAGCTAACGGGAACATGTGTCACGCTGCCATGGCATCAGAGCCTGTGTGTTCTCCAGGCTTTTTTAAAAAACACTGAGTGAGTTCTGAGTTCAGCTCCAGGGCTGTGGGAAGGAGGGGAGGCAGGCTCAGGTCTTCTGGTGATGCTCAGCATCATCACAAGGGCATTATCAGCATTATCACATAACCCAGCTGCTTGCTGGGCTGCTCCTTTATTGCTGCCATGGCCACAGCCTGTCATTTGGGAATCATGGGTGATGTTCCTTGCTTTGCCAAGACTTGATTCCCTTTCCCTTTCTTGTCATAATTATGCTGGAAGCTTGAGGACATCCAAAATTAGAGGCATCAATATAGAAATCACCCTTTTCAGCTGAAGAGACCTGTGTCTAAACTGAGAGTGAGTTCTTGCTGCCACCTGTTTCCCTGGAGAAAGATGTTAACAGCTGGAAAGTCTTTGAAGAGCCTCTTCTAATTTTGTGGCTTGTTTTGTCCCCTGCAATCAGCTGCACACACCTATGGCTGTGACTTTCATTCATTTTAGTCTTTCTGACCACTGCACAAGGAAACTTTCTGGACCCCAGCAGGTCCTTCAGTGGGACAGATAAGAGAACAAAACCAGAATGAATCTAAAATCACTGCCTGTGTGTTGCTGCTGACTCACGATGCCATTACCATCTTTCTCCTCCCCCATCACCCATTCTGGCTTCTGCTTTTTTCATTTATCTGTCTTTTTCTTTTCCTTCCCTTTCCCGTCTTAGGGCATAGCTGAGTAGTTTCCCCTTTTTTCTCAAACCAGTTTTGTTCCTGGAGTTATCTTTTTTCTAGTCAGAATACAGAGGGAGGCTGTACCCAAGACAGGTTTTCTCAGAGCCAGGACACAGGAGGAGAGTCAAGGAAGCTTTTGTGACTGCAGAGGTGAAGGTTGGTGATACAGAATGGCTGACATTAGCAGGGAATAAAAGTTTATTTTACAGCTCTGAGGTAAAGTGTCAGCTCCTGTGGGTGTTAGATTTGGTGTCTATGTGGTCAGACAGAACACAGGGATCTCACATGCTGGGAGGTGGAGAAGGAAGAGTGAGCTGCTCGTAAAACAGCTCATTGGGACACTTCTGCATTCTCAGTCTTGACGTCCTTGGTTTCACCACCACTGCCACACTGCTCCCAGAGGCTCAGGGGCTGCTTGTTTGGTTCTCTGGTGTGTTTTTTCCAGACAGGACAACGCTCCTCACTGATTCCCCTCACCGCTGACATGCTGGAAGAGGATAATGATGAGATCTGTTGGAATAACCTGGAGAACTTCCGTGTGAAGCTGATCTCAGTGATTGACCCTTCCCGGATCACCCCTTACCTGCGCCAGTGCAAAGTGCTCAGCCCTGATGATGAGGAGCAGGTTCTCAATGACCCCAGCCTGGTCATGCGCAAGCGGAAGGCAGGTGGGAGCACTTCAAATCCTTTTGTGGGGTTTCCAGGCCATTGGTGTGGGATTGTCTGGGGAGTTGGACACTGGAAGGACTTACCAGGGAGGTGCTGGTGTTACCCTCCCTAGAGGTGTTTAAACAAAGCCTGGATGTGGCACTTGGTGCCATGGTCTGGTTGACAAGGTGGTTCAGTCATAGGATGGACTTAATGATCCCAGAGGTCTTTTCCAACTTAATTTATTCTGTGAATGGATCCCAGGGACTTCTGTATGTGGAAGAAGTGAAGCTATTTTTTATGTTACAAACAGATAAAGAGAGAAATAACTGAATAGAATATCCTGTTGCCATGATTTCAGGTGTTCTCCTGGACATTCTTCAGCGAACAGGACACAAGGGCTTTGAGGCATTTATGGAGAGTCTTGAGCTTTATTATCCCCAGCTGTATAAGAAAATAACTGGCAAAGAGCCCAGCAGGGTTTTCTCCATGATTATAGGTAATGTTTGTGTTCTCAACAACAGCTCTTCCTTTGCTGCTGCTGAGCAGAATCAGGAGCATTCCCTGTCTTGCTCCATGTGTGCTTTGGAAGGGTTCTGGGAAGAACAGCCCTGGTGTCACAGGCTGGACTGGGGAGGGGGAGGAGGAAACAGAAGGATGAACTTTTCCTTCTGCCTGTTGTGTCAGTGACTCTGTGGTGCAGAGAGGCACAGTGGGGATAATTTAATCACACATCATCAGGGGTGGCTGCAGTGATATGGAGGGGAAGCTGAGCTCTGTGTGTGCCTGGCAGCAGCCAGGACAGCAGAGAGTGAGCCCTGTCCCCCCAAACAGACACGGCTGGCGAGTCTGGCCTGAGCCAGGTGCTGATGAACGAGATCATGAAGCTGCAGAGCGCGGTGCAGGAGGAGCGGCGCAAGGCTCAGGAGCTCACGGTGTGGCTGCACTCCAAGGAGGACACCCTGAGGGAGATGTGGGTCAGGGACAGCCTGCTCCGCAAGCACCAGGAGCGGGCCCAGAGGATGAAGGAGGAGAGGGACAGCCTGAGCAAGGAGCTGCGCAAGTGCAAGGACGAGAACTACAGCCTGGCCCTGAGCTACGCCAAGCAGAGCGAGGAGAAGAGCGCGGCCCTCATGAAGAACAGGGACCTGCTGCTAGAGGTCAGTCACAGCTTCTCCAGCTTCCCCCTTCTTACCTGACCCTGGAAGGCTGGGCTGAGCACCTCGTCTTTGCCGAGGGTGCTCCAGTCCAGCATAAAGCACTGAGCATCTTCTCTAGCATGTGTCTTTGTGGTCCCTAGCTCAGCCCTGCAGGCCCAAATTTTACAAGTTATGCTGTGCATGGTGACCAGTCTTGCCCTCACTCAAGGGTGCTCTCACAAAGGCAGCACAGGAACATGTACCTGTTAGCACACAGGCAGGACTGGCCCCAGGGCACAAAACTTTGAGGAAAACAGCTGGGGAGAAACTTGCCCTGTATTTGGCTGGGGAACAGAGAACTGGTTTTGCAGGCCAGAGCTCTCTCCTTTCTCCTGCTGAGCTCTGAACCTTCTTGTAGATTGATCAGTTGAAGCACAGCCTTATGAAGGCTGAGGATGACTGCAAGCTGGAGAGGAAGCACACGATGAAGCTGAAACACGCCATAGAGCAGCGCCCCAGCCACGAGGTGGTGTGGGAGATCCAGCAGGAGAAGGAGCTGCTCTTGGCCAAGAACCAGGAGCTGGAAAACACCCTCCAGGTTGGTGGGGTGGTTGAGTATGGACTCAAGGGATTATTTGTAGCAGTCAGGGCAGCAATGCTGCAGTGAAGATTGTGGGGGTCAGCTGCTGCCCAAGAGCCCTGAGGGGAGAGAACCGATACGAACTTAGATGGTGGCCCTGTCTCACTTCTTCCTTTGTCCTGCAGGTTGCCAGGGAGCAGAACTTGGAGAAGAGCCTCTCCAAGGAAACTCTGGAGAATGACTGCAGCCAGACTGTGGAAGAACGCCGGGAGCTGATGAACACCATTTACAGCCTGCGCAAGGAGCTGCGCCGAGCCAAGGTGCTCCAGGACAAAGTAGGTGCTGCTGCTCCAGTCCCTGCTGAGGCTCGTGGATCAGACAGGCAGGTGAAGCACCTGCAGTGTCTTGCCTGTGGAGCAGAGCAGCTGCTCAGGAGCAATCCCTGCTGCTCCTACTGTAGTAGCTGTATTTCAGCACTCTGTGTGTGGCAGCTGACAGCTCACACACCCCATGGAGCTCTGGCCAGAGCAATCTGTGGCACAGAGCACGAGTGGGGACAGTCTGGCTCAGGCTCTGCCCACAGGCAGATGCTTTTGACCTTGTCTCAGCAGTTTGCAGAGGAAAAAGAGGTGCTGGAGCTACAGTGCACATCTCTGAGGAAGGACTCCCAGATGTACAAAAAACGGATCGAAGCTGTCCTGCAGCAGATGGAGGAAGTGGCTTCGGAGAGAGACCAGGTGATAAAATATTCCTGACTGCTTATCACTGCTTTTTGGGCAGACAGTGCCAGCCTGTCTGTGCTGTTGTGTGAATGCCCCTTGCTGTCCTTCTGCACAGGCTCTCCTGACCCGAGAGCAGTTCCACATGCAGTACTGCAAGAACCTGCTGGAGAGAGATGCCTACCGCAAGCAGATCCGGGAGCTGGGGGAGAGATGTGACGAGATGCAGCTGCAGCTCTTCCAGAAGGAGAGCCAGCTCCTGGCCACTGAGGCCAAGCTGAAAAGGCTGCAGCTGGAGCTGCCCACACTGGTATAACTCTCCTCCCCTTGATGGATTGGGAAGCTGAGGATGGGGTCAGACTGTGGCTGTTCCCAGGCCTTTGCACCTGAGCAGCTCCAGCTCATCAGGCAGTGAAGACCTGCCTGAGCCACCTTCAAAATTAATTAAAACCATTGCCAGGCAAATGCTGAGTTTAGAAAATTAAAGATGTGGTGGTCTCTATGACCTCACCCTGTTTTCAGGCATGGAAAAGCTGGACAGATGCAAGCTCAGGACACTTGTGTTTGTGTTTGGAGCATTTCCAAAGGTGGTGAGGGGTTCCTCAACCACCAAAGAGTGACTCTATTTAGGGACTGGGTGTGAGCCATTTGGGTGAAATGGGGAGCTAAGTTTTCTGGAACTAAATTAGATATATTTTAATTAATATGGCATCTTGTGTACTTTCTTGAGTGGCCAGACAGGAATGCAGGAGTTCTGTGTTTTCTGGAGCTCTAAGTCTCCTGTATGTTCCCTTCCTTGCTTATGAGGAATGATTAATCTATATTGGTTTTGTTTCAGACCTCTGACCTGGATGACTGCTCCTCCAGAGATTCCCAGGAAGTGAGTAAACAAGTAAAAAAGTAAACAAGGGTTCCTTGTTTACCTTTCACTTTCTTCTGGGATGGTTTCATGTTCCTCACCTGTGCTCAGCTCCCCAGGTATCAGCAGTTTTCAATGGCTCAGGCTCATTTCAGTCAAAAAGTCCAGAGGCAGCAGGACAGTGACAGAATCTCCCTGTGTCTTGAAGTTCTAAGTGTAGGGCACAGTTATGGCATTAGTCAGCAAGATTTTTCAATCTAAGCAAATCAACAGAATTTAATTGTTTTTTAATTGCTTTTAATTGTCTGTCTTGTGTGAGAACAGGCAAAAATAAGTCTTACCCTGGAGCCATCTGTAGTAAAGAGTTTCACTTAGTTCATAACTTCAGTGAGGGAGTGATTGTCACATTGTCTGGAGGCCAGAAGTATAAATGAGGCCAAAGGAAGCTGGATCTATTAATGGAGGAGAAATCCATGAGCAAATCTGTAAGTCCTGGCTCAGTCTGCTGTTTGCTGGCAGCAACAGGGAGAGAGAGGTTGGTTCTAGCATGTCCTGGGTTTTATATTCTTTTATCTGTTCCTATAGACTGAGTTCTGATGTTCTTGCTCTGTTTTCTGCCCCACAGCTTGTTCTTCACAGTCACCTGGATGAAGATACACAAGCAGCTAAAAGTAAGGGGAAAACACTGAGTAGAGCTCTGGAGAAGATGATCCATTCTGTTTTGCTTTCCTGGAAGATCTAAATGATCTTTTCATTCATTGAGATGGGAGATTTTTCACTAAAACTAAACAGCACTGATCCAAAAAGGCTTTTATTATTATTCTACCTTGCTCAGTTCAAAAATATATATTGTAACACCTGGTCACTACAGAAGGAGTTTCACCAAAATAGGATCTGGTGTGAAGTGCCATGATATTCACAACTTGTGGAGCAGGGACAAATGATGGATAAAATAATGATTGACACATTTCTCACAGTGGCCTCTGACACTAATATTATTTTACTGCAATGAGCAGAGGAGCTGCTTGGCAAAGGTTTGTTTTGCTCCTGCTGAAGCTGGAAGTGGAAAGCTCTGTCTCTTTCTGAGTGAGGTGGGGAACTCCACTATCCTGGGCAAGATTCAGGGCTCCATTAAAATGAGAAGTGACTTGTGATTGATGACACAATGATGGAGTTCTGAGTGCTTTGGGCTTGGTTTCAGTTCTGCTGTGGACTCTGCAGTTACATCACAACTCTTCTGCTGGAAGAACTGCTGGAGGGAGAAGTTACTTTGCAATGGCAACTCTGACTAAAGCTGTGATTTTTTTTATCTTTCAGAAGATTGCCTGGAAGTACAAAACCAGGAACTCAGCCCTCGAGAGAGCCATCTGCCCCCAAAATCACCAAGTGTAAGAGAATCTTTGTGGGCTCTTCTTTACTATGGCTGGGGTTTGTGATCTTTAATATTCTCATTAATGATGGATTTACCAGCTTGGAGGAGCATGTCAGCAGCTCCTGCTTTTCCAAACTCTGAGCACTTAGTGCAGAATCCACCCTCCAAAAAGTGTGAGCTCTGAACAGCAAAAGATTTACAGTGAACATTTCTCCATCTGTGTATAAAAACTTCTAATTACTTTCTGCCCTTCATCTCTGGGTGGGGATGTTTTCCAGTGTAAGTATTGCAGAATTACTGTTGGTGCAGAAAACAGACTCCCAGAATTACAGATGTTGAGGGAATAAATGTAGTAAAACTGTGTGAAACAGCAGCATTACCATCCTGCACACACAGTAAAGAACCTGCTGGTACTTGACTCTGCAGATGCAGGAAGCAACTTGGTGTTAACAGTGATCTGATCAAGAATGAGTTTTAATGTTTTTAGGTTGGTTGTTTTTTTTTTTTTCCCATTTCAAGGAGTGTGGCTTGGCCAACGAGGAACTGGCAGAAAAAGAGAGGAGGAGGATGAAGGACTGCTTTGAGCGTTACCGAAGGTCTGGGCTGCAGTAAGCAGGGCTAACCTGGAAATATCCATTATTTGGAAATATCCATTATCCCTTTTCCTGTCCCCAAGCCTGATTCATAAAATGAACCAAAAAGGGGACTGATACATACTAACAGTATGAAATGCCACTTGTTTGCAGAAAACACCCTCTGAAAGTTGTATGTCTGGTGTTGTTTGCAGAAAAAGAGCAATGAGAAGGGCGCCCAAAGACCGGCACCATGAGGCGGATTGGGAGAACACCTCTGGCAGCGACAACACCGACACCGAGGGCTCCTGAGAGAGGGACAGCACCAAGGTCCCTTGCAAAAGGACACCACCGACACCAAAGGCCCCTCAGGAGCCAATCTCTGAGGGAAACACCAGCTTCTGTAGGATGGCTGTGCCTCTCAATTTCATTCACAACGGACTGTTTGCATTCTAGAACCATCCAAAGACCCATTTATGACAAATGCTAGTGACACTATTCTGTGGCTCTGACGCCCCCTCGGTCAATAAACAGGTTTAAATGCCTGCGTGTGACACAGGGCCGGGCTGAGCTGCTGGTTNTGGACGGGGGGTTCCTGATGTAGCTGTTTTCTTCTTTAAACTTGCAAAGATTAATTCAGAGTGGAAGAGCCCTCTGGAGGTTTCAAGTCCAAGCTCCGGGGAAGGATGTTCGGGGTCTTGTGAGTATCTCTGAGGGTGGAGATCCCACAACCTCTGTGGATCCTCCTCATTAGGGAGCCACGGAAATCAGTGAAACCTCNCAAAAGATTTACAGTGAACATTTCTCCATCTGTGTATAAAAACTTCTAATTACTTTCTGCCCTTCATCTCTGGGTGGGGATGTTCTCCAGTGTAAGTATTGCAGAATTACTGTTGGTGCAGAAAACAGACTCCCAGAATTACAGATGTTGAGGGAATAAATGTAGTAAAACTGTGTGAAACAGCAGCATTACCATCCTGCACACACAGTAAAGAACCTGCTGGTACTTGACTCTGCAGATGGAGGAAGCAACTTGGTGTTAACAGTGATCTGATCAAGAATGAGTTTTAATGTTTTTAGGTTGGTTGTTTTTTTTTTTTTCCCATTTCAAGGAGTGTGGCTTGGCCAACGAGGAACTGGCAGAAAAAGAGAGGAGGAGGATGAAGGACTGCTTTGAGCGTTACCGAAGGTCTGGGCTGCAGTAAGCAGGGCTAACCTGGAAATATCCATTATTTGGAAATATCCATTATCCCTTTTCCTGTCCCCAAGCCTGATTCATAAAATGAACCAAAAAGGGGACTGATACATACTAACAGTATGAAATGCCACTTGTTTGCAGAAAACACCCTCTGAAAGTTGTATGTCTGGTGTTGTTTGCAGAAAAAGAGCAATGAGAAGGGCGCCCAAAGACCGGCACCATGAGGCGGATTGGGAGAACACCTCTGGCAGCGACAACACCGACACCGAGGGCTCCTGAGAGAGGGACAGCACCAAGGTCCCTTGCAAAAGGACACCACCGACACCAAAGGCCCCTCAGGAGCCAATCTCTGAGGGAAACACCAGCTTCTGTAGGATGGCTGTGCCTCTCAATTTCATTCACAACGGACTGTTTGCATTCTAGAACCATCCAAAGACCCATTTATGACAAATGCTAGTGACACTATTCTGTGGCTCTGACGCCCCCTCGGTCAATAAACAGGTTTAAATGCCTGCGTGTGACACAGGGCCGGGCTGAGCTGCTGGTTAATTACGGGTTAATGAAGGGCATTGCCCGACACCTTCATGGCCGTCCCCCGCACCCAACATGGCCGCCGCGGCCTCAGGGCGCGCTCCGCGCGCATGCGCGGTGCGATGCAGCGTGCGCTGAGGGCGCTGCTCCGGGAGCCGCCGCTATGGCGGCCCCGC
>VXBC01000020.1:75654-192798 GCA_013399945.1 Ploceus nigricollis | reverse complement strand
CAGTGAAACCTCTCTCAGCCTTTGTGTCTTGGGCTGAAGTCACGACATCCTAACATGATGGAGCTGACTTGGGATAGTTAGAGGTGAGGGAGGGAAGACGCTTTTAATGCCAAAAGTGTTTTTGTCTTAAAAGTCCCAGGAGCTGCAGTTACTGTGCTCATAAAATGCACTTTGTTTTTCAGGTGTGCCAGACCCGCTCAGCCAAATCCATCTCTAAGGCCGCCTACCACCGAGGGGTGGTGATCGTGACATGTCCCGGCTGCGGGAACCACCACGTCATCGCCGATAACCTGGGCTGGTTCTCCGACCTGGAGGGAAAGAGGTGAGTGTGCCAGCAGCATCCTCCTCACACCCTGCTCCCACCTGCAGCTTCCTGAGCTGATGCTTTGTTTCAGAGATTTTTTTTTTTTCAAATGTGGCTCATACTAAAAAAAAAGTTTCATCCAGTTCATTAAAACACACAGACTCTGTTTTCAGTCATTATAATTTGACTGTTGCTGTCTAGGATCCAAATAAATTGGTGTGAAGCTGCAGCAGAAGCTGTGGGATACACAGGGATCCTTAGTGGTGCCAGCAGGTGATTTGCTGTTCCCCTCAGGCTTTATCACTTCACTGCTGGGTTTCCTTGGATGTTTCAAGTGTGTAGATTGATCTGCTGTGGAATTCCAGTGATTTCTAACTTCCTGAGACACCTTCAAAAGCTTCTGTTTAGCTGTAATTGCTAAATCATTGATCCTAGTGGATGAAAGTAGTCCCAGAAGGTTTGGGTGGTTTTATGTGGTTAATTTTGGGTGGTGTTCCTGGTGATGTGATTCCCTGCATGGTGTCAGTCCTGAGGGCAGAGTGCAGTGAGCCTGGGTGTGCCTTTGCTGTGGTGTCACTGCTGGTTCTCAAATCGCTGTCCAGGAACATCGAGGAGATCCTGGCAGCCAGAGGGGAGAAGGTGAGACGTGTGGCTGGTGAGGAAGCCCTGGAGCTGCTGCTGGAGAGCTCGGCAGAGCCCGGGCCCCAGGGGCAGCTGGCACAGGGGGACGACGGGGAAGCCCCCCCAGATCCTGGCAGCAAGGGACACACCTGACACGAGGGACTGTGGCCTGTGGGACAGATGTGACACGTGAGATTGTGGCCTGTTGGACAGACTGCCACGTGAGATTTGGGACATTCTGTTTGTGGCAAGAGACTCTTCACCTTCATTCCCTGATTTCAACTGTCTGTTCCTGAAATAAACTCGGGTGTTGGGTTTTCTCTCTTGTGTGTCTTTGCCTTGTGTAGTTTTGCCTTTGATCAAGCTGATGTCTTTAGAGATGGTGTTGGTCTTTTTCCTGGTACTTGTTTTGCTGACTTTCAGGCAATTTTCAGTGCCCCAGCAATGTCCCATGCCTGGCTTTGTTCCCTGCTCAGAAGGCAGCAGAAATGCTCTGTCTATGTGTGTTTGACCTAGCGAGGTGCAGCTGGAGCTGGAGGTTTTAGGAATGCTCAGCTGTGGCAAATCAGGAGAGGGGGCAGTTGATACCACCTGAGGAGATGGGTCCCAGAATTCTAAAGCCAAAATGATCCTGCAGGAGGGTCAGATCACCTGCTCTTAATGCAGTCAAGTGCTGCTTTTATCTGTTCTTTTGACCTCTTCCAGAGTTTTGTTTCTGTGTCCTTCATGTCAGGGCTGAAAGTTTTGTATTTTGATCCCACTCAAGCTCCAGCATGGGGGTTTTACCAAACTCCTTGTTGGTGAGGGGGAGTGTGGGTGTGAAGGCAAAATTACTAGTGGTGGAGCATGATGGAAAGAAGTAGAGGACCCAGAAAGTTGTCTTGGCAGATACTGAGGGGCTTATTAGTGCTACTGCAGTATGTTAAGATTAGTTAGAAATTTAAAAAGAAATAAATGACAGATGTGGGAGTTTGTCAGCATGCAGCTCTGGGGTAGTGGTGGATCAGGCACTGAGATGATCATGTTGTGCTTTGTTAGGGCTTGTTCCCTCTGCACACTGGAATAGCTGCTTTCTTAGGGTTTTGAGCTTGCAATCAAAGACTAATTCAGTTTGGATGAGACTTCTGGAGGATTCCAGTCCAGTCTGCTTGTCAGAGGAGGATATTCAGGATCTTGTGAATATCTCTTAAGGGTGGAGGTCCCACAGCCTCTATGGATCCCCCTCATCGTTGAGCCACAGAAAGCAGTAAAACCTTTCTCAGCCTTTGTGTCTTGGGCTGAGCAAACCCAGTTCTCTCAGCCAAGCATCTCCAGCTGCTTGTGGTGCTTCATCAGCCACAGATTCAGTGAGGGCATTGCAGGAATTAATGAGTTTCCTTCATCTGGAGTGTTCATAACACTTTTATTTGTGTTGCATTGTAAGTGTTGGGTCAGAACACCAGGAAAGTTGTCATGTTCCTGTGGGTGTGTCAGTGCAGAGTGATGAAACAGGGCCAGGAACTTCATCAGCCAGCTCATGTGTGCTCAGACCCTGGTGAGATGCAGCTCTCCCTCAAACAGCCAGCTGCTGGAGTGACCCAGGGTTGACAAACAGGATCTTGCATCTCAGAACTGCTGTGTTCTCCCCCTGAGCTGGGCTGCTGGCACCTATTAGCACTGCTGGAAAAGTGTTTGTTTTATTACCTTTAATCTGAAAATCAGCATTCTGCTTCCATGGTGCTGATGCCTTTGATGGGGTGGAACAGAGCAGCTGTTGCAGGATCCATGTTGCCTTGGAAACAACTCATTTACAATCTGGCTTTTTTATACTGTTTTCCTTACCTTTCTTACCTGTTCCTAGGTCCCAGCTACAGGAAGGTGATGCGAATTTTTGCTGTGTTATAGTAAAAAATGTAGCAAAGTCTGTGTTGGCTGTTCCTAGATTTTAGTGTTTCCTTGTCCCAGTACCCTCTGTCACCAGGTGCTCTTTGGGGGCAGGACAGAGACAGGGCCCTGTGTCCTGGGGCTGCCTCTGCAGCTCTGAGCAGAGTGGGTGGCAGTTCTTGCTGCTGCTCTAAACATTCAGGCCAACATCAGGGGAGGGAATTTGCACATAATACAAAAAGATTTGCTGCTAAGAGATTGCAGCTAAAAAACAGAATTTTTTTCTCCCTTTTGAAGCTGTTTTTTTCTGAAAAATTTTGTGTCGTGGGGCAGCGGGTTTGCTCTGGAAAGGGGACACAGGTAAGCACACAGGCTTGCTCTAGGCAAAGGCAGGGAGTGAGGAGAATCAACCTTTCTCCTGAGTGCCTTTCTCCAGCCCTGTCCTGTGAGTGCCTCTCCGTGCTTGTGTACAGCTGGGTAGGAGAGGGCAGGATCTTGTGTTTCTGCTGGATTTTTAGGGTTCTTCGTGAAGAGGACCTGCCCTGCACTGGGGACAGCCCTGCTCCCAGTAACTCTCACTCCACAGCTGCAGCAGCAGCAGCTCACGGGCCGGCAATCCCGCGGCTCTCCAGCGGATGTCAGCATCAGAGAGCTCTTCCCGATGTGAGAACGAGCCTGGCAGCGTGGGAGAGGAGCATTCAGCACAGCAGCCACCGCTGCAGGCTGCTCTGGAGACTCAATGGTAGCCAGTGCCCTCTGCTCACAGGAGCTCAGAACGAGCCTGTGCTGCTCAGGATGGAGAGACAGGAGGTGAGACACCATCACTCTCTCCCAGGGATCACCTGCTCCTGGGAGTCTGAGCCTCCGCACACCTGAGGGCACAGTTCTGGCCCCAGGTCACACACAGAGCTCTGTGCCCAGGCACCCAGAGGCGTGAGAACACCTGATGAGAACCAGCTGGTGCCTCTTTATTAATCTTTGATCAGGGCTGGCAGTGGCCAGCACAAATGAGCCAGGCACGGGAAGCCCAGCTGTGACTTGGCTTTATCCTCACAGGGCTCAGGATCCAAACTGCTGCTCCCAGGCTGCCTTCCAGCCCAGTCCAACAGCCTGCTCGTGCCTGCTGTGCTGGAATAAGCTGGTGCTGCTGCTTTGTGTCTACTCCAAGGGCCAGTGCCAGGACTGTGCCCAGCACTCCCTGCCCTTGTCCCCTCTCTGGGGAACAAGCCAGCTTCAGGCCAGGCGCCGGGGCGGCACTGAGACTGGGCAGAGCCAGGCAGGGCCTGAAAGGAACAGCTCAGCCTCTCCTCAGCCTTTTCCAGTGGCCTTTTCTCAGCCATGCAGGGCTGCTCTGTCTGCCCTGTTGTCCTGGAAACTTCTGGACAGGGAATTAATTCTGAGGGCTCTCTGCCTTCTCTCCACAGCCACATCCATGCTGGCAGGCAGAGCTGGGATGGTGGGGCTGGCATGAGCCCCGTGTGCTCATAGAGTAAAGAGATGTGGAGGTTGGTGCACAACACTTTCCTTAGCACAGGTGATGGTGTCTGATACCAGAGACCCACCCCCCCCATTCACCCCCATCCCTATTCCAAAGGGCCAGGATTAGCCCTGCTGTCAGCCAGGAAATAATGGAGATGAGTATTTGCACTGAAGCTTAGACACAAACATTTATTAAGCACAATTCCCCCCACCCCTTCCCCTTGAGCTGTATTCATTTCTAATATATTAATCCATTTGGCAGATTATTTTTTAGAAAAAAACAACAAGTACCTGTGGGTTGGAAATTCCCCATTAAAATGACATTAGCAAATGCACATGTAAAAAATAAATAAGCTCATACATTCAAGTATATGGCAAATAATACCTTAATAATACCTCGGAAAGCTTAATGGTCAGGTTCCAGTTCACCACCTGTCTAAGAGCTGCACAGGCCTGAGCCTGCAGCTGGTCAGGTCATCATCACCAATGTTTTTCTCTTTTACAAATGCCAGCTTGGCTGTAGGTAGGGGATGGGCAGTTCCTCCTTTCCCTTCTCCAGAGCTCTGCCCAGCCCCAGGAGGGAGGCCCAGCCTTGGCCAAGCAGCAGGTGAGTGCTCCCAGGTAGCAGGTAAACTGCAGCCACCACTCCACATGGTCAGTGCAGGCAGGGTAAATGCCCCATGAGCAGCATCACTGGTGGAAAAGTGTCTCCCTGCTGGCTGGGAATGTTTCCATCAAACACATTTCCAATCCAAAGTGCTGATTTACTCTCTGCGGGAGCGGCGCTGCTTCGGCACAATTCAGCACTGGGGTTGCTGAAGTCCAGCACAGTCTCTGGTCAAGCAAAGGAGAAATACTGCACCTCCTCAAGTCAGGTCCCCTCCTCCAGCTTTTCCAGCTGGTGCAAAAGGGGAAGGAATGGCAGTAAATGTGAGTTCCCTGCCAGCCCCCCAGGCTGGGGCTCTCCTGAGGCTCCAGGGGCTGGAGACAGGTGGACAGAACCAGAGAGCCTCACTGGGAGCCGCTCAGTGCTGGTTTGGGGAAAAACAAGAGGAGGGAAGGGCCACTGGCCCGAGCTGCTGTTGGACACAGAATGAAGGAGGGATGAGCCACGGGCAGGAAGCTTTGCTGGCTGTTGAAGCAGGGCCCTGTCACACACAGGTTCTGTCTTGGACACCCTCACATTGGCTCAGTGGCACCAGGAGCTGTCCCTTTTTGCTGTGGGCTGAAAACTCGGGCAGAGACCTCTTTCCTCCTTCTCCCTGCCCAGGAACAGCCCCTACCGTGGGGCTGCAGAGGGCTCCAGAGGTAACAAACCCCACTAAAGCTTAGGGTCAGTGAGGCTTTTCCCCGGCTCAGGAGGTCCTGCAGGGCTGCAGCTGGAAGCAGAGAATGTCCAGGGCTCTCCAGAGAGTCCTCAGCAAACCTAAAATACACTCAGGTGTGTGGGACCATGATGCAGCTGGGGTGGATAAGGTTTAAAGGACTTGGGCTCTTTTTCTCCTGTAGAAGGAACAAAGCTGAACAAGATGTTCCAGAGAAGATCCAGAGCCATTTGTATCAGGGAAGACAGGAGGACTTCAAAATGGAAAAGGTGTTCTTCCCTTTCCCTGTTTAAATAAAAGTGTTGTGGAAATAAAAGAAATCAAGGATGGAGTTAGCTACCCCCTGTGGGCTCCTCCAGGTTCCTGGGGTTTTAGGTGATCAGCAAGGGGCTGCTGAAGTCTTCCAGGTGCTGTGCCCAGAGTTACAGTGGCCGAGTGTCCTAAAAAAACCCCCTTATTTAAAAACTGTCCCCCATCCGTTGGGCTCTCCCATAGGAACACGATGGAGGTGCAAGACTGGGAGCACAGGAGCACTCGGGCTTGAAACCACCTACTGTGTTCTTCCTTTTTAAAAAACAAAATAAAGCTGAAACAACCCCCCCAGAACAAAGCCCAGTTCTTAGCTGGAACCAGGCCTCTGCTGCTCCTCCTCGGCCTCCTCCTGGGCTGAGGCCAAATCCACACGCTGCTCGTCCATGCGTTTGGCCTGGACACGCTGGATGAGGCTGAAAAAGTCTTCGTCGGGCATGGTGGGGCCACGGGGGATGGAGTCTGGGGGGGCACAGCGCTGGTCATCGATCCTGGAGGACTGCAGGGCAGAGAGGGGCGTTAGCATTAGCACAGGGCAGGGAGGAAGGGGCTGGAGCAGAGGTGTCAGCTCCCCCAGCCCTGTGCCCGTACCTGACACTTCATGAGCATGTTGAAGAACTCGTCCCCGGGCTCCTGGGCGTCCCCCTCCACACGCAGGTGGCCCAGGTTGTTGTGGGTTATCCGCAGGCCGGGCAGGTTGCCCACGTTGGCACGTTGGTCATCCAGGCGCCTGCTCTGGGAGCTGGCGATGAGGTCGAAGAACTCCTCTGTCTGCGGAGACGCCATCAGGGCGGACTGTGCTGGGGGAGAGGAGCACAGGGCAGGGTCACCGCTCTGCCTGAGCTGCAGAGCCCGAATCCAATCCCTCCCCAAACTCCTCTCTAACCCACACAAACCCAGCAGGCAGCAGCAGGGGAATCAGGTGCCTTGATAAAGCAGAACCTCACACACACACCTTGCACAGCTGGGTCCCCTGCGGGCCTCCCTGCCTGTGCTTGGCCAGCTCCTGGAGGCCACCAAAGGTGCCACCTCAGCCCAGGAGATCCAGTGCCACTGGGCTTAACCACTGCCCGTGTGATCCCTGCTGTTCCCAGCACTGCCGCTTCCACTCTGGCTTCCACCTGGACCATGAGGCACAGGCAGAGCTGGGCAATCGCAGGTGAGCACAGAGTTCCTGGTGGCCCCTGTGGCTGTGACAGGCCACACAGTCCCAAAAGCCAGGAATAATTGCAGACAGGCCATCAGCAAAGCCCAGGCCTGGCTGAGCCTGTCACCTGGCAGCATCTTCCCAGGCCCCCCAGAAATCTGGGCTGTTTGCTCAAGGAGAGGCACTGCCAAGGTGAGTCCAGCTCTCATGGGCTGCAGGACCTGCGTCAGCACCAGCAAAACGCTCCTGGGCTCTGCTGCTTCCCATCCCACGGAGCAGAGCGTGGGCTGTGCTGGTGCTGGGGGTCCCAGTCCAGAACCAGTATGTGTCATCTATCCACCACTGACCCTTTGGAAACTCCTCTGGGCAGCACTCCCTGGAAAGAGCCTGTTGGCTCCTGCAGCTGCTGGGCAGGGAGAGGCTCCCAAACAACAGACACTGTACTCAGGGACCAGCAAAGGAAAACTGAGAAATTCAGCCCAAATGGTGTTACTTTCCCTGAGCACAAAGCAGTGGAGCAGAACCTGCTCTCAGCCTCCTGACATAAGTCCTTAGAGTCCCAGCTCATGGAGAGCTGCAGAAACACAAGAAAATCTCAGTGCTGACGCAGGGATGAGTTTCCTCCCCTTCAGCTCACAAAGAATCCTCAAAAATAACACGTCCGAAAGGCTCAGAGCCCAAATGAGCTGAACAGAATGTGGGGCTGCTCGTGCATTCTTTATAAAGCTCTGCATTTTCAACCCCATCTCCTAAATTACACAGCTGTTAGAGCCAAAGGCACTTGTGTGTCAGAAATGCATCTCTTGACAAAGCGATGCTCATTTCCACCTTATTTTTAGACAATAAATACCCTCTCACCTCACAGCCAACCTGCCTTCCTACCACAGCCTGACCTTCTCTGCTTCAGCCCCTGCCCTGGCACACACTCCTTGTGCTGTGGCTCTGGGAGCAGTGTCAGGGGGCTTCTCTCCCTTTTGCACTTCATATTCATTTGGAAACTGAACAAATCCATCAGGTTAAATAATTGGTTTGAGCCCTTTGTGCTGGTGATTAAGCATGTGAGGATGATCTGTGCATTTTAGAGCTTCTCCCCAGCTTGGGTTAAACAAAGGCCCTGAACACTGAAAAAGCCACAAAACCCAAGTGCAAACACAGCCCTGCCTTTCCTGCCCTATTTGTCAGGCACCTTCCTCAATTTATCCCTGTCCTTCCTAGGGCTGAGCTGTTTGCCTGAGCAGATTCCCACTGTTTATCCATCCTCCTGGCTCCTCTGTCCTCACACAGCACCTATCACCACCGCATCCAAGAGCAGTACAAAATCCAGAAGTTTTTCCTCCATGGCAACGCTATTACAAAAACTGGCAATATTTTAACTTGCCTGAGAAAGACTGGACCTGGCCCCTGCACGTCCCAGACCCCAGGTTCTCACAAAGCTCCCTCAGCAATGACCACCATCATCTTCCTCCTGGAGGTACTGGAAGTGGCACAAGTTCTTGTGCCAACCTCCTTGTTCAGAATCCAAGACCTAAAGACCCACACTAAAAAAATCCAAGTGTATTCTGCACTTCTCCGCTAATTTACTTCCCAAACCTTAGCTCACATTCTCCAGCCTTCCCCTCGGCAACCATTTACATAAGAATGTTTTTTCCTTCCTTAAATAATGACCGAGATTGCCAAGGAACCGCTAAAGTTCAGAGAGCTGAGACTCAGGGAAAACATCACGGGATGCACACGGCAAACCACAACAGCTGGGCACGCCGCGGGAGCGGCGTCACTCCCACAGGAACGGGGACTTGGGAACGCATCGGTGCTCACATATCCGCTCTCCCAGGGCAGGGACCCGCGTGGCAGCTGCCTCCGCAGCCTCGGCTGGGCACTCCTCCAACGGGCAGCGCTGATCATCCATCCGGTTGCTCTGGAACTTGCTCAACAGGTCAAAGAAGCATTCCTCGTCCGAAGGGGTCCGGTTGATTTTCTGGGAAGAGAGAGGAGAGTCAGAGTCAGAACAGCCCTAACGAGTCCCTGAGTCCAACTGCTCCATCCAGCGCAGCCTCGGGAATATCCGTGCCCTCTCCTGGTCTGTTCAGGGGCTGGCTCCTGGCTGTGCCCCAGGCATGCCAAGCCCCACAGTCTGGAGCCTGCTGGGGTCTCTGCTCCTTGGTCCCTCAGATCCCAGAGGATCCGGGCACTGCCACAGCCCAAACCTGGCACAGATGAGCCTCGTGCAGCCGCTGTCACTGCAGAGCAGCCAGAAGAACCTGGAGGCTGAATGGGAAAGAAGCGAAAGGAGACAGCATTCACCCTGGCACCGCTCCGAGGGGAGCTTCTGGGCTGGACAGGGCTGGGCTCAGAGCAGGATGAGGGGAACCGTGCAGCCACCCTGGCTGAAGTGCTGCCCTGTGCCCAGCCAGGGCTCAGCCCAAGCTCAGGGTTTGCTTTTTCCACCAGCTAAATCCAACCTTTCCAGGCCACTGCCCCTCACACCCCAACGCTTCCCCTCGGTGCCTGTTTCCTCAGCACAGCACTTGTAGCAGTTACCCAGCTGAAAATGCCACAAAATTACAGATTTTCAGGACAACAGTTCTTGCACAAGAGCCCCAAATGAGCACCTTGCACTAAACAGGGATATATTTAAGTTGTGCTGCAGGAGGCTCGTGTTGGAGGCAGCCTCTCCAAGCCACTTCCAGCAGGGAGAGGGGCTGTGTGTCCTGATCTGGAGCAGACAGAGCAGCAGGAACCACAGATCCTTCCAAGGAGTCACTTGGAATGGGAGATAAAATTAGCCAGTGATAAGAGGGGCATCTGCCAGGCTTGGGGATATTCCCTACACATCGAGCTGGTCCCACCAGTTGCTGGATCAGTTGCTGGAAAAAAAGCCACAACAGAAAGCAACCAAAACCTCTTAGAACGAGGTCTATCTGAGCTATTTTCTAGTCAGAGGCCAATCAGAGAATGGGCACTGGGTCCCTCCTGAGGGGCTGCACATTCCACCAGAGAGATGGAGAGGGCACAGCCAGACTTTCCAGTGGAGCAAGGGATTCCCTGGGCTGCTGGTGAAGCAAAGTCTCTCTCACAGCTCTGCTGGTGGCCACTGGGCAGCCTGGGAGCCCTCCCAGTCCCACCACACACGGTGCTGCCCCCACCAGAGCTCTTCCCCATGGAGGGGCAGGCAAAGCCCTTCACGGGAGCTCTGCAGTGGGGAGAGACTTGTGCTGACAGGGTTAAAGCCACAAGTTGGATTGGGTAGATGAAGGAAAACAATTTTCCTGTATGCTAAGCGAAGCAGATGAGATGCACTCAGCTTCTATTTAGGGCAGCGTCAAAATTAGCAGCAGGCCAGAGAGGAACATTGGCAATGTGGGAGCTGATCAGGGAGGGGAAAAACCCCTCTCACCTCCTGCCTGCCACGTGCTGATCCACTGATGGAGCCACAGCTCCAGTGGACCCTGTGAACCACCAACAGCTGCACCTTGGAAATCAAAGCTGGCTTGGGCTTGAACTGAGGGTGAACTGCATCTCTCACAGCTCTGCTATGCTGGGTTGTGTGACCCAAATTTCAGGGTAGAGGAGGAAACCGGTTCATTCACACTGAGCCTCCCTCCCGCTGTTCCACGACTGCATGGAGTAAACCAGAGCAGCCCTGGATCCAGGGGGAAGTTCCAGCCCGCAGGAGCAGCCTGGCAGTGCATGCCAGAGCCCCCAGCTCAGAGCTCCCCTCCACAGAGACCAGATCCTCCCCGCAGCACAGAGACCCTGCAGTCTGGGGTGTCAGGATCCTGCTCCCAATGCACCTGGCAGAGAAAAGGATGCTCTGAATCATGGAGGTGTGGGGCAGGGCTGGCTGTGTGCCTGGTACCTCCCAGTGGCACCCGAGGGGCAGGAGGTCAGTGCCCATGGGCTGTGTTAGTGCTGACAGGGCTGTGCCAGCCCATGGGCAGCCCCAGGGCAGCACCTGCGGGCACCAGGCTCCCTCCATCCAAACCCTGCCCCAGGCCTGAAGCTCTCTAATTAAAATGCCCAAATATGACAAGGCAGGGAGTGCTCGGCTCCCTCCCTGCCAGGCTGCTCCCAGCCCCGAGGCAGGAGCTTCGAGGGCAGATGGAGGTGTGATCACACCCTGGGGCTCGCCATCTGCTCCTGAGCTGTGCTAGCCCAGGGCTTGGCACAGCCAGGGTCAGGAGGCTTCCCAAGAGCCAGAACATCCCCTCATGGGGCTGAGCAACAGCCCTGCCACAACACAGACACACAGCCACATCCCCAAATGGCTCCTGGCCACCAGCTTCGGTGTCCAGCCCCGAGACCACTTCTCACCTCATGGCCGGTGTCCCTGTCTGGCCTCAGCCCCCTTCCTCTGCCCAAATTCTGCCAACTGTCACCTTCCTGTGGCAGCCAGACGCTGTCACAAGGACTAAAACCAACCCCATCTGCACGGGGCAGAGGGACCCGGGGGCTGCTGGCACTGTAAAGGTCACTCCAGGGCAGATTTGGCTGCAAACACACTTGTCCTTGGCACAGGCACAGAGACACTCCCACCTCTGCCCACACAGGGACAAGGACAAGTGTGGAGCCTCTGCTCCTGCTCCCTGACCTCGGGCAGGACAGGGATGGCACCATCCCAAGCAGGTGGAGGTCAGAGTTTGTTCACATTTTCTGAGAGTGCAGGGAGCAGGACTCCCTCTCCTCGCACAGGCCACTGGAAAGCATCCAGGCTTTTGCACACATTCCCTTCCTGGAGGAACAGGCTGTTTAACCTGCCTGGGTGGATTCAGGATGTGTAAAACCACAGCCTAGGTGTTGGAAAGGCAGCAAAAAGCAGCTGCAGAGTGTGACAGGCACCTGCTCTGCCACTGTCCCCTCTCCCTGGAGGCTGGGACCACCAGCTCCTCAGGAGCCCCAAGCCAAGGTCATTACACCCCACGGAGAAGCACAAATCCACCCATTCTCCTCTCTGATAAATTCTCACACCAAATAAAACCTGTCCCAGTTTTGGGATGAGAAGGTCCTGGGCTGCCCAGCTCTGCCCCAGAGGTGCAGGACATGGAGCAGCATCTCCTGTGGAAATCCCTCAGTCTGACCACTCCAGATGTGCAGGTGAAGCCACAGCTGGAGTGATCCCAGGTGAGGCAAAACAAAGTCAGGACTGACTCCTGCACCTCACCTGCCTTGGCCATTTTCACTGGGATTCAGGAAAGCCATTAAACAAAGGCAGAAAGCCTCACTGCAAGAACTAAACCACCTCCCAGCTCCCAACACCTGAAGGCACAGCCCACAAATGCCCTGCAGGGCTTCCACCTTGGACCCGCTGCCCACCCGCGACTCTGCAGAGAACCTTTCTTGGACACATTCCCACTGCCAAGCCCCATCCTGGGATCAGCACCCTGTCCCAATCTCTCTGTGACATCTGAGCAACCCAGACCCCCAGCCAGCCCCAGCTGTGCCCCTGCTACACCAGCATCTGCTGCCAGAGATCCCTCAACCCAATGCTCTGGTGGCAGTTTCTCCCACAGCTTCCTGCTGCCCCCACAGCAGCTCGGGATGCAGCTCTTCCCACAGCGCTGCTCAGCCCCACCAAAGCCTGTCAGATCTGCTCTGGGACAGTGCCCAGAGGCCCCCAAGGACCACAGCAGGTATCTCTGTCCTGGCCAAGTCATGGCACATCCCTCAGTGATTCCATGGGCACCCAAACGTGGGTGGAATGTCCCCTTCGGAGGGAGCTTCGCCCACCAAACCAAACCACGGACACCCAAGAGCCACCCAAAGGGCCAAACCTTGTCCCTCTGTCAGACCAGCTTCTCTCACAGCTGGTGTCCCCAGGGCACTGACCTGCCTTTGGTTCCCCTCCTGTCCTCCAGGCTCAGCTTCTTGCAGACCTGACCCAATGCAGGATGGAGCGGTCAGGCTCGAGGGCTGCTCACTCCGGCTTTGTCCAGCCCTCCCAGGGGACAGCCAGTTGGGACCTGCAGGCAGGACCCAGGGGTGGATGGACCCTGGTGGGTCTGGTACAGCAGACCCAGCTCAGTAGCTGCTGCCTGAAGGTGTCTGGTGAGTGCCCAGGTCAGGGACGAGTGAGGAGGGCGGCGGGTTCAGCAGCTGCCACTGTCACCCCCTCAGAGCGCGCTGCCTCAGCATTTAAACGTGCCCACCACAATTCCACCTTATTTCAGGAAGGACACAACCTGGAGATGAAGTGACCTGACCATGTCCCACAGTAACAGAGCTGGGACAGGACCCAGCAATCAGTCCCCAGGACCAAGTTCTCCCCTGTGGACAGTCCTTGGAAATCCGTGCCCTTGCCCAAGCAGGTGCTTACCTGTCCCAGGCCCGGCATTTATCCATTCCCACACACCTGTGCCCACGTGCCCTGCCCTATCTGCCTCTCCCCTGTGAACCACACATGTCACCACTCCTTACCTCTCCTCTTTTCAAGGCAGCCGACCTCAAAATCTCCAGGCAGGAGCAGGGCTGGTGCTGCTGGTGACCGCCAGTGCCGGGAGCACCTCATCCAGGGCTGTCTGTCAGTCCCCTGCACGCAGCTTTTCTTTATCCTGCATCACCCCACACCTCACCCCGGAGAACTCACCGTGGGGGCTGCACCTCTGGCACAGCCACAACCTCAAACCCCAAAAACATCAGGCACTGAACTTCCCAACCTCACCTGGAGAAAGGCTCTGAGGGGGAGGTTTGCAGAGAGGCAAGCGGGGGCTGGAGGAGAGGAGTGGAAGGAAATCCCTGGCTGAAATCCACAGCCTGTTTTACCAGGAGATGAAATGCCTGAAGAATCGTCCCTGTGCTCTGGAGTGGGGCTGTCCCTGTCCCCAGCCACCAGCTCCGGGGCTGGAGTCCCCACTCCTCTCAGCTTCAGAGGCAGCAGAGCTGTAAAACTCGCCCGGTCTCTGCTCAGGACATCGCTTCCCTTTCCGTGCCAATCCCTGGGCGCTGCTGCCCCCCTCCCCCCGCGGGGCAGGGCTGGTGACAGACACCCCCTGTCCCCCCCCGAGCACGGCGGGGCTCAGGAACCCACCGCCCACCCTCTGCTGTGACACACAGCACACCTGGAGCAGCCCGAGCACCGCTGCAGCTGCAGCAATATTAACAATAAAAAGTTCACACCGGAGCTACCTGAAAACTTTAAACCCCCGAGCACACACGGCACATCCCGGCCTGAGTGAATCCTCCGTGTCTCCGTATCCACCTCCTCCTCCCGATGCTCCCATTTCAGAGGAAGAAGGACACACAGCAAAGCGCAGTTTCCCTCACTGACCTCAGCAGCCGGCTCTCCCCGGGCTCCGGCTCTCACATGTCCGCGGGCAGCAGCGCTGCCGCCGCTGGATGCTCCAGCTGCCCGGGGCTCTCCGAGCGGGGTTTGTGCCGAGCGGGGTTTGTGCCGAGCGATGAGAAGAACGTCGCCCGCTCCGGTGACCCGCTGGGTGCGAGCCGAGGCTTAAAGCGACAGCCCCGCTGCCACCTCCTCCCGGAGCCGCTCCGTGCCCTGGCACGATGGGGGGGCTCCAGAGAACGCTCCTGTCTCCCTCACCTCGCTGCCACGATCCTCCCGTTATTAGATGATGCTCTTAAACACACAGTGCAGCTACGTGAATATTTAGCTTCCCTTCCACCTCCTCACCTCCCACCCGCCACACTCACTTTACCTTAAAAATAGATTGGGATCGATTCTCCCAAACTACATCTGCAAACACGCTCGGCTCCGCAGGCACAGGCACCGCGGCAGCACCCGCTCTGTGCACACACAGACACACTCTGATCGTTTGGATTTAAAGCACCAAAATGCTGAAGGACCATTTTTAGCTCCTGATAGTCCTCCTGCTCCTCGTATTATTAGATATGTGTGGTTTTTTTGTCTTATTGCAAGAGCCTGGGCTGCTCAGCCATAAGCATCTCTTGATTTAAATGTAACACTGCTCGACAGAGGGAAATTTCTAATTGCAACAGGGTTTTAAACAGGGAAAGATGGAAATGCCACGCAGCAGCCAAAGAGCTGTTCTTACCTCATGTTTGTGAAATGGGAATTACTGACAGTGAAATGGGGCACGGGAAAGAAAAGCACTTTTCCAAAGGGGCAAAATGGGGACGGAGCCCCACTTGGCACTCTTGGCTCTCTGTCCACACTTGTCCTTCATCCTCATTTTTCACTGCAAAAGTAGGAAATCGCTTTAACCTGAACAAAAAATGCAGCTTTGGGGAACTGCCTGTGCTGTTCCACACAGTAAATTCATTTCCAGGGGTCACACAGTATTTTCCAGAGAAAGATGGAAACTGTGTGGGACCTGAGATCAGGACTTCTGGCTCCGTACCTGGCCCAGACTGAAGAGGAAGAGAAGGGCTGAGGGAGGGCAGGGCACAGCCACAGCTCCTGTGAGCTCTGCTGGTGCTGCAGCCCCGTTCCCACTGGGGCTGGGATCAGGGGATCCACGGACAGAGAGGGGCAACAGGGGAATGAACCAGGACGGGGACTCTGCCCCTGATCTGAAGAGCTGAGCCACCTTTGGAGAGCTCTGAAAGGGGGAATCTGCAGCTGGTATAGGGGGAAAGGCAGAAGAGGGGTATAACAGAGGGGGAGAGCCCACACACAGGAGGTCGGCGCTTGGAACAACATGAGGAAATGACATTTTCCCTCTGAGTTTAGGATGCAGCAAAGAATAATGAGCGAGACATCTGTGATCTGCAGAGACACCACCTACAACGTCAGGTTGGAGCTGAGGGAGCTGAGCGTGCCCTGGGCACACGTGTGCCCTGGCACAGCCCATCCACACCCTGCCCAGGCCCAGGCCATGCACACGCTTCCCTTGGAGCATGAAATTATCACCCTCACTTGGACAGTTTTCAAAGATTTTTTTCCCTTTAAACAACTCGCCCACTCATCCCTATAAACGCCGGTGCTAAAAGCTGGTTCTGTTGTTAAGATTTCAAATAACTCGGGTTTTATTGTTCCAAACAAAATCAAAATAACTCACCCACGCTCCCTCCTTCCGAAATACAGTAAGTGCTGACCTGTTGGGACTGTGCCCTGCTGCCACACACGGCTCAAGCACAGGGCTGTGGCTCCCAGCAGGTGACAATATCATTTCTGATTGCATTTGGAGGGAGCCCCAGGAATGTCTGGCTCAGTGTTACTGACACCTCTGCTGCTTGCAGTGCTGATCTGTCTGGAAGCCACTGCCACTGTGATCAGACTGGGCCACTTTGTGCCACAGCCACATTAACACGGGGTTTACACTTTTTCCTCAGCTACACAACAACCCGTCCTGAAAGGTCAGTCCAGCCCTCACTGCTGAGAGCAGGGGGAACTACTCCTGGTTTCTCTTCTGTATATTCACACAATCCTCTGCAGTTAATGTAGCAACTTTTCCACATGGATTTTGACAGCATTTACCACGCCAGGCTGGGTTTCCCTGGCACAATTCAACAGAAACACACCAGCCTGGATGGAGCACCTGGAGCTTGCTTCACTAACCAAGGACACAAGGTAGAAGCATCCTCACTCCAGGTCAGTCTCTGGAGAAGATGAGTGGCTATAGAGGTCAGAATGGCCCATCAAAAACCTGGGGGATCCCTTAAACACCAAAACTGGGAGTGAACCTGAACTACTGCTTGGAACAACTCAGGCTGGAGGTGGATGACAACAAGCAGTAAGTTTTTGGGGTGCAGCTCTCACCCAGGGCTGTGGTACCTGGCTGTGCACACCAGCACACACCCAAAGCAGTAAAACAAAGGGTTTTGGCTACAGCTCACTGCAGTGATTGACCCTGCATTGGAGAGGGGTGGAACCATGGAACCAGGACCATGCTCAGCTGGGGAGTCTCAGCTGAGCAGCACTAATTTGCTAAACTGAAATAACTCCGTTGCTTGAAAGGGTATAACCCATATTCCTGGTTAATTAGCACAAGGTTAATATATAGAGCACTTTCTCTATCCACCTCCCCACTCCAAGCCCCACGGAGCAGGGCAGGTGAGCTCCTCCTCAGTGATGGAGACAATCCACTGCTCCAGCTGCAGAGGTGCCCTGCTCTCCCCAGCACTCCCTGCACCTCACTCCTGACAGTTTGCTTTGAAAATGCTTTGCAAAAAAAAGCCTGCTCGTCTCTGGATTGCCAAAACTGTGCTGCTTCCTTGAATCAGACTTTTATTTAGACACCTACTTGCTCTGAGCACAGCGAGGTTTTAAGAAGGAGCTGAGCAGATGCAGCACCTTCCTCAGGGGTGCTGGGGATGGGGGAAGTTGGTCGTGGAGCTGTGCACACCCATCCACATCAGCACCCACAACACATCCAGCCTGCACATAAACACCCCTGCTCAGCACACGCCCAGATGTTAATTAGTATTTACTCACAGCCCAGAAACGCCTGAAGGCCGCGTTCGAGATCAAGGCTTTGTTGTGCAAGGCACCCCACAAAACACGAAATCCTGGCCCTGCTGGGGCAGGGAGGGCTCCTGGGGCTGGTACCTGTGGGTTTGCCACTGCACCCATGGTCTGTCTGACCTGCTCAGGAGAGTTGAAACAGGCAAGACAAAAATCACATGCAAAGGCAGGAGCAGCTTCTCCTATCAGCCAAAAGCATCTCCTGCTCTGGTACCTGCTGCTGCAAAGGGCAGGATGAAACTACACCCTGTCTGGGGTTTGCTCCATGTGACAGTGCCCAGGGATTCAAGTGGCTTTAGACACAGGCAAAAAATCCTCCTGGGACTTTCCTGCAGGTCCCAGCCATGCTCAGCTGGCTGCCCCCAGGCACACGCAGTGCCTGGCTCTGCTGGCTCCCAGACAGGGCTGCATCGACTGCTCTGCCATCAGCACTGCAGGGAGCTGGAACTTCCCCTGTGGCACAAACAGCACGATCCAGGATGGAAAAGTTGGATCCATGGGATGCTTTGGGGCTCTGCTCTAATTGCACATCTCCCCAGGGGAGCCTCTCCAGCCATCCCTGCCCTTGGAGCACCTCACTGGGCTCAGCTCTGCCAGGGCTTCTGGGGCCACACAGGGAAGGGGAAGCAGCCAGGGGCTCTGAAAAACCATTATTTGGGCTTTTTGAGATTAATTGGTGTTAACTGCCTAGGGAGGCTTAAAAATAGCACAGCTAATGGGAAATGTGGATGCTGAAGGTGAGATGTGAGCAGAGGCCACACATTAACCTGACACAGGCTGTGCCCAGCCTGCAGCCAGTGCCCAAACCAGGGACACCTTCTGTCCAGCTGTCCAGGGACACCTTCTGTCCAGCTGGGAGTTGTTGCCTGCACCTCTAATTCTGCCCCCCTCAGCTGCCTTCACACCCATCTGGGGACAGGGGAACCTTCCTGCTGCCAGGGCAGGTTTTATCAGGAGAGCTCCAAGAAACAGCCCTTAAACCCTCCTGTGATTCATGGATTCCCATCCTTCTCCTGCAGCCATGGAGGACCCCCAGCCAGCTCCCAGGGAGCCTCAGTTCCCTGCACCCTAAGTACAGATTCGAGGAGAGCTCAGAGAGACCCCAAAGCCTCTGCTCGCCCCAAGGCCACCCTAAATCCAGAGGAGAGGACTGCATTGATGGGACAGTGTCTATCCAAAATCAGTGACTTAAGGAACAACCTGTCCCCTGAGGAGGTCACTGCCTCCCTGAACCCTCCTCCCTGCCCACAAACTCCAGGGATGGAGCTGCCTGGTGCCAGTGAGGGCAGCAGGGTGGCCTCTGGGCAGGATGCCCCATGGCTGCTCTCCTCCCCAAAATGGGGCAATGACAGACAAAACCCAAACCTGCCCCAAGGCTGTGCTGTGTTTGTGTCCTCTGGGGGAGCCTCCAGCTCTGCTCAGCAGCTGAAAACAGCCACAAAGACAGGCTCAGACAGAACTGGTCTGGTTATACAGCTCTGTCCTTCAGTGAAACCCTGAGAACATAATAGTAGCAGCATTTCCTGGTCTTCAATATAATTTACAGAAAGAGAAACACAAGTTATTGGTACAGAAAGGATTCTTTAGGTAGCCCCAGCAAGCACAGCCAGACCATGATCCCTTCCCAGCAAGGGACCTGCTGGATCCATCCATGCCAGACCCCACCAGCCACAGCTGAGAGCTCAGGGATGGTTGTGCAAGAAAATCAAACACAGCCCTGAGTCACCAGAGGCCCCCTTGTCATCTGGTGTCACCCCAGCTCCAGGGATTTAAGCCCAGTTAGGCTGATTTACATCCAAAGAGAAGCTGGGCTATGATATTTTTTAAGCTCTTCTGCCATGTGAAGTTTAACAAATGCCAGAGGCCAGAACTGTGAAGGTACAAGGTGCCCCAGGCACAGCAGAGACCCAAGAAAGGAATGAAAAGTTCCAGATTTTGAGAGAAATCAAACATTTGGAGGCTTTTCGCTCTGGGTTTGGCTTCAATTCATCCTTTCTTTCTGTGCTGTTCTCTTTAAGGTGACAGTTTCTAGGAAATGGTGAGTGTAACATCTCTTTTACTGTCTCATCCCACTTGATGGCTGACAGTTTGCCGGGAGAAAAGGTTGTGCAAGGAGGAAAGCAGACCTCAATTATGGTTTCAAAGTGCCAATAACTGCAAACTCAGTTACAGTGAGTCAACGGGAGAAGAATGGATTTGGGGAGCCTGGTGTGTCACCTCCAGCCTGGCTCACTGACCTTCAGACCTCCAACACGAGTCTGCTGGATGGCCTTGGACAACCAGCTCAGTTTTTACCTCCCTCCTAGAGCAGATTCCTCTGGTAAGAGGCTTTTCCTCTCAGTTTTTTAGCTCCAGAGCTGGCCTCCACATGTTAAGGATGGAATATGAAGTCCCTGATCCTCAACCAGAGAAACACCCAGACCCTGAGTGTCCCTGGTGTCACCCCTGCAGATGCCAGGGCTTGGACAGCCCCCTGCATGTGGCACAGCCCGTGGGCTCTCTCCCCTGTGTGTGGCTGAAGCACAGGCACAGGCTTGTACATATCCTGTCTCCCATCTCCTTCCACAAGGCTCAGCTTTGATCCACAGCCTGACCTCAGCCTGGGAGGAGGGAAAACACAGAAAGAGGGTGTGCAAGCAACAGAAATATCCCAAAGGGAGATCAGGGACACTGATCCCTGCAGCCCAGACACTGCCCTGCCAACACCAGCCCTGTGCCAGGGAGCACATGAAGGTTCCTGCCTTCTCAGGAAGGGCCATTCCCAAGTTCAATCCCCCAGGCACGACACTCGCCTGCAGCAGAGCCAGCTCTGCCCTGCCTCCCTCTCACTCACACAGGCTCATTGGATAATTACAGAGAAAACTAAGGCAAATCCCAATTTTAATGCCATTATAAAACAGAGAGGGGGAATTCATTACCTGGCAGCTGTTCATATTCAAGGAAGAAACTGATAATTTGCCTCTGAGGCAACGAATGCAGCAGAGGCAGCACAAGCCAGAAAACGCTGCTGCCTCCCCCCACCTTCTCCGTGCAGCCACTTTTTGCAGAGGTTTTCTATCCCCACGTTTATTTCCCTGCCTCCCATGACCAAAGTCCCACTGAAGAATTACTGTCAGGGCTCTGCAGAACTCCTGAGAGCCTTGGCTCTGGCTCTGCTGCACCCCCAGATTTGGGAGAGCAGTTCTTACAGCTCTCCTGGCTCGTGCAGCATCTGTGCAAGGAGCCCACCTGAGCCAGAGAACAGGAGGTGAGAGGACCCTACAGCTTAACAAAGAGACTCAGAGAGAAAGACAGGTCAGACAATTGCAGATGACTCTGGAGAGAGGTCCCTGACTGCTTCTCCCAACAGCCCAAATCCCTGGAAGAGCCTCCCCATACCTGTCAGGCTGGAGCTCTCCAGGTTTTCCTGCACATGCTGCCTCCAGCAAGGAGCCAGTACAGCCTCCCTGCCCCGAGCACTCTGGAAGGTCCCAGCAGCTGAACAGGAGATAAAGCACTCCCAGAACAAGGCACGGCTCCGTGTTTACCTGCTCACTTCCAAGAGGACTGACACCACCACAGCAGCCTCCAGGTGTCATAGGAACAGTCTTAAATTTAGCAGCAGCTGCCTTTCCTCTCTCCCTGGCTCTGGCTTCTCCCTGGCTCTCAGAGCACGTTTACAGCAGAAAGTCTGACCAGCACTAATGGCATAATTACACCCCTGCAGCTGAGCAAACGTGGAGGCTGTGGGATGAGGGAGGGTGTGATTTGCACTGCCCCTTGTTGTGGGATTCACACACCAGGGAGATGAAGCAGGGACCAAGCTGATGTTAAAACAGGGAAGATGCACAGGCACCACAGAGCAAACCCCACATCTCAGCTCCTGAGGGAACTGGGGAAGTGCCAGTCTCCCCTCAAACAACACAAGGCAACCAGGGAAATGATGCTGTGGGGCCAGAAGCCCCCAAGGCTGACACATCCCTGCAGCCCAGCACCCATCCAGCCCATTCTGCAGTTCCCAGTGAAGTCACAGGGGAGGGATGGGGACACCTGACAGCCAAGCCCTGATTCAGCAGGGACAGGCAGGATCCTCCAGATCTCCTCCCTGCCACTGCCCCCAGGGCTGACCCTCAGAGGGTCAACCATGAGCATCCTGCAACCCAACAATCCCCCAATAAATCCTGAGACAGAAAACCATCAAAACAACTCTGGCAACCTGCCTCTGGGGCGGGGATGTGTGACCTACAAAAAATTCCTTTCTTTTATGGCTGCTTCTCACTGTCATCATAAAAAAGCCTTATAAAAACATTTGTCCCAGGGAATGTTTGGTGATGCAGAGTGCTTGAAAATCGTTCAGTGTCTAAATACATCAGCAAGCCATCCCTGCAAGTCGTCACTGCCATCAAACACAGCTCCTCTTTCCCTTGACTATAAATGGGCTTGGCTGAGGACAGGGTGGGGGCCAGGTCTGGAGTGAGGAATCACTCCCTGGGAAGGGGAGAGTCCTGAGGATCAGGAGCATTTCCAGAGCACAGATCCAGAGAGGGGTGGGTTTGATCCTTACCTCGCTCCAGCTGTTGGACCTTGACACAATAAAGTGTTTTAGCCCTTGAACTCTGCTCATGCTCAGTCCCACTGACCTCAAAGACCTCTGACCTTAAACACAGGCCCAGAACTGGGGCAGATCCCCAGGAAGTCTTTTCCAGGATACACAGTCCCTTTCTTCCATGGGCCCTCTCCTTTCTGCACAGAGGAGGGTGAGGGACACAATCTGATATTTCTGAAGTGTTAGAAAAATCCCATCCTTCCAGTAACCTTCCAATAACCCCCTAAAACACATCTGCTACCAAGTCAAACCCAAGCTGGAGCATTCTGACCTTCAGCACAGTGGAGAGAGGGGTTAAATTTATGAGCAAGCCTTTGATGTCTGCAAGTTTCATGTAGTACAAAACCCCTGCTTTGATGTTCCTTTTAAAAGAGAGGAAACTCAGAAAGGTGTGCACTGCACGAGTCCCAGGGAGGGATTTGGAGGGACTTGGATCTGGCTGCCCACAGCTGCAGGCACAGGGACAGAGCTCTAATGCAGCCACTTTTGCTCAGGGTTCTGCTGCAACAGAGCAGAAACGTGACCAGAAGCACCTCACCCTCATCAGCTTCTCCCAGAGCAAATCCTCCTCAGGGACTCCCAGCCCTGAGTATCCCCACGGGAGCTGCACACCTGAGCTCCCAGGTGAGCAGGACCCTGTCCTTGCTCATCCCCACACCCTGGCAGGGCTGGGCCTTCTCCTCCAAGTGACCACCAGCCATGGCTGGGAAATCCCCCCACTTCAGGGGGCTCTGGGAAGGGTAGGGAAGCCCCTCTCTGCCCCAGCAGGGTCAGGACCTCCTGCATGAGCAGCACGTCCACCAGCAGAGCAGTGGCAGGAGGGTGTGAGGCACAGGGGACCTGCCACCCTCTCCTACCTTCCGCAGCAGCTGGGCCATGGCTTCTCCCATCCATGCCAGCATCCCCACGGCTTCTCCTGCAGGCTGAGCCCTCCTCTCAGGGCCCACAGAGCTGCCAGCAGGGACAGGCTCCTCTCCATCCCCTGCTCACTTCACTTTTCCCTGCCTCCTCCCAAGGGGAGTTTCCCAGCAGCTCGGTAATTAGCAGCATCATCACCAATGCTAATAACAGCCACCAGGGCTCCTGCCATCCAAGCTCCAACAGCTTCACAGCCATCATCACGCCCCTGGAAGCTCCCCGGGGGAGGCAGGCGAGCAGCATTACCCCATCCCACCGTGGGGGAGAGGGAGGTAAACAACAGGCAGGGGATGGGTGGTGAATCCAGGAGCTGTGAGTCAGGCACCTCGCCCCCAGCACCTCCCAGCCTGGATCTGCCCCTGCCATGGAGGTCAGGGAGTGCTGGCAGCAGGGATTGCCCATTGCTGCACCTGGATGAGATTTTCCCTGCTCACAGCCTGGGTTCTCCTCTGCCATGGACAGCAGGGATTGTGGCACCCCAGAAAAGCACCTCAGATCAACCTTCAGAGATCACCTCCAGCTAAGGACTCACAGTTTACCAATGGATTCAAGAGAATTTTTGCTTTTTTCCTTGCTGTCTGAACAGCCTGACCAGGAAAAGCTTCTCTCCCACTGGAGTGGGGTTTGCTCCCTTTGACTGAAAAGGCTCCCATGGATGGAACTGCAGCTTTTCAACTCCCCTGTGACAGCAGAACACACAGGGGCTGCTTTGCTCATGGCAAAACCCACAGGACGACGCTGATTTTGAACATCCTGAGGTCTGGCCCGTGCTGCAGAGCAGCCTGGCAAAGCTGGGAGCACCACCACAGCAAAGCTCTCCTGCAGTGACCCCACTGTGTCCCCCAGAGCCACCACAGAGCCCTCTGGCCTCTCCCCAGACCCCTCGTGTGCTGCCAGGGGGTCACCAGGGGCTGGCAAAGCCCACAGAGCCTTTCTGCAGACACAGCCCATGGATCCACAGCTCCACTCCTCAGGAATGCTCTCCCCAGCTCTGGATGGAGCGTGGCTTTGTTTGGTCTCTGGCTGAATGTCTGAGTTAAAAATACAAGGCTATTTCTGGCAGAAGTGGATTTTTCCTCTCTTTGTATTGCCTTGTGTGCCCCCATGCTGCTGTCTCCTCTCTGGCTCAGATGAGCTTTGTTTTCCTTCTCACTGATCATGTTTGCACCGGTGAGCTGTAGGAAATGTTTTTCCCAGCAGACCATCTCTACAAGCACTGCTGGGAACTAAGAATGAGCTCAGAGAAGTCTAAAAAAATAAAAAAAAACCCAGTTGGTGTAAAAATTCAGTCTCCAGTGGCCAGAGAACTGAAAATCAGGAATGTCTGTGGTAAAACAAGGATGTGTGCACACACTCATGCACACAGGTACAGCAGGATATGTTCTCCCCAGGATCCACAGCTGAGGAACAAAGGACTCAGAGCCAGAATTACCTCCAGGCATCCCCACCCCACAGCCAGGCTTCATCCCAAGCCCTGCAGCTCTGACTCTTTCTTAGCCAGCATGAAAATATTTAATTTCACTCCTTCTTAAATGCCAAGGAAAAAAAACTAGGCCTATCTTCTCTGGCTTGGAGTCATCCCATCTGGAGTCACTGCATGATCACAGAACTGTGGCAGTGTGTTAGAGAGCCAGGGTAAAGCAAAAACCCAAATCCTTCCCAGCACCCATGAGATCATTGATTGTTCACGTTACACTTTGTCTCTCCTGGCAACAAGCTGAGGATCTGGGGCTTTCTCACTTGAGATCACTGAGTTCAAACACCTCCAAGCCCCCTCCCACGATCCAGAAACGTGCCATGATTGTGGGTGTGAGCCCTGCTTCCAGGGCTGGGAACAAACCCAGCACAGCTGCAGGAAAGCTCCCCAGGATTTGTGTTTGCCATGTGTCACAACAAACATCAGCACCAGCCCAGAACCAGCACAACTGCCAGGTTCAAAACAGCAAAAAGGCAACTGGGGAGCTTCCCAGGACGTGGATCCTCACCATCCTCCAGGGAGCTGAGCACAGACTGATCAGAGCTCCCCACACAGGAGCAGTAACCTGGAAATCACCAACATCAGGGCCAGCTCTTGAGGAAACGAGCTCCATCTGTGCTGCTTCCAAAGAAAAGCTCCTGGATGATGACTTCTAGCATCTCTGATGAATTCTAAGAGACCACTCTGCACATTGACCATCAGTGTGATCAGAACATGAGGCAGAACATCTACAGTCCCACATTTAGCAAAGGCAACCAGCACTTCTGGTTGCTTGCCAAAGACCTGGGAAGTGCTCTGCTTCTTGAAGGCACCAATCCCACTCCTCATGAACTCCAGGAGCTGATCAGTTCAAGCTCCACAAAGCACTCAAACTGCTGTGCTTTTCTGGAATCCAAGGCATCACATCCTGACAATCCTAAACTCAGCTCCAGACTCCTGTCCCTCAAGAGAAGGTTATAAATGTCACCACTGAGACACAGTTTGTGAGGGAGACTGGTACCACTGCTCTGCTAAAAGGACAGTGGTGCTGAGGCTCAAAAAGACAGAAGGATTTGCCCACAGCTGCCCCCAGAGCCAACAAACAGAGCACAGCTACAGAATCTCTTTTCCAGCCAGAAATCCCCACTGCCACCCCCACACCCGGCTGGAAGTGAGGTAAAAACAAACATGAGGAACTCCCAGATCAGCACTGGAGATTAAAATCATCCTCCTACCAACTGTGGCACCTGCACTCGGACCTCCCCAGCATCCAGGGGGGCTGCACGTGGTCCCTGGGGTTTCCTCTCCGAGCCGGGCTGCTGCTCCCGGTGTTTCTTCGTTCTCGAAGGTAACGACAGGAACTCCTTCCCTGAGATCTTCAGCTCTCCCACGTGGTGGCTGTCCCCATTCTGGTCCTTGGGAAAGCAAGAAACAGTCACTGCAGTGATTGCCTGGCTCAGGTTTGTGTGGAGCTCTGTTGGCTCCTACCCAGAGAGCAGGAGAGGCACAGGAGCAGAGTTAACGTGGGGCTCGTGCCCAGTGCTCCCAGACACAGAAATACAGCACAGAAATACAGCACTGACACCCCAGAGGTGACAGAGATCCCACACAGGAGCAGTGAGAACAAGGAAGGACAGATTCATTGCCATGTTGATGGCACAGCACAGCCAGGCCAGTGTCCACATCTCTAAAAGCAGCACACAAATATGAATCAGAAGTGGAGAGTGCCTTGCAGTGCCTTGGTGGGAGCCCTCCCAGTGCTCAGGGCATGGTAACAGGAGAGGTGACTCAATTACAGCACGTGAGCACCTTCAGGGTGAAACCCAGCCTGGGAGAAAGAGATTTCAGTCTGGTATATAAAGGAATAAACAAGAGGCTGGGAGATAAAACCAGAGGAGATGAAATGCAGGAGTAAGAGACACACTGGGGAGAGCAGGGTGAGCAGGGAGCAGCTCCTGCAGTGTGCTGGAGCTCCAGAACCAGGGTGGGTATTCTTGAGCCCCAACACACAACTCTGTGAGAGGCACAGGACAGGGGCTCCTGGGAGTGGGGTACCAGGGGGGCTGGGCTGGCTTTGGAGGCAGCTCTGGCAGAGAAGAAAGAGAAGGCATTTCTGGCACAGACAGCACTGAGAAGATGCTGGAGAGGTCAGGGCTCACTCCATGGGTTTACTCCTTGCTCCTTCTCACTCCCACCACAGCACAAGGCACAGGAGCCTCTCCCAGGGCTGTAACCCAGTGGGACAGAGCAGAGGAATTGCATCCAGAACTGAAGAATTGCACAGAATTGCACAGAATTGCACCAACTCTGAAGGAGAGGTGAGCTCACACCCTGCCAAGGACACTGCAGGGGGAACAGGAGAGCCCACACCTGACCCCACAGCTCCTGCTTGCTCCATCCTCCCCACAGAGCCCCTGAAATCCACGACCCTGCCTGAACTATGGCTCAGCTCTTACAGCAAAGAGCAGGAAAGCACCAGCAGGAACAGCCAGTCACACACCAGCCCTGGCCAGCCCTGGGGGCTGTGCTGCTCTGTGGGGACACAGCCAATGTCCCCTGACCTTGGGCACTGCTGTCACTGCCATCAGAGATGGAGTCACGTTGGTGAGAGCAGGAAAAGCCAAAATAGCCAAGGGGCACTGGGAGAATTGATAAAAACACATCAGGACATTTGGAATTTATTTTCCAAAGAGAGTTAATTCAGGGAGGAGCTTTTGCCTGGCCTTCCCAGTATTTACTGGGATTTTTGGGTACCTAAATGGTTTCTCAAGCCTGAGGTTGTGTCCCATTGACCATCTGCACCCCCCTGCAGCTTGGGAGAGCTTTTTCTCTCTGTGACAGTTCTGTAAAGGGGAAATGCCGTGCCTGGGAAGCACTGGGTGAATGGGGATGATTTGTGCCAAAAACATTCCAAAAAGGCAGCATGGCTGCAGGCCTGGCCACCTCCTCTGGGAAGGGGCAGGGCTGAGCCCTCGGCAGCACCAGCAGGATCTTCTGAGAGGCTGAAATGATCCCTGGGGCTGGAAGGGCTCAGTGCCTCCCAGCTGCTGCAGGAGCAGCCCTGGGGACACGGAGGAAACACTGATCTGCTCGGATCTGACATTCCCAGGAGCACAGCAATCCCTGGAGCCTCTGGAACAAACCCAGGAGCAAACCCTCTGCCTCCTGCAGTGCTCCATCTCCCGTGTCTGCCTCTGTGTCACTCTGCTGGGGTGACAGGCACTGGCAGCCACTCAGGGGCTAAGCTGCTCAGAGGGGCTGCTTTTCCAGAAAAAGCCCAGAAGTGACTTTTCAGCTCTGAGTGTTAAGTGCCTTTTTAGTCAGAGCAGCTGTTCCTCTCCTCCGAGCTCTCCAGAAACCCTCTCTGGTTAATCCCATTGACTCCAGTGATATCTGCTAATTGCATATTTCCCTGCAAATGAAGCCAGGCAACAACAAACCAATTGGAATCTGTGTACAGATCCCCACTGACAATTTCTGAGGCCAGACATCTTCACTTACCTTTTCAGAAGGGAACTTGAGGAGGTCTAAGCTGTCCATGCTGTTCCTCTGGAGTCTCTTTGGCCTGGCTCCTGCAAAACAACACTCTCACATCAGGGGGGTGTCACCAACAGCACAAATGTCACAGAGAGAACCCAAACCACGGCAGATCCTCTGCTCTGGTTAACTGAAAGTCAAAGGGGTGGGATGATGCAGCTGTGCTGGCCTTGAGATTCAAATCTGGGTTTTTTTTCTTATTGTTTTGGGTCTTTTTAAAGCCCTGTCACAGGGCAGTGTGAGCTTTGGCTGTCGAGCTGCAGCCAGGTCACACCACAACCCCGATCTCAGACAAGGTCTCTGGAATTCAGGAGCTACAAACCTCACCCTAAACCACAAAAGCCATGGGACAGGCATTGAGAAAAATCATAACAAATAGACAATTTAATACATCTGTGCATTTTCTGCTTTATCATCATGTTTTTAGCTGAAAGAACGTTTCTGGGACTCAACTTTGAGCTTTTCTCTATAGTCACAGAGGCTGGAAAACTAAGTGAAGGAGCAAATATTTTCTAAATATCCTAGGCCCAGCCTTAAGGGGAACAAAATCTTGCCTTGAACCTGAAAGAGGAATCAAAACTTGGCAGGATTTATGATATTTATTTGAGATTTCATAAGATTTTGATGTTTGATTCCAACAACAACAGAGTGGGTGAAACACAGTTCAGCTCTGACTCCTGGTTTGCAAACCCTCTTTACCTCCACAGTCTCCCTTCAACCTCCTTCCAGCTGCTCTTGCCTTGCTGACAAACAGCCAGGATGCACCAATGGCCCTGGGATGCTGTCACCATACCTGGCAAAGCTTCTGCCCTTCCCTCCTGAAGGCTCAGATGAGCTGATCCCCACGTGACACCCCACTGCAGCCACACCACACAGGGCAGAGCCCAAAACTCTGCACTCAGGGTCCTGTGACACCTTCCAAGCTCGAGGGGAAATCCTGGGGGAGGAGTGATCCCTGTGCTGAGCCCTGAGAACAGAAACCACGGAGCTCTGTGTGGTTCCTGCAGCAGCCAACTCCCCAGAGCCCACCATTCCTCAGCTCCCCCAGCCCCCCTCGGAGCTCAGGGGGGCACAGAGCTGCTCACTGGGCACATCTAACAGAGAAAAGGCACAAAATTCACACATCAAGGCTGGCTGAAAGCAGAGCATGGGGATTAAATGGAAAAAGGCTCCAGGGAATCCTCCCCCAGCTCAGCCAGGGCTCCAGATGCCACCACAGCTGGATCCAAACTGCACCAGCTCCAAGGACAGCACTGCTTTGAAAAGCTCAGCTGGGACCTCACCAAGGGTCACAAACACACATCACAGCCTGGCCACAAGGGACCTGCAGCTGATGCCTGTGCCCCTCACCATCCTGAAGGGATTTACTGCCTGCAGCCACAAAGACTCCAATCAGCAAAACCTTTCTGCACACTGCTGCCTCTCTACTCCAAAAGGCACACCAGCACCAGCTTTGTTTCAAGGTGACTCATTAGCAGGCTTTGAGTTCAGGGGGACTGACATCAGGGCTGGAGGTGGAGAACAGACACTGAGCACACAGGAGGGTGAGGAACACACGTCACCAGGAGCAGTCAGCGTTCCCACCAAACTCATCCCCTTCCACACAGTGCCAGGAGCCCACCTGGCAGAAGCTCAGCACATTTGTGTTGGAAAAGGCCTCAAAGATCTCAAATCCAACCAATTCCCACCCTGTCAATCAGACCTGAGCACTGAGTGCCACGTCCAGTCACTCCTTGAACACCTCCAGGGGTGGTGACTCCCTGGGCAGCTCAGTCTGATGCCCAACAACCCCATCCCTGAAGAAAACCCCCTTTGCTCCACCACATTCCCACCAGCCTCAGCAGGGAGGAGATGGCTGTGGGATGGGGGAAGGACTTTTGGGTGCTGCCACGTGGCTCAGGCAGGAGGGGAAAGCAGTGCTGGGCTGTTCCCAGGGGCTCCCAGTGACACCCTCTGGACACTGCTACAGCTGCTCATGGCCTCCCTTAGAACAACCTACAGCAGCAAGGTGGATCTGGAGTAAAAGCCACCTACAAACACCTAACCAGAGGCACATTTGGGTTTCAGAGGTGAGCCCAGCCCCTGGAAGTGAGTGTGCCTCACGGCTCCGTTTAACAGCCACTTCCAGGAAAGCAAGACAGCAGCAAAGTGTGCCCAGTTAGATAAACACACATCATTTCCAGCTGTCTAGAGAGTCATTAATTACACACCTCCATCCTCAGGTGCTTTTGTGTGTTCCCAGAGCACTGAACTGCTGGCCAGCAGCCATTAATCTCCGAGCAGAGAAAACCTGCCTGCTGTTAATGGAACAGACACAGGCAGCTGAGTCTACCCCAGCAGAACAACTCATCTTTTCCCTTGCTCTGATGCTGGTGGCTGTCCATGACTGTGTGGGGTTTGCACACACTTGAGCTGAGAGAGGAAGAAGTTCAGAATTACAAAAAACTTCACCCAGCTCAGCTGTTTCTTCCAGAAATCCCAGCCAGTGCTGGGGGCACTGTCCCCACTCACCACCACCAAAACAAGCAGCATTAAGAGGGTCCCTGCTGCTCAGGACTACAAGAAACTGGATCCACACCAGCAGCAACTCCCACCAGACGTGTGGGAGCTTCTCCCCTTCTCATCCCACACGTCCTCATGCACCTTCCAGGAGAGCAGAGCTTTCCATACTCACAAGTGTCCCACGGCAGGAGTCCTGCTAACCTTCTGTCTCCATTCCCTCAGGTGGCTCCAGATGTAACTTTCAGCCTCTCCCAACTTATTTTCCCCAGAAATACCTGCAGCACCACTTAATGCTCAGCCAAAGCTGAGCTCTGCCTCCTTCTCCCCAGGGCTGATCCACAGCAGCAGCCAGGGATGGGAAGGATTGAGCAGCTGAAAACCCAGGTCTGCTCCTCTGGAAGGTTTTTTTCCCCCTCTCTCTCTCCAGCATTTATTGGCATGTTTACCAAGCCTGCTGCAGAGAAATGGAAAACCTCAGGGACCTTTCTAAATGCTCTCTCTGTCTTGGAGGTTTACTGAGGTCTCAAAGAGAGCAAGTTGAAACCTTCTTGTGAACATCAGCTGAGCAAGGCTCCTGACTGGCTGCATTCATGCCCTGTTTTCCTGGAGCTCCTGGGATGTTGCTCTTTTCAGGGGTGTTGTTCCTTTTTTAAATATTTTTTTTCAAAATCTCTTCCTCCTCCCCATCTATGATCTCAACAGCACCATGAACTGAGGAGATTTTTTGAAATTTCTTTTCCAACTTTTCGCTTTTGCAGTTTGGCTGCTGAGGCGAGTTTAACGGCTTTCACATTCTTGTCTTTAATCTGCAGCCACGGAGAGCACAAGGAAGGTTTATCAAGGATGGTGATGGGATCATCTCATGGAAAGGAGCACTAGGGCAAGCTGGGCAGACAGAGCTTTGTTCCTGCATGGACAGACTCCATCTCCAAGAGATTGCAGTTGACAAGATCGAGCTGAACATGTGTAGCAGCGACTCAGGGAGCCCTGGGAGGAGCTCTCATCAGGCTGACATGTGCTTTGATAAGCCCCAGCTCTGCCCCCCCACCCAGACACAGCACCAGTTCTATATTTGCAGCTGGAACAGGCTGGATCCCTCTGGGGGGCTGTGCCAGAGCAGGCAGAATTCAACCTGACAGGGAGTCCATGGAAAACCAACAGGGAAAGGTTGTGGAGGCAACATCAGCCCCGCTGCCTGCAGCACTCCTGGGTGAGCAGCCCCACAGAACACGGGCTGGGCACCCCAAACAACACAACAAATCCCACATCAGGACTTGCTGGAGTCTCATGAAAAGGTCATTTCCCCTGTACCTGCATTAACCAAGAGAGTCACTTGGCTTTTGGGTGAGTTCTCTCAGCCCTGGACAGCACCTCCCCCATCTGTACAGACCCAAACCTTAATCCTGGCAGACAACTCTAAATATTGCTCGAGATAATTACATCAGAGCAGCCAAGCCCGTTGTTTGGGGTGGAATGCTGGTCTGGAAACCCTTCCCAGCCCCGAAGTGACAGTGGAGCCAGGGTCCAGTGCTCCCAGAGCACCTCAAATCATACACTGCTGACATCTAATCAGGGGAGCTCTGTCAGCCTCGTGCTCCATTATTACAGCAAAGCTCTTACAGAGGGAAGGGGGAGGGGGAAAACAAGCACAGCAGCAGGAAAAGAAAGAAGGGAAAAAAAAAAAAAGCACATCCTCCAGTAGGACAAGCATCTCATTTAAGGCTTTAATTAGTCTTCAAACACATAATGGGTTCTGGCACTATAAATCCACTTGACCTCTATTATTGTCAGCACTCGCCTGATAAATGGTGGCATTTGTTTTCCCAGTTGCTCCTGGGGTAGAACAATACTTTTCTCTAAACAGAGAAAGCAAATAATATCAGTTATTTACAAGGACTGGGCCATAAAATGCTGGTGCCAAGCTGCTGTGTGCCCATCCATGGGAAGGACCATCTGCTCACCCTGGTCCTGCAGGCAGGGAAGGACCAGGGAATCCCAACAGCTCTGAGGACCACAAGGACAGGAATGATCCCTGCTCTGCTGGGAGGCACTGATGGGCTCTATCCAGAGCACAAGCAAATCTCAACCTCCCAACAGGCCCTGAGCACAACAAAGCCCTGCTCCAGAACAAGAATCCTGCAGTTTTCTCTTCTGTGGCCAAACTGTTCCTTTACAAAAGCTGCACACAATATGTGGCAATGCAGAGAAGTTCCCTTTGCATCAAGATGCTCGTCTGGCTGATCTGGCAGAAGATGCTCTGTGTTTGTGTCACCCCAGTTCTGCATCTCCACAATCCAGTCTGACAGCTGAGCAATGGGCTGAAAATATCAGAAATAACAGAAACAACAGCAACGCTGCACATCCACACAGCACCCAGAGCCCTGGGGCATTTGCTGGCTGCACTCAGGGTGAGCAGCTGGCACAGAGGCTCCTCGAGGGGGAGAGGGAATGAGGAGATGCTCTGGATCACTGGCCAAAGAGCCCTGACATTCACATCGAAGAGGTAAAACCTGGAGGAAAGAGTCCTCCTTGCAGGTAGAAACGGCACAAGGGAGATACTTTATTCCTTATTTATTTATTTATTTACTCCCCCAGTAGGAGCAAACTCAAAGTAGGAAAGCTGCAGTCTTGGAATCTAAGGGGATCTTATTTGTAGCCTTATAACTCCTGAGTAATTGCTGTGGTGTTGGGCACATCTTTGACTTCAATTTCTCCCAAATGTGCAATAGGCATTGGCTGTTCTCTAACCAAGGGTGATTTGCAAATAAAACATCGGCAATTTGGGTCAAAGAATGAAATATTTAGGAGGGGTATTTGCAGAAAACACTGAGCACCCAGCCCTGAAACACTTGTCAAAGACAAGCCTGGAGGCTGTGGGAAGGTTGGGCCATGTCAGGCACAGCCTCCTGTAACCATAACCCCCCCAGGCAAGTCTGCTTCAGAGAGGAACAGTCTGGGGACAGGAGGATCTTCTGGGAGATCAGCTGAACTGGGTGGAGCAGGCTGGGAGGAGGCTCATAGCCCCAGGGCTAACTCAACACAGGTGTGATGGACTTGGCAGCAACACCTGGCCTGCTTCTGAGGGCAGGATTTTCCCTCCAGGACACAGCAGAGTCTCATGACCTCCCACCATCCATTATCAGCTGGTGTTGAGCAAGCAGAGATCAAAACCAGGGTTTAGCTAGAAAGTGACACACAATAATTAACAGGGGCAACATCTCCAGCAGCCAGACAAGCCCAAGGACACGATTTTGTCCTCCAGACTGACTCAGGGAGGGCAGAGAAGGAGCAACCACGTGTCAGCTTAGCAGCCATCAAACACCCACAGCAAAATCCTCTGAAAAAGAGGGGGAATGCCCTTGACCCCTCCTCCTGGGTGCTGCTGTGACAGCCACCAGCTCCCAGCAGCTCCTGGAACAAGCTGCCCACGCTGGACTGGGCTCCTGGGCTCTGCCAGGGGGTTTGGCTGTCCAAGGGCTTGGGAGGGTGGTCCTGAGGTCACCCCAGAGATTACAGGGACTCTGCTGAGGGCCTGGCCTTGTCCTGCTCAGAGCAATGCCAAAGCAGACCGTGGCCATCCATACAGAAGGTTTAAAGAGAGAAAAAGAAATTCTAGCTGGGCAGGAAAGAGAACTTCTTCGTCTCTTTTCTTGCTCTGTGCTGCATAAAAGGTACAGCAAGCAGAGGAATCTTGTTCCTGAGGGCAGGGCTGTGCTGCTGGCCAGAGAGCCACAGCCAGGGCATTTCCCACCCAGCAGCTACCAAGGGAAACTGGCTGGGGAAGGTGCACTCAGGAACCAGACAGCACAGCAGGGCTGGGAGTGCTGCTGGGGTCTGGAACTGCAGCCAAAGGGAACTTCAGCCTTCCCAGAACCAATGATTTCCAAAAAGTTCTTCCTTCCCACAACAAGAGATTTAATCTTGAATGGATGGCTTTGCCACAAGCCACGTTGTGCCTTCTCTGCCACAGGCTTCAAGAACTGGCCTGTTCCTCATCCTCTTTTCCAGCACTTGCCATCTCCCCTGGCATCAAGATAAAACAAATTTCTGTAGCACAACATCATCTTCTCCAGTCCTGGAGCATTTCCTCTGCTGTGAGCCAAGAACTCCTGCTGTATTTTACACCAGTGCTGGGAAGGAGGCTCATGTACACAGCAGGATGAGAGAGGAACACTAAATACTAGGGAAGAGTATTTTAAAACTTCCTAAAGCCAATACTGGGGCAGTCTGAACTGAGTGCTAAATTACTGAGTTTAAAATCCAAATGACTCAGAGGTTCATCCCCCCACCAGTGCTGCTGGAATGACTTCACAGCTGTAAGAGCAGAGGATTTAGAAAAAACTCATTCTAAAGAAGAGGCATCCTTGAGAAGTCCTGAATCTCCACTGCAGAATCCCCCTGTGGAAGCAGCTCCCCTGTCCTTCCCACCCTGCTCCCTGAAGGGCAACCACAGACAGGTCTTTTGGACACCTTCCTGCAGGCACATGGGAATATCTGCCCCAGCTCTCCCTGTGAGCACCTGCTGGGGCACAACGAAGCCACCAGAGCACCAATCCTTCCTTCCACCTGGCCAAAAGCCACTCTGCTTCTGCAGCACCTCGTCCATCACCCCCTGTGTCAGCAGGTACAATTAACCAGCACAGCCTCAGGCTTTCATCTCCACCATGAAAAAAAGGCTGAGCTGCAGCCCATCAGCTCCTGGGAAAAATCAAACAGAGCTGAGGATATTTAACACAAACACTTTCAATTTCTGCCCTCGCTCAGCCTGACTGGGAGGGACGGGGCAGGGTCCCTGCTGGGGATGTGACCCCGACCCTGCCCGAGGGAAGGCAAATGCTTCCCAGACAGTGAAATCACAGCCTGAGGGAGCAGGGCTGGCCCACTGTCAGCAAGATGCTGCTCTCACACGGCCACATCCCTCAGCTGACAGCTTTCTGCAGGAAGATGGAGCAAACTCCAGGGAAGGAACATCCCTGTGGCTGGGCAGCATCCCAGCCCCAGGCTGGCAAGGGGAGCAGCATCACCACCTCCCTGCTTGCATCAGCTGAGGGATGGTCAATCCTGCCTGCTTTATCAGCCCTAAACACTTTCTAGGTACTTCAAAGATATTTAAAACAAGCAAACAAACAAAAACAAACAGGCTGGAAAACATAAAAGCAGATTTTTTTCTATTCTAGTCTGATTGATGCAAGGGTTCAAAGATTCCTGTGAAGAGATGAGCTCAAAACTGCATCAGGGATGCAGAGCCCCACAGTCAAAGCCCCACAGAGCTGAGCAGTGCTCAGGAAGGAGTGTGGTGCTGTGCCCACTGCAGAACACAACCTGAAGCAGGGCTGCCTCACAGCAATCCCAGCACGGAGCCTCTGGAACACCACACAAGCAGGGCAGCCTCGTGCCACCATTGCCCAGCAGGAGATCAGCAGAGGGGGGAAGTCAGGCTCATTCTGTGACCCAAACTGACAAGGCTTTGCCTGAAAATGAGCCTTATTCCAGAAAATCTGGTGCCCATTGCACGTGTGGGGGGAAACCGAAATCAAAGGCGTGCCCAACATCACAGAGCTGTAAGACCACCTTGTACTCCAGGACTGCACTGGGTCTGCTCCCAGCGAGTCCTCCCCTGCCCTCAGAGCCAAGCACAGCAGGGCAGTGGTGTCTGTGCTCTGCAAACAGCACAGAAGCTGTGCCAGCAGCCAGCTCTGGAAGCATCCCCATGCCAACGCCTCCTGGAACACCTGCAGCCCTCCCCACGCACTCCCAGCTGCCAGCAGAGGCTGTTTGGTGTCTCCTGACTCTGCTGCTGCCAGCAGCGATGGCTGAGGCTGACGAGCTGCTGAAAGCAGAAGAAATTCTCACTGTGGAGAGGTGCTGAGGGGGGAACAGGGCTCCTGTCTCCTCCAGCCCGTGGGTGCTGGGGGATCCCTGTCCCTGTCCTCCTCTCCCAGCTGGCAGGATCCCCCAGAGGATCAAGGCAGATCCCCAAACTGATTCCCCCACCCAGGAAGGGTCAGCTTGGTGCTCCCAGTCCACGCTGGGGACAGGCAGCTCCTCACAGAGCAGGTCTGCAGCTTCAGCTCATCTGGAGAAGGGCACCAGTGCTGTCTGTCTGCACCCCAGGACATCTCCCAGTGCTGATTGTCACCCTGGTTGCCTTCACCCCTAAAAACAACCCCGTGGAGCCACAGAAATGTCCTTCACTTCTCTCCAAAGGCAAAGCCTACCAGTGCTCAACTCTCAGCTTGCAGTGTGTGAAAGAGAAGGAGATTTATTCAGGGCCACATTTTTGGTTGTTTGGAGAAGCAAACCCAGCCCCTGTTTATTTACTTCATGTTCCAGCTCCTCTCCAGCTTCCTTCAGTTTGTTGCTTTAAGCTCTCTGTGTTTGCCTTTCTCAACAAGGTCGCTGCTTTCACAAGACTTCTGCAGCACTGCCCCACTCCCCCGGCCTCCAGCCTTGTCTTCTGACATCCAAATACTCTCAGAATATTAATTAAAATCATCAGGAGCTCAGCAAGGGGAGCCAGAACAGCAGAGGGAAACATCAGGCACTCCTTCCACCCCCAGAGCCCAGGGAAGGGCAGTGACCAAGAAGTAATCTGTGAAGGACACTCAGTGAAAACCTGGCTCAGCCCTGGCCAGGGAGCTTTTCTGTACCTGCTGGATGAAACTGAAGGTTTTTGTCATGTTTGCCTAATCAGAGGATTTTAGCATCCTTAGGAATATGCAGCCATTTTGTAACCTTAAGCAGGAAAAAGAATCTGAATGGGGAAAAAAAAAAAGGAAAGCTCTCCTCACCATGAGATTTGTCAGCATCAAAAGGCAGGGCTGGTTCAGAAGGCAACTTCAATCTCAACTCTCTCACCTGCTTCCTATTACAGAAACAGATGTTCCTCTGGCTATAAATTGCTGCTATTAATAATATAAATAATTATGCTCTTCTAATCATTTAATAGGTGCACAGGAGGGTACCAAAATTTCTGGCAGTCATTAAATACATCTCCCTCCCCTCAAGGGCTCACATTGGTGGCCTCTCATCCTCCAGTGAAGTTTGGAGTAAGAGAGCTGAAAAGGACAAAAGGTAAGGAGAAATCAAGGAGCCAGGCTCCTCTCCAGGGGCTGTGCCCTCTGCACATCCCCTGTGACAGGGCCAGCCCCTTCCCCACCTGTAAGCACTGAGAGCTCAGCCAGGTGTGACCTCACCCTCCCTCCCTGCAGCCCCAGCCCACCAACACAGAGCTGATTTTTACCTCCCCAGCAGATTCCCAGCATCTGGAGAGGGGAAATCTGCTCTCAGGATCCTTCTGTCCCTGCACTGCAAACCCCAGTTGTTTGCTGGTGTTCCTCCCAGGAACACTTTGTCCTTCTCTCAACAAACAGCCCCAGCCTTGGGAATGTGAGCGAGAACACCACAGATTAGTGGGGTCACTGCAACCTCCAGAGCTCTGACTGCAGCTGCTCAGCCCCTTCCATCCCCCAGGGATCTCACACACACAGACCTGCACGGCTCTGGCTCTGTCAGAAACACCACTGCTGGCTCCAGATGTTCACACAGCACATCTGCCTCTCTGGAGGGCACTGAGCAGCCCATGGGCCACAGCCACACTTCCTTTGACCCAGACACAGCTCCAGCCTTGAGGTTCATTTCCTCTCCCCCTTCCACAACAAAGGGGCCTGCCAGAAGGAAGCCCCTGAGTGGATGCCAGGAATGAGTTCTGCAGGAGTTACAGGAGGAGATGAGGTGCAAAGGGAGCCTGGGGAAGCTGCTGTGGCCCCCACAGCATTTGAGGCAGCAGCTCAGCTCCAGTGGGGCATGGCAGGACCTGCTGGCTCCCTCAGCACACCTCCATTCCCCAGGAGAAGCCTCAGCACTGACGTAGAGGTTATCAATATGAGATCAATACAGGGCACACACACACACACAGCCAGCCTCTCCTTCCCCTCCCAGGGCACACACAGTGCCCCAGCCCCAGCAGCATCCCCTCCACGTCAGTGCTACCACCAGGGTGATGTGCCCATGCCACAAGGTCACATTTAATCAGTGCCACAAGGTCACATTTAATCAGTGCCCACTCCTGGGATGCAGTGGGTGAGAATTAATAAGGCTGCCCCAGCAGGGAGCTGCCAGCTGGGAGTGCCCGTGCCAGGCACCCACCTGTGCCTCAGTGGGCAGCTCCAGGACAGTCCCCAGGCCAGGCTGGCAGCACTGTGGTGACCTGTCTGTGCTCCCTGGCAGCACAGGCAGAGTGACCCAGAGCCCAGTGAAGCCACTCTGGCTGCTGTGACCAAATGTTGCCACATCTTCCTTCCACGGTCAGCACTGCTGCAGGTGTTCCAAGGGTGAGATGTCACCCAGTGTGTGCTGATGGTCCCAACCTGCCTCTAGTCCCTGCCCTAGGCTTGTTACTGGGTGCTAATCAGAACAAGAGCAGCCAAAAATCCCTGCCAGTCACTCCTGAAAGCCTCAGGTATCAGTCAAATCAGAGAAAAGAGCCCTGCAGAGCTTTCAAAGATACAAAAGCTGGTTTGCTGCATGGCACGTGGAATTTCATTCCCAATGCAGATTAATTCCATTAACTCCTTCTGTGCCCTTTTTTGGGGATCCTTCCCTGCCTTTGCAGCTTGTGGACAGCACAGAGCAAACCCATCACAGTGCCCTTTGTGGTGAAGGCACTCACTCCACAGCCTTATTCTGCTCCAGCATTTGTATTTCCTGCCCACTTGCAAATGCCTTCCTGAGACTTCCCAATGCCACCAAAATCCCAGGAACTCACCTTGTGCCTCGTAGCCAGAGTAGGGATGAGCTGCAGCCACGTCCTCCTCCCCAGGGCCCAGGCCAAGGGCTGCCCTGAGCTGGGCCACGTTCACCTGGGCTGTCAGCTCCCCGCTCCTGTCCCCAATCTGCAGCAGGAAAACCAACAGGGCACGGGTTAAAGGCATGGGTTGCTCCCAGCAAACAGCCCACAGCCAAAGGTTTGCCAGTCCCACCCCAAAATCAAACACAGACAGCCCAAAGAGAGCGTGGAGACACCTGAGAGAACCACACAGTGATAATTTGGGGGAGGGTCTGTGCTCGCCGTGCTGCAGCTCAAAACAGCTCAGGGCAAGGCACTGAGAGGGCTCAGCTCACCCACTGCCACAGAACTGAGCCTAAATGTGCATGGCTGGGCTGTCCTGCAGCCACACATGGCTTGGCAGAGAGCCCTGCAACTCCCAGCCCCCCTCCTCAAGTATTTCCATAGTTACTGAGCAGCAGACACCACGCTGCCATCAGCCACGTGGGCACACACCAGGGCCCTGGAAGCCCTTCTCTCCTGGCTCACAGCCATACAACCTCGAGTTGTTCCTAGTCATCTACCCACACACTGCTCCAAGAACTCTTTTCCAAGTCCCCATTTTCCCCAATTCCCACCTCTCGCTGGCATGAGGCCAGGGAAGCTGATGTTACACGTTTGGACAGAGATCTGTCCAACACCTCCTGCTACTCAAAATGAGGAGCTGTGGGACACAACACTGGATCCTCCTCAAGGTTTAGCCCAAGCAGAGAATGGCTGTGCTGCACAGCACCAGAGGACACACAGAGGTCACCCAGAAACAGCCTCCAATCTCCAGAGGAAGAGCAGCCTGTGTGACAGAGGAAGACCTTGGCTGCTCCCCTGGAGAGGCCAACTCCTGTTAAATGCCTGGCAACAGCTCTTTTGTGTCCCCTGCCACAGACTGCAGCATGGAACAAACCCATAAATCCCCACATTATTTATGACAAAGCCCCAAGCTCCAGTAAAGGGAGGCAGATCAAAGGGCTTATCACCAGGCATAAATCCCCCTGCCAATTACAGGAGATTTGCTGTTGACATCATCTCCAGAGAAATTACTTGTCCATGTTAGGTCTTACAGTCCTTGATGCTCATTTATTAAGTGCTTCCCTGACTTCCACTCATTTCAGATCATCTCCAAAGCCCTATTAACAACCAGGAGCAGACAGGCAGGACAATGACCCCGGGCAGGACCTGCCACACACAGCACAGCAGAGCCCTGTTCCTGCCCTCAGCCTCCCAGGAGCTGCACTCTGAGATGACAAAAGTACTCAGAGCAGTGTCCTAGAGCTGGGGCAGCTTCCAGGGATTTTAGGTACAATCCTTTATTCCAGTGGGATTTTGTGAGTAACCTGTGAGCAACCTGCAGCAGTTTCCAGTGTGGTTACTCTGAGCTGGTTTCATTTGGATTCGAATGTCACCATTAGATTTTTGTTGGGAGGAAGGTGATGGGAAGTGAGTTATGAACATCAGCATGAAAAGACTGACTTCCACAAGGTTTCTCCTGGCCAAAATCCTGGTGCTTGTCAAAGGGACAGTCTCTGCACTGCTCCATAATTCATGATGGGGGGAGTTCAGCCATCTGCCATGAGGAACCCACTCCTGACACAGCTGGAGCCACAGCCAGCACCCTGCAATGACAGCACTGGCACCCCCCACCCTGCTGGGTCTCCCCTCCACCCCCAAAGGCCCCAGGACCACCAGTGCTGATCCTCCCAGGGCCCCCCAGATGATGTCTGGCTCTGAGGACTCAGCCCCAGCCTGAGCAGAGCTGGGAAAGTCCTAAAACACACAGGGCCAAAGAGCAGTATTTCTTCTGTGTGCCTGATAAGTATAATTAAATCTGTAATTAGGCTGCTGTGTCAGCCCTACTCGGAGATCTAGCCAACCTAACAGACAGGCAGGAGAACACCCAGCACACTTACAGATGGTGATTTCAATTAGTGCTTCAAGAGGGCAATTTCTTCATCTGGGGAAGACTAAAGAGGCCACAGCTGATTTCCTCAACACACTGAAAAGAGCAAACAATGGAGTTCTGGCTTTCTGCACTTCTGAGCCACCTGAAAACGGCAGGAAAGCTGCAGAGAGCTGGACCAGACCAGGGTGAAACCAGAGTAGGTGCACACACAACCCCCCAAAGGGGTGGCAGTGGCACAGGGCTGGCTGCAGGCTGTGTGCATCCAGGGACAGCATCCACTGCAGCTCCAGCTCAGCTGGAACCTCCCTGTGCTCAGCAAAGTGGGATCTTGCAGACTGGAGACTGTGCTGGGTGCACAGCACCTTGGCCAGCCAGTGGACAAGTCCCCAGGTCCTGTTTCACCCAGAACTTTGGTTAAGAGCAGAGTACAGCTCACACGTGTGCTGTAATTGAGGGCAAGGCTGGGAGCCTCCCATCCAAAGAGTTTTCCAGCCAGGCTCTGCAGTTCCTAAGAACATCACTGAACCAGCACAGAGAGAAGGGCTTTCCAGAGCAGTGAGAGCAAGGTAACTGCACTAATATAACTTCTTGGCATAAAACAGTCTTGTTCTCACCAGGGGTGTCAGGGGTTCCCTCTTGTTTGCACCAGCTTCTCTTACCTCCTGGGAGATTTCAAGATGCTTCCTTGCAAAGTGCAAAGCCTGTTCGTGGCTCCCCAGGGACACGTAGGCATTTCCAAGACTCCAGCAGGCTCTTCCTTCTCCCACCCTGCAGGACAGGGAAGTGTCAAACCACAGAAATGCTTTTGGAGAGCACTGACAGCCAGGCTCCTTGCTCTGCTTCCACCTCCACAGAGGTTCTACACTGGAAAATGAAGCGTGCTGGACACCTTAAACTCCTCTTAAACTGAGCTCAGGATGAACAACAGCCTGGGAAGCAGGATTGTACCCACAGGGACAAAACTAAGCACTGCACAAGGGCCAGGATGGTTTGGTGAGCCCCAGCCTGAGAGGAGAAGCCAGAGCTCCTGCCCAGCTTCCACCCCACACAAGCAGGGCTCCTCTCAGAGCTGCACACAGAGAATGCAGCATCCAGCTCTGGTTCATCAGCAGCCCAGAGCTGAACCAGCAGGGAGAGAACTCTGCAGGCAGCAGCAGCTCCAGCTGAGCCCCAGCCCTGCATCACCAGGGTGAGCACACAGCATGAAACTGCACCCAGCAGGGGACAGGGACACATTTCCACGAGGTCTCCAGGGCACTGCTGCTGGTTTCCAGGGGAAGCAGGGGAATGTGGAGCCTGCCCTGTGCAGCCCAGACCCCCAGCCTGGCTCCCTGGAGCTTCAGCAGCTGCTTGCAGGAGCAGGCAGAGCCTGCTGCTCCCCAGAGCCTGCTCAGCTCTGCAAACGAGCAGATGTGGGGGGAGAAGGGATAAAAAAAGCACCTGGGGGCGCAGGGGGAGGTTCAGCATGACTGCAACTCCCTTTTCAGAGGTTTGGGCGGGTTGATCAGCATTTCACCGTTTTTCTTGTCACCCTGTTCAATACCTTCTGCTCACAGGGTGTGTTCCCAGAAATGCAGGAGCCCACAGGCCTGCACCCCCACAGCATGATTCACCCTGGGGTGGGATTGTGCCTGCCCCGAGCAGAGGCTGCCCGGTGGTGGCACAGCTCTCCCATCCTGATGTCCCTGCTCCATCTAGTGGAGGACACCCAGCCTCCGAGGGAGCTCAGCACCACGCTGAAGGAGCTGCCTGCAAAGTCACTTCAGCTGCAAGAGGGCTCAGGATCAGAATAGCCAGGAAAAAAGAACCAACCTCTCAAAAAAAAATTAAAATTTAATTAAAATTAAAAGGCCGAGCCTCCTAAATAATGAGGAGCAGGACCAAGAAACAAGATACATCATCTGCACGCTCTCTATGCAACATCATCTGTACATGGAGGTTTCCAGCATCAACCCAGAGCAACAGGGCAAAGTGGCACATGTGGTGTGCCCTAAACACACAGCTTTTAAGGGAAATACAACTTTTGTTAACGTAAGGGAGCTCCTGAGAGGCCCTCCTGGGACAGCACAGCAGCAGCCACTGGCAAGGCACTGAGCACGATGCATTTTTTTGAAGTACCTCTTGTCAGAAATCTCACTCAGCCCACACAGACACAGCAGTGGGGGCACAATCTCCAGGTCTGAATGACACGAGAAAGGTGAATCAGGTCAAGTTCCTGACAGATTACTGGACTAAGGACTGGCTGCCCAGAGATTTCTAATGACTTTCAAGCATACACATCACTGGTGTTTAACCCCAGGTCAGGGCTCTCCACCCTCACCTGAGGCACCCCCTTACCTGTCCCCCAGCTCCTGTGCTATCACCAGGTGCCTCAGGTGGTATTCAATGGCTTTCTCATAGTCTTGAAGCAGTGTGCACGTGTTCCCCAGGCTGTAACAAGCCTGGGCTTCTACTGCTTGGTCCTTGAGCTGTCTGGAGAGCTGGAGTGTTTTCCTGCAGGGAACAGTGGGAACCAAGAGCCCAGGTCACTGCCAGGCCACAGGGAAGTCACCCCTTGGAGCAGCACCCTGCATGGCCAGCACAGCAGCCCTGCCACCCCAGGTCCCTTGTCACAGCCCCTGGCGCTGAGGGCTTGGCTGTGCCAGCTCAGATTCCCAGGAGCAGCCCCTGGCACTCACTTGTAGTAGTCAGCAGAGATGTCGAACCTGCCCAGGAAGATGTGGGCGTTGCCCAGGTTGCTGTAGGCCCTGCGCTCGGCAGCCTTGTCCCCAAACTCCTTGGCAATGGCCAGGCGCTGCAGCAGACACAGCCCAGTCAGTGCTGAGTGCCCACAGTGACCCCTGTGTCCCACACAGCTCCCTGGGCATCAGCTCTCAGGGCTGCACAGCTCCCACCCAGTGGTGGTGAACCTGCCTGGCAGGAAACCTCTCCCTCTTCTGCAGCTCAGCACCAGGAAAGGCTCTTGGAAAAGTGGGACTGATGGGAGCAGCCCAGTGCTGTCCCCCCAGCATTTAAAAACCTGAGCAGCAGCAAATTTCCACCTTGCACTGCAAGGGAACTGATACACACTCTGCAACAGAAGCTAAATTGCATTTCAAGTGGGGCAGGGACTTTGTCACCTCACCTCCCTGTAAAGCTCTGCAGAAAGTTATTATGTTCTACAAGCAGCATTTATTCTTGATCAACAGCTCTTTCAACAGCTTAATTAAATTCATGGCTTGCATTTATTAAAATCTAGACTGAGACAAATTAAGAGCAGAAAAAAAACTCCTTGCTAGACCCAGCTGCAATTTGCCCTTGGATACCTCCTTTGGTTTCCAAGCCAACAGCACCCTTCCCTCAAGCTGCTCACGAGGTGCTGGTGGGACTGGAGTAAGATTTGCTCAGTGTGAGTTGGTACAACAGGGCAGACCCTGGGGCTCACACAGCAGGGAGGAAAACAGCTGGGGGAAACATCTCCCTGTGCTTGCTGGGCTGTGGTGAGAAGGAAAGCTGCTCCCAGGCCCAGGAAGGGAGCAGAGGTGTCTCCTACCTCCTTGTGGAAGGCAATGGCCTCACTGAAGTTGCCCAGTAAGTACTGGGTGTTGCCAAGGTTGCCGTAAGCTCGGCCCTGTGCAGCTCTGTCCCCCAGCTCCTTCACCAGGGACAGGTTCCTCCTGAAAGAAACCAGGGCAGAACACCCATGAGGCACAGCCCTGCAGGGGACACGGGAGGAAACCTGCACAGAAAGGAAGGAGAGGCAGCCCTGGAGAAGGATTTCCCTCCCAAGCACAGGTGACAGGCTGGTGACCTGTGCTGGACAGCCCTGGCAGCTGAAGCCAAGCCAAGGGTGCAGGTCCTGCTGCTCTGTTCCCTCAGGCCATGGGTGGCTCCGTGCAGGAATCACACCTGTGCTCACTCACCTGGTCTGATCCACCCCTCATTCAATCAGAAATGGCCTCACTGCAGCACCAGGGCCACAGGAAGATTCCCCTGTCCTGCTCCAGGGAGAGAGGCCAGATCCACAGTCCCGTGCCAGGACTCTGCTCTGGGAGCCTCCTGGCATTTCTTTATCTTGTTTTTATCCCCTTCACACACACAGCACACAGAGAATGGTGGAGCACTCACCACTGGCACAAATTCAGCCCTTGGCTATGCTACATGCACCACTCCTTGGAAAAAGGGGGTGAGCTGTTCATAGGCACTGTCACATCCTCAGATATGAGGGGAGGGATGTAAGATCTTATCACTCTCTTCACTTAAAAAGCCTCTTTAAAAAACTGCATCACAAAAGCAGAACTCTGAAGTACAAGGAGAAAAACACAAGCCCAAAATTCAGCTGCCAACCTTCCCATGTGGCACATGACTGATCTCTGAAATGATTTAGGAAAAGGAAGGCTGGGACAAGTGAGATAAAGTGCAGATCCTCGAGAAGAACCAGGACTTCAAAGTGACTCTTCCCTTGGGTGACAGGGATGGAGACACACAGGGATCCATCCTCACAGAGGCCAGCAGAGAGCAGCAGGGGCCACAGGAGCTGGAGTTCAGCTCCCCAGCACAGCTCTGGCAAGCAGCAGACTGTTGCACTTCATTGCACCATCACGATTCAACCCACAGAGAGTTCCACAAAGCCAATGCCAGCGTGAATTTCAGCTCAGATTTTATAAAAGACCTTTTCTCACCTTCCTTGAGATTAATTTGCCAGCACAGCTTGGCATCTCAAGGAAGTACTCCTAATCTATTACAACCTGCAAATTCTCAGTCCCTGCAGGAGAAGGGGCTGGCCAGGCTTGGATACTTACTCATAATATTCTGAAGCTTTCTGTAGTGTGTCCTTGACTTCCTGAGGCAGGTAGCCCGGGTCCTGGGCCATGTTCCAGGATAAGTGCTTTCCCTTTGCATGGTAAACATTCCCTATATTATAGAGAGCTCTGGCTTCACCTACCTAAAGGGAGGAAGAACAGGCAACAGCAAGGTATCACACTTCACATCCCTGTGAAGAGAGCATGGACACTGCTGGGCAGAGATGGCCAGAACCACAGGCCCAGATTTGCCTTTCCCATCTTCCAGAACCCCAAGCCCACATTTTCCTTTCCCATCTTCCAGAACAACACAAGCCCACATTTTCCTTTCCCATCTTCACCCTCACAGCAGCAGGAGACGTGTGATGGCAGCCAGAAGGGAGAGCTTCACCCTGCAGCTCCTTCCAAAGCCCACCTCCACCAGATCATGTTCACTGACTTGCAGATAGGTTATTTTTAAAGGCAGGAAATATTTCCTGCTGGAACCAGTACCTTGTCTCCCTGCTCCCGAGAAATGTCCAAGTGTCTCTGGCAGCAAACCACAGCTTCATCAAACTGCCCCAGGATTTTCAGGGTATTCCCAAGGTTGCCACTTGCCTTGGCTTCTCCAATTCGGTCCCCAATGGTTCTACAAGATGAAGGTGTTAGAGAGCTCAGAGACTTCTATCCACCAGCTGCTGGAGGCAGATTTAAGCTGCAGCTTAGCACAGACATCTGGCTGGAGAGCTTCTCACAATTCTGAAGGCAGATCCTTGTTGCCAATTTGCTGTTTCAGAACTGCTCTAATGCCTGCAGGTCATCACAGGGAGTACTGGGGACAGAAGTGGACACTGCCCTGCTCTTGCTCCAGGCACCCTCCTCACATCCACATCCCTTTCTCCACCTCCCTGCTCCTCCAAGCTGACCCATCCTTGGTGAGTGCCAAGTTCTCCACAGGACAACCACCCTCAGGGCCAGTTTGGGATGTGTATTTCTGGCTTCAGGCCCCACAGAACCTGCCCTCACCCAAGGCTGTGCCTGATGAGGACAGAGCAGTGCTGACACACTCACCTGGCCAGGGTCAGGTCGTGCTTGTGGTACAGCAGGGCCTTGGAATACTCCTTCAGGTAGAAATAGGCATTGCCCAGCTGGCTGTAGATGGCACTGAGAGTCTTCAGGTCCTCTGTCCCCACCTGCACTGCTGCTTCAAAGAAGGCTGCCCCAGCTTTGAAGTCCCCAGCCTTGCACAAGCGCTCTCCTTCCAGGGCCAGCTCCAGGCAGGACGCCTCCATCCTGCCAAAAACAAGGGAATTGTTTCCAGAGGAGTGTGCCTGCAGTGCTCCCACTCTGCTCTGCAGTGGTTACAGAGTTTGCTTCATTGCACACCTTTCAATTTCTCCTGGACTCAGAACACAGGAGCATCCAGATCCCACCTTCAAGTGGAAGGTGTCCCTGCCCGTGGCAGGGGTTTGGAATGAGATGGTCTTTAAGGTCCTTTTCAACCCAGACCATTCCAGGATTCTCTCATTTACAGACCACACCTGCAAGCAGCCAAAGGCAGCCCCTGGGCTCCCAGCAGTAACACCTGCTTTCCCTCCAGGTGCTGCAGAAGCCACATATCCAGGAATTTATACCTGGACCATTTTCCCTGGGGTAACAGCCAGGGAAGCCAAATTGTAACAGGTTTTCACTGGATACCAGAGAAAACCCTGGACTGTGCAGATTTTCTTGGCTGAGCAGCTGCCAGCCCAGTGTCTGCTTTTCATTAACTCTCCTGCTGTCACGTTTTCCACAGGCACTCAGCACTCTGGCCTCCAGGCCAGCTTTCCCCCCGTGCATTTTCTGACACCTCTGGCACTGGCACACTCCATGCTGTCAGAGAGAGCATTGTGAGCAGTGACACTGCTTCAAGAGAAAGAAAACACTCCCCTCTGAGTGCTCCAAGCCCTAAGTCACAGCTGTCCCTGTTAGACCATGCCTGTCCCAAGCTTTCATTGGAAATGTCCTGCCTGCTGCAAAGCCAGCCCCTTCCCAAGGGGGATGGACACAGCATGTTCCTGCTCCTCCATCCTGATGCTTCTCTTTGCTCTCTTTCTGCTCAATTTATTTTCAAAAGTCAAAACTATCTAGGGCAAAAGTGGACATCTGCTGAGAAAAAAACAGAGCTCCCTTGTCCAGAGGCAGAACAGCAAGGGTCTGTCAGAAGATAATAAATGCCCACAGGTGGTTTCTAGTCTGTTCTCAGCACTTGGAGGAAGTTTGAGGTACCCAGCCCAAGAGCACAGCTTGCCCAGCTGACTCCTCCTGGAGCAGTTTCCTGCTGAGCCCTGGGAGATGCTTCCCCAGAGCCTCCCAGGAGCTCCAGCCCAGCCCAGCCCTGCAACCAGGGGCTCTGCAGGGCAAGGACAGCCTGCCCTGCACACAGCAGCTCCAGGACACAGCTCCTGCTGCTCCAGGCCCTGCTCCCACATCTCCTGCACCACCTCGGGGCACAGGGAGGTGCATGTAGGACACACCAACCCTGACAGGTTCTCCCCCAAACAAGCAGCACAGTGCTTTCCCAGCTGCCAGGAAACCAAGCCAGCTCCTCCACCAGCAGCTCATGAAGTGCCTGAAATGCAAAGCCCATTGCCCTGGCAATCTCCCTGCTCTGTGTGGTTCCAAATACACAACACCTGGATCCTCCAAAGCAGGACAACCACAAGGACTGCCCAAACAAAAGAAAAATAGCACAAGACCTGGTTTGAAACTCTCCCTCCAAAGACCTCTTCTGCCTCGCTGTCCCTTTGTCCCCAAAGCCACCAGGTAACAAGAGGGAGAAGGGGGTTGTGAAGCAGCTCCTGTGAGCTCCCACCTCAAACTCCCACACAAACATTTCATTCCAAAGCAAAGCCCACACTTGAGTGGCTATTTTATTTATACAAGAAAGCTGCTTGTGGTGCCAGTGCAGCATTTGTCCCTGCCTCAGCTTCTGTTTGATAGCAGGAATAAAAATATTAAGATGAAAAACATTTAACTTCTCTCTGCTGATCCTCTTGCTAGACCACATAAAAATTAGTAAGAATGAGTTTCTGCCTGGGATCCCACCAAAATTTCATCAGTCCCAAGGTACACCCATGGTTTGTAGGTCCTGCATCATCATCAGGTATTGACAAACTTCTGCTGATCTATCCCAAACAAAAGGAGCTGTGGGACTGAAGGAAGACAAGAAACAGCTTGTACTTCTGAAATCAGCAGGATTAACTTCAGGCAGCTTAGTGGGGATGAATCTTGAGAGGACCTGAAATGCAGGAGTGAGCCACCACCACCGGAGTTAATGCTGGATTCCAGTTAGAAGGTGGCAGAGACAGAAGCAAACTAACTTGAACTCAAATTTCAACCCGAACTGAGCTCGAATTTTAATCCAAACAAAACTCTTTCCAATATCCAGGTTGCCTTTGAGGAATTGAGTTCACCAGCTATAAACAGTCCAAAAAACTGAGGGGGAGACCAATTTCCCAAATTCATGGCATTGCTGTACAGCTTGTGTGGAATTTTTTGGGTGAGTTTAAGAGCTTGAACTGAAGGTTCCCATTCCCACAGCAACAAAACCCAGGTACACACTGCAGGGGTGGGACCATATCTGCCACCCCCCAAAGTGAATTCTGTGCCCCAGAGCCCACTCTGTGGCACACTCACACTCTGTGGGTGCTGTCCTGGTGTTCCCATAGTAACTGTCCAGGCACAAGGCAGTGCCATGACCTTCCAGTGCACACAGCCCTTAATTAAAATCTGTTTGTCCTTGAACAGGCTGCTCTGCAGAGGATCTGACTTAACTAATTAACATCACTGCTCAGACTGGGACCTGAGCAAACAAGAGGAAGGCACAGGAGGCTTTTCCCTGCATCCTGCTCTGCCAAGCCTTCGCTGCCTTGGACAACAAACAAGGATTGCAATTGTTAACTGAAACACAACCCACTTGTAAAACCCACCTGCCCTCCAGAGCTGCTTTTGGGAAGCACCTCTGCATGCAGTTCAATCACTTCAGGCTCAAAAGCACGCAGGAAAACAATGCCAAGGGCAGAGGAATCAACTAAAGGCTGAGGATCAAACTCAAGCACACTAAAATTCCACTTTAAAAAGCTTCCAAAGCCCACAGCTCAACCAGCCATAAAACAGCTGAAAGGACAAACCTGAATCAGGCAGGAAAGGGAAAAGAGTCAATGGCAACAAGGTCCAAGCCCTCCCCTACCTCTTCTGCTGTCTGTGCATTTTCTGAACGTGCACCCCGAGCCCCAAAGCCACTGGAGAAGGAAGCAGTGGGGCTGAGGCCATATATAAACACAGGGTTTGGCCACTGATGCACTCAGCAATGTGCCCAGAGTTCTGCCAGGGGGATGAGTGGGTGGCAGGGTGCTGGCAGATGAGTCGGTCCCCATCAGTGTGGCACCTGCCAGTCTCCAGCCCAGGAATGGATGTCACTTCTGACACTCATGAAGCAGGAAAGGGTGACCTTCAACTGTGCAGTGACAGGCAGGAGGAAACCTCTTCCCAATCCAGCATGGGCAGGGCCTCCCTCCCTCCTCCTTAAGTTTCTCTTTAAAGGATAACTGATGTGAAGGCAGAAAGAGCTGAGAAAAACGGGAGGAACAGCCTTGAACAAGAATTCCCAGGGTCAGCCATCGCTGTCAGGCAGCAGCTAATGAGGAGCTGGAGCACAGATTGCCTTTTCTCTGCTGCAAGCTTGTTCAAAGGACTCCCCAGCAAAAATGTGCCTCTGGAAAAGGTAAAATAGAAAGATTCTCACGTATCAAATGTTTTCAGCAATTTGGAGAAGGCAGAGACAGTCCCAGGAGTGCTGGGGAAGCCAAGGACACTGTGAGAAATAAAGGGAACAGCACAAGGTGCCACCAGTGCCATTATCAGTGATCACCATGACTGCTGTCAAACACCTTAATTAGGATATTATAATTGGGTGATGATAGAGGTCCCCAGAGTGGAAACCCCACACACTCAGACCTCCCAACACCCTGCTCAGGGCTGCCTTGCTCACAGCAACCTGTCACTGCTGACAACAACTCCACCAGGGCACACAGAAAATTACCATGTCACCAGACAGAGCCTGGGGTCAGTTGTCTGCTGCCTTAAATATTGCAAATATCACAGGGCAAGAGAAACTCTTCCTGCCTGCAAGGTGAAACTGCCTTTAAAAAAAAGGGAGAGAAGGGAAAAGGAAAGGTATTTATAGATATTTGATTCATGTTAGTGGGGGCGATTGCAGAACTCATTTCCAATCAGACCTTGTGTAGTTCAAAACTCCAAGCTTCTAGACAGAAGGTAAGGCAGAAAAAACCCATCAAAATCACCAAGAGCAGTAAAAAAATCCCCCTTAGTATTTCTATTGATTTGAGTTAGTGAAGCAACAGATTTTAGCATCTTTTTTGCAATCTGATTAGGTTTTGTACAAAAATAAATCTAATTCCAGAGCGCTGGTGACGGGCAATTAAACATTTCTTCTGAACCAAAAAAGGATCAGATTTACCAGGTGCTCAGTGTAAATGCATATTCACTGCCTTAACGAACTAAATATGCATTTAAATAATTACTTTCTTTAAGGGTGTGCTGCCAGTCAATCAAGCAGGGAATTATTCCCCTTCAGCAATTTCCTCTCCCGGCCCTGCGTGGCTCCTGTACCTGAGAGGGAGCTGATGGCTCTGAACCACCTGGCCCAGGTGGCCTCAGACCCTTGGGGATGTGTCCCCTCCACTGATGGGGAGTGCTCTAAATATCTTCCTTTGCCTCCCCACCTGAGGAGAGCTGTTCCAGGTCCTCCTGAGGCACAGCCTGAGTTATTCACAGTGAATTTATACCCATTCAGCCTCAGGCACTGCTCTGCTCTGCCTGGAGCACTCTCCCAAGGGTTTTGGGCAGTTTTCCCTTTACTCTGCCCCAGGCAGGGTCCAGCACATCCACACCTGTCTCTCTCTCTCTCACTTGCTCCCAAATGAGCTCCAATCTTTAAGAAAATCCCATTACTTGCTCCTAAATACAGGTGATTTCAGCTTCCTTCCCTTCAATACCATCTGTTTGCCACAGCACTGCACCAATCCCTCATTCAGTCCCTCTGATCCACACTGCTCCTCTCCATCACCAACACAGCCAGCAGCAACCTGGCAGGAGAATAATGAAAACACTCAATTTTCTCTCTCCCAAATCCAGATCTGGTGGAATGTGGCCAGCACAGCCCCTCACTCCCCACCCACATCACATCCCCAGCATTAATCCCCTCCTGACAAGCAGGTTTCTGTCTCAAACACAGGCTGGCAGGGAGGGTGACAAACAAACCAAGATATACATGAAATTATCCTGATTCAAGCCACTTTTGGAAGCTGGAAACAGCACACAGGAGCTGGTTCCCCCCCAGCCAAAGGGCAGAACCCCTGGGACACCCTGACCTGCACTTCACCCCATTAGTGAGGGGAAGGAAACAAAACCTCCTGTTGAGTTTGGAGAGGAAGAGGTCAGAGATGAAACCATGAATGCTGCACCCAGTCCTCCCCAGCTCCTGAACTGGTTCCAAGCATCTGGGCCAGAGCCCTTCACATCTGGAGGGGAGGAGGTTCCCACTCCACACACACTCCCACTGCTAGGAACACTGCAGTGAGTCCTTTCACTGACCCCTGAGCTGAAAATAACAATATCCACACACACTCACTGCTGCTGGGGAAGTGTTTGCTCAAGCTGCAGCTCCAGGGATTACCCAGACCGAGCGATTTTCACCACAGGCTTTTGCTAAGGGCATGGAACAGAAAATCCAGAGAGAAAAACTCCAGGGAGTTCTGGAAGCTGCTGGGTCTGTGTGCTGGCTCCAGATTTCCTGTCCCCTCACTGATGCAGCATCAGTGCTCCACAGTAGTCATTTCAGCTAATTGCTATCTACCATTAGCTGCAGAGTACTTACAAGGGATTCAATTCCACTGCATATTTGCTAATAAATCCCAAATGACACTGAGGAAGACAGCTGTATTTAGCTGCCTTTACCCTCTTATTAGCAGTGCTGAATAAGACCCCATTTCAATGGGGAATGGCTCCAACAAGCTGCATCATTGTCAGAAATCCAAACTCCCCACTGCCTGCTGGAAAGCAAAAGTCATCCAGCATTCCCCTGCTTACACAACCTCTGTGGCTTTGGTCTGTGGGGATGGGGGAGCAGGGGACAGATGGGAGTTATCTGCTCTTTCAGAGCATTTTACAAAGCAGTTTATGACTCTCCGTTGGTAAGTGCAGAAACTTCAACCTAAGGACTGCAAAATATTTTGCAGAGGTGCGAGGGCAGCAATTACCCCATTTTTCAAAAAGGCAGCTGAGGCTCTGTGGGAAAATGATGCCTTGCTGTGAGTCAGCTGTAGGGAAGGGAAAGGAACCCAGGAGCCCTGGCTCCCCTACAAGGGCCAAGGGGAATGAGGTGCAGCACCTTCCATCCAGGCAGGGATGCTCCCAGCTCAGCACCACACCAAACAACCCCTGAAGATGCCCAAAGAAAAGCTCCAGGAGCTGAAGAGATCCCTGACCCACATCTGGGAGGTTTGGACTCTCGGTAAATGATACACTGGTAACAATTCTCTTGAATCCATGACACAAATGCTGCCCCCACAAATCCAGCTGGACCCACAGGAAGAACAGAGAGCACAAGGAAATTTTTCTGTGTCAGCTGAGGAGTGAAATTTCTAACAGGCAATGAGCACAAATTTAAGTCATTGTGCTCCAAAATTACTCAAGTATCAAAGGACTACCATGGATGTAATTAACTCCCAGCACTTGAAAATGCTCAGACGAGATTAAGGTGCAAATGTGAATTTCATCTCAGCCTGGTTAACAGTTTCACTTGATAGCCAGTTTCGAAGCACTTAAATTATAAGATGCAAATACTTTGCAGGGTCTGAGGAAGTGATGATTAAGGAGATATCAATTTGAAAATTAATTCATTAAAACATGTTCTGACTCCCAAATGGGGAAAAAAATTATTATGAATCCACCAAGTGTATGAACTGATCAAATTCTCTGAAGAAGAACTGTGCAGGAGAACTCACTTTCAAGAAGAGTGAGAAGGAAATGAGCCTGGAACACAATTTCTTTGCACAGCTCATCAGCAGGGATAAACCCAACCACCAGCAGCCATGTGAGAAAAACAGAAATAAATGCAGAGGCCAGGAGCATCAGCTTGCCAAACACAAGTGGAGTCACAATGCTGCTGCCTGAGGATGCTCCTTCCTTCCCAGAAACACAAACCCAGCAGTTTGGGCTGTTCCTGCAGCACCTCACCCCTGAAATGTGCCCTGCAGAGCAGCAGCAAACCTGCACCTGCAACAGGACAGGGCTTTAGACATTTCTATTGGAATGAACTCAGCACAAGGAAGGAAGCTTCCTGAGTTTTCCAGGAGTATTTTGCTTCCTTGTACAACAGTAGCACCTTCAATGAGGTTAATCCATCATAGTGCCATTAAACAGCACTCTGGGGATGGTTTCACCAGTGAAGTGCTCTTTCCTTCAGTCACTTCCAGAAGCCAGAGAGCAGGAGAGGACATGCAGGCTGAGAGGCTTTTCATGACAAACTTACTTTGGCAATTGGGTCAACACACCTCTCACTAAAATACATGCTGTGATTTAAACAAACATACTGCAGAACCCAGCAGGTTACAATTACCATATACATTAGAAAAAACAAGTAATTGCCTTGTCCACAGCCACACAATGAAAACAATCCATTTATTTGTTACCTATTTTATTTATGCCATTCAGCTTCTATTACCCACCAGTATAGAAGAGCTCATTCAGGTCAAACTTAACACTGAAAATGGGCAAGTCCTGGTTTGGGGGGGGATCTTTCCAAATTCAGAAGAACCAAAAATGAGAGATGTACAGACATCTCCTCTCCAAAACTGCCCCAGACACCCAGTGGGGGTCAGCCAGTTCCCATGGGAGCAGCCTGGATGCTGTCCTGGGATGGGAGAAGGGGATGCCTGAGCCAGGGGTGAGTCCCCGTGGACCCCAGGAGCCCCTCGTGGACCCAACAGGGCAGGGGAGCAGCTCAGGACCAGAGCCAGGACAGCTCTGAGAACATCACAGCCTCCCCCAATTCCTGCCCCAGGGTCCTGCCACCCCCAGCTGCTGGCAGGGTCAAGCTCAGCCCCACGAGTGCCACCAGCACAATTGTCCCAGTTGTTCTGGGCAGCTGCACAGGCTGTGTGAGGTTTCCTTTCCTGCACAACCTTCTCCAGTGAAAGCAAGGCTTGTTTTCCCACAGGCCCCAGTCTATTCTCCATTCAAGCTGCCTGGAAACCCCTCCAGCTGCAGCCCCCACTTCTCCTTCCTCTCTCAGCCTGTCAGTTGCTCCTGCCTGCAGCAGGAAAACAACTGTGTATGGAAAAGGTGCTGCCAAGCCCCAGGAACACCAGGGACTGCGCTACAGCCAAGCCCAGCCAGCCAAAGGAGCCACCTCTGCCTGTCCCAGGTTCCTGCCCATGTCCCACCTCATCCCAAAGCTCCTGCAGCAGCTGGAGGCTGCACACACTCCCCACGTGGTGCCTCTTTCCTGCCCACAGCCCCTGCAAACCACAGCCCGTGCTCGGGGCACGGCCAGGGGATCGTCATCGTGATGCAGCACAAAAGGAAACCATGACAAAGTTCACACCACAGCTTTTTCCACTGACTCCACAGCAGCCTACAGCCAGCTTGGTTCTGCTCCCTTCCTGTCTCATCTGCTTCCACCAGCCCCAAGCCAAGGGTTCCAGTCCAAGAGAGAGGAGCCTGTGGGATCCATCAGAGAACTCACACCCTGAGCCTGGGCCACGCAGGCTTTGAGCCAGGGAGGTGCTGAGCCACCCCAGCTCACCAGGAGAATATTTAGGAGGGGCTGAGCCATCCCAGCTCACCAGGAGAATGTTAAGGAGGGGCTGAGCCATCCCAGCTCACCAGGAGAACACTGAGGAGGTGCTGAGCCATCCCAGCTCACCAGGAGAACACTAAGGAGGTGCTGAGCCATCCCAGCTCACCAGGAGAATGTTTAGGAGGTGCTGAGCCACCCCAGCTCACCAGGAGAACACTGAGGAGGTGCTGAGCCATCCCAGCTCACCAGGAGAATGTTTAGGAGGTGCTGAGCCATCCCAGCTCACCAGGAGAACACTGAGGATGCTCAGCAGCACCTGCTCTTGCACCTGGAAGGGGTTTGGATGGGACCTCAGTGACAGAGCCAGCACAAACCTGGCTGTTGTACTTCCTGCAGAGCTCTCTGAAGAGCACACAGCAGGAACCAGACAAATCCAGTGAATCCAAACATGCAGCAACTTCTTTTTCAGATGACCATCTGGTGAAGCCTGTGAGGAGGGTGAAATCAAGCCAGAGCACACCAGGGAGAGCCTGAGATAGTCCCTCCCTCAGTGATTACAGCCCTGGGTGCCCAGAGCAGAGGGATTCACAAAGGTGGCTCTCCCAGGTCACACAGGGCCCGTGGGCAGAGCTCCTGCCAGGGCTGAGGCAGTGCCAGCCACCAGGACAGATTGTTGTTGGCAAAGCTGCAGCACAGCAGATTGCACCAATTTGACATTGTTTTTCTGCAGCTGTCTCCTGCTCAGAGGGCTGTTTAAAGCACTGTTGTGCTCTCCCTGAAAATTCCAGGGGTGCCAAAAATCAGGCATCAGCCCAGAGACACTCATGGGTTTAGAAGGCCAAGAGAACAAGAGCTCACACTGGACACTGCCCTTCCCCCTGGCTGTAACACAGCCACAGGGCATCCCTCCAGATTTTGTAAAGATAATTCCACATCTGTCTGAAAAACAAGGGAAGAGGCTCCCCAGGAGCTCAAATATCAGCCAGGTGTCCACTGCAACCCCTGCCAGCATCTCTGAACTGCTCCTCCAGCTCCTCAGTGCAAACCCAAACCCAGCAGACCAGCAGCAAAAGTACTTCAGGGTGCTCTGTGGCACTGTGGAAAAATCTGTGCATCCCACCAGGTTAATGTGCAAGCCCCCAAACCCCAGGGTGGCAGCAGTCCCAGAAAGGCACCTGGTCCCACACAAGGTGAGAATTCCGCTCAGTTTTGCTCCTCAGAGAGCAGCCCCGCTGGCTGGCACTGTGCTGGGTGCTGCTGCCTCTCAGGAACCCTCCAGCACCCTGCAAGCTGCTTTCACTGCCTCCACAGCACTGTGGCACTGAGTCCTCCACCACATCCCCCCAGATTTTTAGCACTTCTGTCCCAGTATGGCTCCATGGAAAACATCTACGTGGAAATGTTTCTGTGCAAATCCAGCACAGGGAGGCAGGTCCTGCTCCTCCCCACACACCACATCAGTTTGGCTCTGACACTGTGGCACAGTGCAGCTCAGTCACAGGTGTAAACAGCAGCAAACACATATTTTGAGAAGAGTTTGTCATGTAGATCACATCCTTTATGTGTGAAGTGGGCTCTGGTCCTGTTCTTCCCCAGGAGGAGTTTGTACCAACATCATGTTTCTTGGAAAGTCTTCCCAAATCCAGCCAGAATGCTCCTCTCTCCACAGGCCTATTTTGGGTTTAATTTAGATCCTTCTTGCAATCTCACAGGTACTGCAATGAGTTTACAGACCACAGGCTGCTGCTCTGGAGCTCTGGGAGAATTCCCTGCTCCCCTCCTGCCTCACACTGGTGAGAGAAGGGAGGATCCAGCATCAGGCTTACACACATGCCCAAATCCAGGGAGCCCATTTATCCTGACAACTGAATTATGCATGTCTGCAGAAAAAGAAAATCTCTGCTCCTGCACAGAGACATCATCATCATCCAGCAGTGAAAAAAACACATGGCACAGCACCAGGCTGCATGGAAAATGTGCTTCAGGAGCAGGGACAGGGAGGAGGAGACAGCTGACAAGACAGCTCTTACCTTAACCCCTAAGGGTGGTGGGCTGGGGAGCTGCTGCCACGCAGGAGCAGCTCTGTTTCCACAGGGATTTCGTGTGCTGGAGGAGCCTGTTCCAACCCAGGGCATTCCAGAGCTGCTGCATTTGTGCTGCACAAACAGCCTCCAGGAACCTTCCAGGAGCAGTTCCATCCACCAACACACATGGCTTTAATTGGGGATGGGTTTTTTTTTTTTTACTTCCATTGCAGTCACATGTTGGGAGCTGTTACTTTTCTCTCCTCTGTGTGTATCTGGCTGGCTGCATCCTCACTCTCCTGCCTGAGCCATGCCAGCCTCAGGCAAGCAGCTCCGAGAGCGTCAGCCCCGACAAATGACTCAGTTCTGTCTGGAGCCAGCGCTGCAAAGCATCTCCTGCCTTCCCTTCCCTTCCTGCTGCTCACACAGCTGCCCCGGGCTGCTGAGCTCTGCCCTCAGCACGTGGAGCTCCACAGAGCAGAGCTGGAGCCCCCAGAAAACCTGAGGGGAATTCCTGAGTCACACTGGGGGAGCCTCAGCCATTCAGGAAGGGATTTCCACCACCACAGGAGAATCTCTTTGCTCAGTGCAGGGAACACAACATTTTTCTCTGCTCACTGCTCATCCTTACGTGACAGATCCCCTGCTGGTCCCCTCTGCAAAGCAGTCACTCACTGGCACAGCTGGTGACAACCTTCTGCCAAAACCACTGGTGCCAAAGGATGGTTTTATTGAAGAGAACATCTCGCAGAGTGAGTTTTTCTTTTCTTCAGAACAGCAGAGGAAAATGTGAGTATTTTCAGTCATTTCATTATTAACTCCCCAGACACCTGAGCTCCCTGCAGAAGCTCTCCATGGACCAGCATCTCCTCAGAGCCTGTGGTACCTGCTGGAACTCCCCCTGCCTGCCCTCCCAGCAGGGCACACCAAAGGGATGAACACACAGAGAACAGCAGCTCTCCTTTCTCCCCTGGCTTTACCCAGGAAGGCACCAAACCACAGACTCCCATCAGCCAAGCAGTTTGTGCTCTGAGTTCCTGGATTACTGCCCTGATGGAAGCAATTCATACGAGAGCTGGCCAAGGGCTGTGGCCTTAAAATTCTGGGCACATGGCAGTGAACTCATATGTTTTATTATTTAGATCCATGCAGGAGCTCAGACACTCAGCTGAACTCAGAGGCCAGGAAATGCCTGGAGCTACACGTGGAGTATCACAATCCCAGGACATTCAGCTGCTTTTATGGGTGTAAGTCTCCACTCAAGCACCAAGAGATGCTGGCCCATGGGCTTCCCAAGCTGGAAATCACAAGGGCTTGTTTGTCAGGAGAAAAAGAGAACCACCCATGGCTTAGGAAGCTCGATATTTCCATTTGCTACTCGCTGGTAGTTTGTATTCCTGCCTTCATGCTGCAGCAGGCTTGGCCGATAAACAAGCTGGATCTGATGGCCTCTGTGTTTTGCAGCAAGATCCAATCCCCAGAGCATTTCCTCCATACAAATCTCTGCAGACAGCTGCTAAAAAAAGGGGCTGTTGCTGCTGCAGCACCAGCTGGGATGTGGTGAGTGCACAAGGACAGTAAGGACAGGACCCTCCTCAAAGCCCTGGCAGCTCCTGCCCATCCCAAATCCTTCCTGCCCAACTGAACTACAGATGTGTGCTTTTCTCCCTCCATCTTTCACCATACCCCAAAAGACAACCACTCCCAAAGCAGGGCAGCTCCACTCACTCACACAATTCACCTTGCAGGATTTTCTGACAGGGAACATTGCTCTGTGTCCCTCTCTAATTTTTAAATTAACTGCTCTGTTCTCAAAGCCTGAGAGACAGGGAACTCGTGGAGTCACAGGTGCCTGAGCACTCAGGGCTGTGCTTTCTTCCAGCCAGTCCCTGGCCTGGGCTCTTCTCAGAGCCCAGAGCCCAGGGCCACCCAGGCTGCTCCTTCTCCTGTGGGTTGCAGTGTTCCCTTTGCAAGGGACACCTTGTAAACAGGCAGAGCCTGGGCTTTAATTCACCAGCTGGTAACTTCCTCCTAAACAACTTTCTGCTCCCTGTGAGAACAGCAGAGACACTGTAATTTCGTGTGACACCAGTGCTGCAGTGCCCAGCAGGGCTCAGTGAAGGACAAAGCCAAGGTCCCCAATTCACAATTAGCACAATTACCCTCACTCTGACGTGGGTAAGGAAGTGCTGAAGGAAAGGACTGGGAGTCAGGACATTCAGCTCCCAGTTTTACCACCTCTGTTCTCCTTCACCCTGAAGGCTATACAATCTCCCACCCTTGAAAACAGGAACAATATTTCCCAGAAAAGCTGCAATAAAATACTGGTGTTTACCAAGCACTCTGGAACGGATGCAACCCTGCCAGGATCCACTCAGCACCATCACACAAACCATGAATAACAGTAATTAACAAATAGCCCCAGAGAGATGAGTATTAATCAGCACTTCCCAGCTCTCCTCAGGCACGAAGGGATATTCCACAGATGGAGTGCACAAAGAGCCACCTCAACTCTGCAGCGTGGATCACAGAAGAAACTTCTCCCACAAGTAACTAATTTGGGCTGAAGCTGCTCCAGAGCACAGGAGAATGCAGCAATTCACACCCAAGTGCCCAAGGAGGCACCACCAGGTACAGGTGAACACTCAGATGGCACCTGCTGTGACACCCCCCAGAGCAAACACAGCCCAGCGCTCTGCAAAACCACAGGAGTGTCAAGAAAGTCCTGGAAACAGAAGTGGGAAGGCACTTGGTACAGCAAACCCTATAAAACCCCAAAAAAAACCTGTTCTACCTGTAAATACACATTTGTGCAGCTCTGTTCATCAAGGCATGGAGAAACTCCACCACACACAAGGACACTGCCCCAGCAGTGGGGTGAGGCTTCCCCTGGGGAGCTCAGCACAGCTATTCACTATTTGTGTTGCCCTGTGGCAAAGCTGATCTCCTCGTGCTGAGTCTGCTGCAATCCTGTAAGAGAAGCCAATCCTCCCAGGGAGAGGCTGCAAATCAGGCAATCTGCCCCAAATCCCAGATCAGCAGCTGCACCTGCAGCCACAGCACCCAGGAAAGGGCTCCCCTTCTCAGGAGCCAGCTCTGCTCCCTGGCAGGCAGAGAGTGTGAGGAGAGCAGAGCAGGGTGCCAGGGCAGGAAGGGAGCCCTGTCAGCCCCTGTGTGCTCAGAGCAGCCTCCAGCAGCCACCCTGTGCAGCTCAGAGCCAGCTGCAGACAGAGCTGACAGCTCCCAGTCCTGCCCATGCATTTTTAAAAGCAGCTTCCAAGACAAAACATCTGCTCCCAGGTGGAATGTGAAATAGCTCTTACACTGAGCTATGTTATTAGTGTTTTCCTCATTTAAGTCCTTTTTCTTGGCCTTTCTCTTGCATTAGCCCCCTACTCCCAGTGAGGAGCCCCTCTGGCTGCTCCAGAGGGTGGAAGAGCAAAGGATAACAGAAAAGCTTGAGGGGAGCCAAGACAATCCAATATTCCTCTTCCAAAAATCCTTCCAGGAGCAGCAGCTGCACAGAGCTACTGATTCACAGCACAAGGTGAAGCTTTGGATGGATCCTGTCTAATCTCAGAGTCAGAAAGGAAACACCTGTGCTTCCAGTGCCTGCCATCCTCAGGCAAAATCCTCTTGCTGAAAGCAAACTGGGAATAGATTTTTATTTACTCCTACCCTGAAGGTACTGAACAGACAGCAGCACTGCTTTCCAAATCATTCATTCAGGGGTTTGTTGCTGCTCCAGTGCCCAGGGCCTTACAGAAGGTTTTCTTATCCCTTCCACTGAAATAAGGAAGAGCAGATACCAGTGAGGTGCTTCAGCAGATGCTTGTCCCCCCTTTTCCAGGCTTCAGTGGGACAGGGATCCCTCAGGCACTTCCAGGATCAGGCCATGACATTGCTTTGGGTTTGGCTGCCCACTCTGAAGGCTCTCAGCCCCACGCCTCAGATTCAGTTCTAAAAAGAGCCTGTCTGTGCCCCTCTCCTAAGGGAACAGAGGTCATGGCTATTGTCCTCAACCAGCCCTGTTAATTTTATCTCAGGAGAAGTGAGTTAAGTGACTTAAGTACAGAGCTGTGCTGCAAATTGCTCATTTAATATTGCCCTTGAAACTGCACTGTAATGATAATTTTTCACTTCCTTCCCTAGGCAGTTGCATAACATTGCTGGGCATTGTTTAGAGAGCTCCAAAGCTGAGGCAGCCGTGTCCCTTTCACCCTCTCCTCACCAAGCACTGGCAGGGATGTTGACTTTCTGGTTGTGAGGGGGTTTTTGGCTTTTTTAAAATTCTTTTAGCTTATTACATTAAACAACAGATGGACGTGACTCTGAATGCAAATAGCCTTCCAACAAAATTATTCCTACTTTCTTCAGCTTTCAGTGGAAAAAAAAATTCCATTTATACCAGTTAAATCTAAGCCAATTTGAAAGTCAAATCTGTCAAATAACATTTAATTAAAAGTATCTTTAGGGAGGGAGCAGCTTGGTCAATGAAAAGCTTTCCCACTGACAATATAAATAGCCCAGGCCCAGAATTCAACAGCCCCACTTTGTGGTTGGGATACTCAGCCTGTGTGCCCAGAGCAGGAGGAATTTGGGTTTCATGGCTTTGGTTGGCAAAGGATTTTATAAGAGGGAAGTGGAATTCTGGAAGCTGGGCTGGCTGACCAAAGGGGCACAGAGAGCAGGACTGGGATGGGAGGGGTGGGGCACAGCACCAGACACACCTGAGAGCAATCTGGAGATAAAATTGCTCTTCAAGCAGAACAGCATCAAGAGTTAAGTAAAATCCCTCTCTCCACTTTCAGAAACTTGCTGCTTGTGGCTTCTTGCAGTGTAAGACCTGACAGAGTTCAAACCTGTTCTCCAAGCAAGTCCTGACACCACCTCGAGTGCAAAATCATGAGACAGCAAGAAATCAACACACCACAACAAAAATACAGTTTGTGTTCTCCAGTACCAAAGTCTGATCTGCTGGAGAGGAGGCAAGAGAGCACGGAGGGGAAAACAGCAACATGAGAGCTGGGGAGATGAGGCTTGAGGCTCTCTGCTCTGTGGAGAGCTCAAAGCAAAGAGAGCAGGGACAAAGTTGTGTCCTGTGGATGTGCTAAAGCTGCACAGATGAAGGGAGCCACATCTGGGAAGTCCCTGGATCCAGGACACAGGCCAGGCTCAGGGCAGGTGGCAGCAGGGTGGTCCTGCAGGGACCCCCTGTCCCACCCCAGCACTGCCAGCCCCTGCCTCGCTCCAGCTCCAAGCCCAGGGAAGCAGAGGTGGGAATGTCACCCCTCAGGGCACACCTGAGCCCTCCTGTTTCAACAGGAACACACACACACATGCTCCACAGGTCTGAATCCAGGCAGGATCTTCCATCCTGATGAACTTCTTCAACAAACTCAGCCATTCTATCCCCAAAAACATCCCTTCCTATCTGCCTCCCACAGATGCTCCCTGCAAGCCCGAGGCCTGGATCAGTGAGGAGAGAAGCTGATTCCCCAGATTTTTACCAGCATTTCCAATTTTAAGCCTTTCTGCTTCTGGCTATGACTTTGCTCATCCTCAAGGCACCACCAAGGCAAGGCTTTCCCCTGTGGTTTATGTAATATATCAGGAAAAATATCCAGTGTCTGGGACACTGAGCTGGAGGAGGGGAATGCCAAGGGAGCTGTGCAGCCTGTTCCTGTCCCCAGTCACCAGAGTGGTCATGGTCCAGCTGCACTTGGCTCAGGAGAGGAAGAGCCAAAAAGGAGTTTAAAAATCACTCTTCTATAGCAAATCAATTTCTCAGCTTTCATAACACGTTTTCATCCTTTGGTATAACAGGCACTGCTTCCTCTAACTTTGAAAATAAGGGGCAGCAGATCCCTAATTGGCCACATCCTCCAGGAAAACAGGAATTAATCACACACAGGATTTTCCTGTGGCATAAGCAGCTCATGCTGTGGTATCAGCCAGAGCTCTGGCGGGACCTGGGGCCACAACAGGACCCACCACTCATGGAGTGAACAAAACTGCTGCACCAGTCACAATCCAAACACCCATCTCCTGCTTACAGGAACTCTTTCCAGTGTCCCTCCTGTCCTGCTGGCCATGAGCTCCTGGAGACACCTTCCCAGGAGAGAAGCAGCCAGTGCCCAATGCATCAGGCAGCAAAAGGCACCTCAGCAGCTGAGCATGGAGCTCTGGGGAGCACAGCTCCCTCCTGCCCCACAGCCAACATTCCAGGTGGGAAGGGTCACAGCTGCTTCCAGACCCAGCTCTGGTGTGATTATTAATATTTATCCCACAGAAAACTGGCATTGAGGGGTGTCCTCAGGCCACAGCCGAGTCACAAACTGATTTGACTTCAGCTGACTCAGAGGCAAACTCGGAATAACCACATGGCCAAGGCACAACATTCTCTTTCTGGCACAAACATCCTGCACAGGATTTGGGGATCAAGCATCCAGAGGGACTGCTGTCACCCAGGAGAGGCACAACAAGCAGCACCTGAGCCAGTGAAGTGCAAGTCAGCACAGGAGAAGGCAGAGCATCAGCTCAGCTCCATTTACAGTGCACACAGCCCAATGAACGCCCTGAGGACACGAAGTGTTGGTATTGCAGCAGCACCTACAGGGCAGAGGCAAAGCAGGATCACTCCGTGCCAGGCACAAAGCACAGCCCTGGCCCACGGGAGAGCAGGGACAGAGCTGCTCTCCCCACATCCCACGAGGTGAAACACAGAAGAACCAAAAAGGATGCCCAAAATCCTGGGGAAACCTGCAAAGCACCAAGCCCCAGTCCCAGGTCTGCCCAGAGGGAACCCTCTCCCTGCTGAGGTGGACACTCAGTGTCCTGCCTGGCTCCACTTTGGATGCTCACATGACTCACCAGTGCTGAAAGTACAAGTGAGAAGTTCAGAACATCCAAGACAGATGTCAACAAAGCCAACACCGCCTGCTAAGCTATCCTGTAATTTTTGCTCAGGCCAGCTATTATGCAGCACAGCTATTTTAGAAATGTTTGTCCTGTTTTACACGTCCTTCTGCCTGGTGAAGACTGCCAACAGAAGAAAAATCAGAATCTTTCAGAAACCTCTGAAGCAGCATTCAGAAATGTAATAAGCAATTTCAAGTTTAATCTACAGAATAAACAGAGACCAAATGGTCCTTCCCAGCTTTCTGGTAGTGCACCTGAGCCCTTTCCCAATCCCACAGAGGAAGCTGATTGCACTTTGCCAAACCCAGCACTGCTGCTGGTGCTAATTTTCACCTCAGGCAGATACAATTAAATACCACCTCTTGGAAAGAAAATAGCTGTTAGCCTTATATAAAGTCCAGATTCAAAAGTTGTGCGAGTTTACTTTACAAGAACTGGGGAAAATACCAAGTATTTCATGGTATTGTTACCCCTTGGTTACATACAAAACAAAGAACAAATCCACCCCAGCAGTGGATTTTCTCCCCTATTTGCTTTGCAAACCCCAGTTTACTCTGCCTCAATTACCAGGCTGAGTTGTGCCCTCTCTCACTGCCTTCCATGTCAGAAGGCCAGCAATTTCTCCATCCCAGTTTTCCCATCAGAACAGGAGGAAGGAGCCTCCTCTCTCAGAGCTCTGTGGTGCTCAGAGCACTCTCTAATTGCCCGATGCACATTCAGGTCAGGTCCTCACCCTGGTGACACTAATGAGCGAGATGGGGACTGTTTGTGACACAATCAAGGAAAGTTTGTAAACATCACAAAAGCCAGGAGTGCTTTGGAAAACAGAGACTGCAGGAGAGCAGAGAGCAAGGGAAGGGAAAGGTGTGCTTTCATCCAAGTTCTCAGGGCAGATTAATGCATTTCTGGACTGACTGCAGCATTATCTAATGTTCTTTCTGTGTGGGATCAATAACATCCCCATGATGTCAGTGCAGGACAGTGAGGGTTTCCCCAGGACATGCCCATGTCTCCCTCCCAGACCCAGAAATCTCCAGAGTGGCCTTTTAAAAGCAAGGGCCCAAATCCAGGGGAGCACTCTGGGCAATGGTGGACTTGTCCCCAGCATGAGCTTGTGACTGTCCACGGTCCAGGGGAACCATTGGATGGATTTGGTGTTTCCTACACCTTCAAAATCAGCCAGCCAGCACAAAAAAGCAGGTTAGAGCACCTGCAGGAGTGGAGAAGAGCAGGACACCTGCTGCCAGCAGGTATTTCACAGCTCCTACAACCCTTCCAACAAGTTCTCAGAGGTTACACACAGCTGAATTCATGCACTTCAATTAATACCAGCCCAAAACCCCACAGAAGGTAAAGCAGTAACTCAATTTGGCCAGCTCAAATTTGAGGGGCACAATCACAGAACTGGACAATTCCAACAAGCCCCAGCAGTGACCCCACACCAGGAGCTGACCCCACAGACACACCAGCCCTGCAGAGTCACAACTCCCAAAGCCCTGCACTTCCAAAAGTCCTGCCTGAAACATCACAGTTCTGTGTAGCAAATGGCATCAGAAAGGTGAGCAAATGCAGACACAGAGCTGCACAGGGCAGAAACACCCTGGGTTGTGGTATATGACTGCTGCAGCAAAAGTTTTGACTCCAGTCTCTGTAAATAGAGATGTTTGGCCCAGTCAGCACCTGGATTATTTGCTGCCAGCACAACAGAGCACATGCCTTTGTTTAGGAGGGGTTGAATTTCGGGAACCACTAAAGGATGTAATAAAATGAATAAACACTTTCATTTTTGGCACGTTTCTCCCCACCTTGCCCTGTTTCCTAGAAGGAAAATACCTTCCCCAGCTCTCCTGCCTGCACAGGTACCTTCTGCAGTTCTTACACGTCAATGAATGCTCTCAGGCAAAAAGAAAACCCCACATATTAAGATTTTAGTAGCAGTTACTGGATTTTTGTCCCAGTCACCTGAGGTTCCACCCATCACACCAGACGGAGCCACTGAATTCACTCTCAAGTTTCTGCACTGCAATAAAAGTGAAATTAAGGAAGAAACTAAGTTACCACTTATTTTGCAGAGCTGTAGGGACAGAGGCTCCACCAGCACTTGCTTTCAAGGCCTAAAAGGCACAGCAGAGACGTGTAAAACCACATGCCCTGCCAGAGCCACCCAGATAAGCCACAGGAGAATGCTTCCCATTTCTCTTCCCCAGCAGCTGGGAGCAGAGCTCATGTGCAAGCACACATTTGTGCTAAGCAGCCTCCCGCTAAAATCTCCTTTGCAAAACTGACCAAAATCCAGTCCCCAAAAAGTTTCCATGAAAAACAAAGAGAAAGAAAGAAGAAGCCCAAGTCTGGTTAAAATCCAGCAGGTTTCTCCCCAGCTCTAGCTGCCCCAGAGTAGCAGAGCAATGGCATTAACTGCTGCCTCCTTTCTCCCTGGAGTTGCTCTACAAGACAACACAACCAAGAAACACCTGCTGCCCACCCTAATGAACCAACACTCGTTAAAGCAGACAGCCCACTAGCTGCTGTGCTAATTACTGCAGAGCCTGCAAAGAAAATTGGTGAAAAGCTACAGTGTTCCATACACTTCAAGCATTCTTGGGCTTTTTCAGCCCTCTAGTCCAGCCACTGCATCACCTCCACTTTAGACTGCTAGAGGAGAAATAAAACACCGTGGTGAACAGCATGAACAGTGCTGTAAGGCCTCAAAGTCACTCATTTAGTCTTCTTTGGGTACAGCGTTTTCCAGTTTTGATCTAAATGAAGAGAATGAGCCTTGCCATGAACGCCAAACAGCCTGGAGCTATTTTTTCCCCCCAGCCCTGTGTGAATTTCTGTAGCGCCCAGTTTTAAAGCTGAGACTCGAAGTCTCTGCAGTGCGATCAGGAGCCTCCCATGCCAATGCCCAGCACCGAGGAGCTTCGAGCATCACCCTCCTCGGCAGAGGAGCCGCTCGCTGCAGGCCAGTGCCAAGGATGCCCCGGAGCATCGCCAGCTCCCACCGCCCACGAGCTGCCCCGCGGAGNCCCGGGCACAGCCTCCCCCGGGCTGGCAGAGCCCCCCCTGTCCCCCCCCGGGGACATCCCCGGTGGTGCCTCAGCGCTCACCTGGGAGCGGCCCCGGACACGCAGCGAGGTGCGGGTACCACACCTGCACCTTATCGCCGGCGGAGAGCGGAGCAGCACCGCTGATTTCTGCCCAGCTGCAGCTGTGGAAAGCCGTAATGAGTCTCGGGTTTGGCTTGGCCACAGCCCTTTTGTCTTCGAAAGTGTCTGCACCTGGAGGCAGCCAGGACGAGCAGCTGGGACCAGGCAGGACCGCGTTTGCTGTGCTGGGTCAGCAGGGCTGTGCCACAGCCACAGAGCAAAGTCTGGCTGCTCTCTTTGCTAGTGAGGAATCCCCCAGGAAAAGGGATTTTCCCTCCAGCCCACAGCAGTTTCTTTCAGTTAGCCATGTCCTGTTGGAACTTGGGGCCNGCCAATGCCCAGCACCGAGGAGCTTCGAGCATCACCCTCCTCGGCAGAGGAGCCGCTCGCTGCAGGCCAGTGCCAAGGATGCCCCGGAGCATCGCCAGCTCCCACCGCCCACGAGCTGCCCCGCGGAGGGAGCGCCGCGTCCTTCCCGGCTCCGCTCCGGCTGCACCCCACCCGTGCAACAGCTCCGGCTCCCGGTGGCGGAGCGCTCCCTCCTCCCGTTCCTCCGCCGCGCTCCCGGGGCTGGGCTGTCCCCAAGGACCGGGCTGACCCCGGGGCTCCGCGGGCTCGCAGCTCGGGGCCGGGCTGCCCCCGCTCCGGGCTGCCCCGGCCCCGCTCACCTGCAGTGGAANTCTTCGAAAGTGTCTGCACCTGGAGGCAGCCAGGACGAGCAGCTGGGACCAGGCAGGACCGCGTTTGCTGTGCTGGGTCAGCAGGGCTGTGCCACAGCCACAGAGCAAAGTCTGGCTGCTCTCTTTGCTAGTGAGGAATCCCCCAGGAAAAGGGATTTTCCCTCCAGCCCACAGCAGTTTCTTTCAGTTAGCCATGTCCTGTTGGAACTTGGGGCCTTAAGTATTTATTTCCACCTAGAGAAGGATGCAGGTCATCTTCAAACACTGCATCCAGCTCCCTCTGTTCTCCACGGCTTGAGATGCTCCTGGAAAAGTTAGGGAGTTGGTCACTGAGCAGAAACCTGGCTGGAAGTTAGGGCCACTTACCCAGCAACAGCAAATTAAACGTCATTATCATCACAGACCCACCCCCAAATTAGCACAGCTGTAAACTGTGACTTTCCCTGGCTTCCAGCAGCTTGCTCTGCACACACAGAACCCTCTGATGGGTGGGAATCCAGAGCCATGCTTGTTTACTGCCTCTTTCACCCTGGGGACCTGCTCAAAACCCCTCTCAGGAGTAAACCCAGATCCTGCTCAGGAAAGAACATCATCAATAACACCCCACTAGCAAACCACAAAAGCCTCTTTCCCAAGAGCTAATTGATTGGGCATTTAAATTTGAAACAAAACCCCATAAACAAACCTGTGTCTGTGTCTCAGCTTAGGAATAGTCTCAATTCTGTAGATAAACCACAGCAGAGAAAGCTGAAACCATCCTGCTGAGAGCTGTCTCCTCACCCATGGAGGTGTGGTGCTGTCCTGGGTGCCTCATTATCCCAAAAAAAAGGAACCTCCCTGCACCCCTGAGTAACCAGCCACAGAACCCCCATTGGAAGGAGCAGGCTGGGACACTGTGCCTCACACCAGCCAGTTTTTAGCCAGGTTTGTGGTTTCACTGACAGCAGCAAACATCCTGGTGCAAAGCAGCTTTTCACCAGCCATGGAAACATGGGACTGCTCAGCCCTAGGAGATTTTGGCACTTCAGAGGGGGTGTTTGTCCATGTCTCCCCCCTCTTCCAGGAAAGGACATGAGTGCAAAAGGTGAAACCCAGCCTGTGCTGCTGCTGCTGCCCTTCCTCAGCCCCAGGCACTGAGGATGCCAAGCTGAGCTGGGCCCCAGCGCTGGGCTGGCATTCAGCGAGTGTGGGAAGACAGAGGAATTGCCCTTCGGAGAAACAATGCTGGAAAGGAGAGCAGGGGAAAGGAGGGAGGAGGCCAGCTTCCAGTTTGGGCTCCAGCCAGTCCTCTGGTGTTCCACAGAGCTCTGGGCAAGCGGGTCACCCCCACGTTAATGACACAGGAATCGCTCGGGCACATTCCAGGGCCTGGGCTGTGCAGGAGGTCAGGCTGAGATGAGCGTAATGGTCCCCTCTGGCCTTCAGACTCATGAATTTGCAATGGATAATTTATCATCAGACAAACTCAGCTTCTCTTTCTTCTCGTACAAGTGGCAAATAGGTCGCAATAGATTTGAATTCATTAGATGAAATAATACAATTACTTTGCTGTGGGTTGGGTTTGGTTAACCCTACGTGTTCATGCCAAGAAGCTCCCTGCAAGCACTTGGACCTCAGCCACAACTCAGATCCATTGCTCAGCTGCAATGAAACAGGAAAATTATGAGAGTACAGAGAGAAAGAAACCCCAGTACTTCAGAAATGCCACTAATTCCTCTGGTGAACTGTGTGCACATGTGTTGGGAAGGACCTGGAGCAATTAGAGAGGCTCCAGATGAATGTGACAAGTGTGACCTACCAGAGAAAGGTATGAGAATTGATTTGTTCAGTGCAGATAAGATCAAGAAGTGGAGCTGGAATCTTTAGACGTTAGAAGGGCTGCTGCAGAATGGAAAAAAGTAGGAGTGGATCCTGAAGAACAGGGCAGGATACAGCACAGCCGGGCCAAAATCCAGCAAAGGCAATGCAGGGTTCATTTTCCTTTGACCTTACGCACCCCTGCACCTCCAACATCTTTTGTTTCTGCAATCTTAAAGCTCAAAATCTTGTTCCTCCCCATTCCTGAGCGTCTCTACACCTTCACTCACAAACAGGCAGAGCACCAGCTCTAAGCAATAGGATTGCAGGATCCTTAAGACTTCTTGGGCAATTTTTAACATTTCTTTTATAAATTGCTACCCAAAGGTACCACAGCACAAGATGAAGGAGCTCCAAGTATTGCCATATTTCCTTCCACTTGGAAGAGACAGCCTTGAGAGCAGGAAGGCACAGAAAGCTCAAGGGAATACAGGGAGACAGAAGTCAACGGTAAATTTTGCCCATCAGTTAAGAATTGCCAGGACATAGGAACATCCCTCCACTGCCTCCATGTCTTCATCATGCAGACACACCAGAGCCAGGCACTCCCTCCAAAACACAAAGATTTAGCTTAATTAGCACGGCAGCTCTCCTGCAGCTCATGGAATGGATTGCTGGGGGCCTCTGCTGGGGTTTGTGTGCAAAAAGAGCTCTGCAATTCAGGCTCCGAAGCTGACAGACCCCAGCTGAAAGCACTACAGAACTGGCACTGTAATTGTCTTCTCTTTCTGGCAACAGCTGTGATTAATCACCAGACTTTGCACTGTCTTTTTTTTTCAAGCTGGCAGGTTCCAAAAGCACCTTGCTATTGTCCTGCATTCCATTTTCCAAATCCCTCTAAACACAGCCTGCAAGGAAGTTCTGGGTTTAAACCAGCCTAAAAAAGAACCACACAGCAAAACTGAAGAAACTTTGTCTTGGCTTATATCAGTTTCACAGCCGTGAATTTACATGGAGATAAACTTATCTTGGAGGAAGTTTGCACCTTTTTAAAAACAAAATACCCCAGTGGATGTAGCTTCCTTTGTGTGCAGGAGATGAGAGCTCACAGTGGGTATTTTTCAGCTGGATCCAGCACACAGAGCTGGAGGGGAGGGGATGATGTGCAACCTTGGCCAGGGCTGCTTTCCTGTGGAACACCACTGTTGGTGCTGCCTCATGCCAGTTTGTAAAGTGCAGATAACAAAATAACTTCTACCCATCCCTCCTGGGGAAGGAACAATGGCTGGAGATCTCTAAAGTGTCACTGAGCAGCGAGCACAGCAGTTTGAATGAGCCTGACAGCGGTGTGAAGATGAGTAAGACAAAGAAAAAAGGAATTGTGAAAGAAAAAAGGAATAATAAAAATGTCCCTGGAGGGTCTGAGGGCTGGTGTGCAAATCGGGGCCACACACGGCCTGTCTGAACCAGGAACATTTGCCCTGGCTTTGGGGCTTTCATAAAGCATAATTACATGAGTTGCAACAACATCCTCCTCAGAGCAGCCCAGAGCCACGCGGGAAAGTGGGCAGGGAGCAGGGATGGGTTTCAGCAGGAGTGCTTAGCTATTCCTTTAGTAAAAACAACAAATTAAGAGCAAGGTTCAATGTCTGTGCTTGGGGAACAGAAGCCTCCATGCTGCTGAAAGATTGAACAGGTCTAAATAAAACTGCCGTGCCACACAGTTGTTTTTTCAGGAGCTGGAAAGAAATTACAGTTTTCAAGGGCTTTTACAATCCTTCCTTTCACTGAGTCTGATCCTAAGGCAACAAAACTCCTCTGATCAGAGGGAAGGACTCAGTGAGGAACCATTATTTTATGTCCAAAGTAGAAGCACAAAAGGTTATTACAATCTGCAGATAACCTGTAATAGAGACTCACAGCCAGGAATATTATTCATACCTGAAAATAAAGAGGATCATCTGAGAGTGAAGAGTTGTTTTGCTGACTGTGATTGTCTCTTTTAAAAACCTCTTGGAGCACAGACATTCAGGAAAAGCTCTGAGTAACGAGCTCCTCTGAATAATTCAGCTGTGTGCAGGCACTCCTGAACCAGCCCCAAGTGCTGAGCACAGAGGGGCTCAGGAGAGCTCGGGTGCCCAGTTAGGGATGGGTGAGCTGGATGCAAGCCCTTCCCAGAGCCTGGGCAGGGACACAGCCAGTGGGCTCTTACCTTTCTTTCCCCACTCTCCTGCCCACCCCACTCTGCTGGTCCAGCATTGAAAAGACACATCAAGACCTCAGTGATTCTCACAAGTTCCATCCCCTCGTGTTTGGGTGCAGCTGAGGATCTGGCCTCTGCTTTGTGCATATTTATACATCCTGTGTCTCTGATGTCCCTGAATTTCCTTTTCATTAATGCTCCTCTGGGCCTCGGAGGAGACAAACAAAGCGACAGAGCTCATCCGCTTCCTTCAGCCTTCAAGCCTGACAGCAAATGCTTCATTAAATAAATAGCAAGAGATCCTTAAAATGCCCCTGCTCCCACCCTCGTAGAGAGTTTGATGGAATGGAGCCCTGTGGGCTGGCACTGGCCTGCTGGGGAGACGGGGATGTTTTAGGCAGGGCCAGAAGGGACTGTCCTGCTGCCTTTGTGCTAATGCCATGTATCCCTCGTATCCACCACCCAGCAGCTCCTCTTCCACTGCAATCCTGCTCTTTGCCTCGGAGCAGAATGACTCTGCAGAGTGCCTGGGAAGGCTTTTGAACTCGTTCAAGCACAGGAGCTGATGTTGTGGCAGAGTTCTGCCTCGTGCCAACCTCCTCTGTGCCCCAGCATCTCCTCCCTGGGTGCAGTTTCCTAAGGGGCACTGGGGCAGCTCACCCTGGCAGCAAGCTGGACCTGCTTGAGGAACATTTCTGCTTCTTTCTCATCCCTTGCTAAATTCCCATCCCTTCTCACTGCCTGGGAGCAGCTCTTCTGTTCCTGCAGCAGAATTCAACAGCCTGGTGGTGCCTGTTCCAAGAGAGCTTCAACCAAGAACCCAGTGGGGTGGTGGGAGGCTCTTTTGGGGCTCTCCAGAAATATGCTGGATTTTTCTGGCCTTGGAAGCCTTGGCAGTACCAGGGAGCTCTTCTTGGAGGCACCTTATCAAAGCTCTATTGCTCAGACAAGTATCCCAGAGCTCAGTCATGATCAGCTTCTATTTACAATGTTGGCAGTGTATTTGTTTAACCAACTTCAATTTCCAAGAGTCAACAGACAAAACCCCAATTTCTTCTGCTGGAAGTCTGGGAAAACCTCCTGTTGGCATTGACTGAAATGAAGAGTAATATTGTGTTAAGAATTGAAAGCCCAGAGGGGGAAATAAACATTTTCACCTTTGAAGGGGGCTTTATTTCCTTTTAAGTTGTAACTGTTGGTACTGACATTAATTACAAGCATGTTTGGATTTGTTTTTAAGCAGACTGTCAATATTTGCAGTGTAATTGCATTATTTAGTCAAGCTTCTGCAAGTGCTTTCCAAACACTGAGGGTGGAACTTGTTTCTGTGTAGCTCCCAACAATTCTGTGAATCAGAGGCAGGCGGAGCACAAGTTGCTGCTGAAGTGACTCTGTCACCAACCACAAGGTCACTGAGGCTGCTGCAGCAGAGCCCCTCCAGTCCCCAAACCAACACATGGTGGCAGGAAGCACATTCTGATTATCACCAAAACTGCATCAAACCACAGGCTCAGGTCTGAACCCATCGAGTTTCTAATCAGCAATGAAAGGCAGTGCAAAAATACCACCATTTACAGCTCAGCTCTGCTCAGTTTATCCACATTTTTCTACATTTCTTGCATTTGAAGGTAAGGCTGTTTTAGCATTCTAGTCGAATATTAGGATAATATTTTAGCAACATTAAGCAGCATAAGAGTAATAATTCTCATTTATATTTATCAGTTATAAAAGTAATAATTCTCGGTTTAGGACTGGTAACTGGCAGACACCATTAATGCTGATTTTTGAGCAAATAACAGAACACAAGGAAAATTTCAAAGGCCCAAAAAAATCCTTCCCTGGGAGGGTGGGCAGGCCCTGGCAGAGGGTGCCCAGAGAAGCTGTGGCTGCCCCATTCCTGCCCCATTCCTGGAAGTGTCCGAGGCCAGGCTGGACAGGGCTTGGAGCAACCTGGGATAGTGGAAGGTGTCCCTGGATGAGGTTTAAGGTCCCTTCCAACCCAAACCCATCTGTGATTCTGTGATTTTATTAAATATCTTAGAATAAAAGTGAGTGGGATTACCCAAGTACCTCATTAATCCAATACTGGTGCAATGCTAATATGGGAGGCAGTCAAAAGGGCTGAGGAATGTCAGTCCCTTGCTCCAGAAAACTGTTCATCAAAGAAGCAATCTTTCATATAATTTCAGTTAATAAAGATAATTCTGCTGACATAATATATTTAGACTTCTGCAGAGCAATTGACTTAATCTTGCATGACATTCTGTTAAAAATAGTACCCCAAAAAAGAAAAAAAAAATCAATGTAGCTTATTTTAAATTGATGGAAAAATTAGTAACATGCATCAAAAAGTAATTATCTGATGAAGGAATTTCTAGTGTGTCCAAAAGGATTTACTCTTGCTACAGTGTTATCCAACACTTTTATCAATCCAAAGCACCATTGCAGCAAAGACTGTGAATATCACCTACAAGAGTGATGCAAAATTTGCAGGTGAATTAGTTCTGTTTGCTTAAGTGATGTTTAAAGTCTGACTTAATCTTAGGTGAGACTTAACTTTATCAACAAGAAATTTTCTGGGAATAGAAAGTGTTTTAATCCAGGAGAAAGTGGCACACCCAGAACTTGTAGCGAGGCAAATTCAGCCTGGAAATAAGAGGTGATTTTTAAATGTGGGTAATTAAACAGTGGCACAATTAACTTCTGAGGAGCAGAGTGCAGCCTGCATTAGGTGGTGTCTGGAAGAACCGTGCCTAAAAATGCTGCAGTTCAAACACAAGTTCTGGGGCTGATGCAGCGTTCACCCAGTGTTTGTGTTAAGCCAGATCTTTAATTAGACAATCTGCCCTGTTAGCTGTGAAAACACTCTTCTCGTTTTACCCATTGATCAGGGCTATCTACCGATATTTATATTTTCCCTGGCTTGGCACATCGCAGCGCCGTGTTTGCGGTGGATCGATCCCACGGGTGATTAACAGCCCGCACGGCCCGGGGGGGAAATGAATGGGAACGTTTGCTCCGAGTGCCCACTGCGATCAAACATGGGTGTCCTCTTCTGTTTGCAGGGAAAGAACAGCCCTGGTTCTGAGGGAGAGCTTTGGACTGGCCAAGCAGCCTTGGGCTATCTCCATCCCTTCTCTTTTCCTTGGAAAAGCAAAAGCAGCGGCTCCTCGGAGCAGCGTCCCTCCCTCCTGGCCGCTGCTGCTGACTTTCACTCCAGAAGTGATGTTGTCATAGAAACCCAAAAGGGGCATGTGGGAACCTTCCCAGTCCGGGCTGTGACAGGACAGCACATTTCCCTCGCCTCATCTTGGTCCCTACAAACTCAACGCCTTCCTAGCAGAAAAATTAATCGAGCTCACATTTTCCTACCAAATTCTTGCATAGTGCTTGCCCTCTAAATAACCATCATTTCCAGGTGCCCGGGATCTGCTGTTTCTCTAACATGCCCATTCTTTGCTGCAAGCAGACAGAAACTCCTCGGGGTCAGCTTCCCTGCTTACATAAACTGGGAGAGCTCTGGTTGCTGCACCACTTCACATCAGCAGGGAATCGAGCCTTCAACATAAGCAGGGTTTATTTTCCATTGGAGATGGGCAGGCACTGGTATCTGTTTTCCTTTGCACTTATCTCCATATAGATTCATTTTGTCAATATTAAGGCAATGTTTTTGTTGGTTTGCATGATTATCTGAAGAGACAGAGAGAAAAAAAAATAAAATAAGGCCAGACAAACAAATTCCAGTCAGTCAGAAATGACCTTGGGTTAAATGACTGTTCTGCCTGGCATCCCAGGGGACAGCAGGAATGAAACTCCAGCAAATCTGAGGGCAACCTGACTTGACAGAACATAACAAGGCAGGAGATGGCCTGTTGTGTTGGCTTAGCCTGCTGCTTCTCCACTGACACTGCTTTGGATTGGCATTTGGTGGTGAAACAAATATAATCAAGGGGAATCAGGTGAATTTATGAGCAGAGGGTCAGCGACCCCAGGGGCTGTTCTTAGCAAGTGGGATTTACAGAGCTTCTGTGCTCTCATAACCTCTGCTAGTGGTGCTGGTGTCCCAGCTGGGACTGGGCAGAGCAGCTCTGATGCCAGGGCTCAGATTAATGGCCTGCAAATTGCTGAGTAGGTAAAAAGAGCTGAAAGGTGGAAGGAGGGATTTTGAAGGCCCAAGGAGAGCACTCCAGAGAGGAATAAAAGCAGCAGGGAAGTGGAACTCTGGCTGGCAGCACCTGCTGTGTGGGCAGGACTCAGGAGGACCCAATTCCCAGATTTTGATTGGACCGTTTGGATTTTGAACACATCATTCTTGTTGAAGGAACAGGCTAAATCTTGCCATTCTTGGTAGCTGTTTGATGCCTTGTTGAAAGGTTGAAGCAGAACAAAGTAACATGAAGAAAAAGCAGTGGAGCACAATAAAACACCCTCACAGAGTGCACAGAGCTTTGAGACCTTGCCACCAAGGACTCTGCATTTTCCAGCTCAAAAGGAATTTTCCTTCTTATATTTCGTGACACAAATCTACCCAGGTGTGCAGCAAGCTGCACACTAAGCCATGGTAAATCAGGAGATTTTGATGTTTACAGGATAGGACAAAAAGGCAAATTGGTTAAACTTAGAGGAGCTAAAGCCCACCCTGGCCCCATGGTGGTTCCACATAAGTCACATTTAAGCACTGCCCTTAGCTGGGAATGGGAACACACAGATGTGTGGTGTCTGATCCAGGAAATTATGGGCTCAGGCACTCAGGACCTGGTAATACATGGTGATGAAGAAAAAATAATGTTGTTGCCATCTCACAGCACTGCATAGATCACAGTGCTTGAGTGTCAATAAATGGGGGCATCTGAACACAGTAAATCATTCCTGATTTATCTGATCCCTTGTTACAGAGCAGGGATTGAGGCTCACAGCAAATTTTGTCTCACTTTTAGGTGTAACAGGCTGGTTTGGGAGCTTTACCAGATGGACTCTTCCCCAGCTGCAAACCAAAAGAACAAATTGGGAGCATCCCTGAGCTGTGGAGTCTCCAGTCTGTGGGTTGTGCAAGCAGGGAATGGACCCCGAGGTTGTTGGACACAGGGATTGTGCCTGCTGCTCTGGTTTGGGGCACAGGGAACACGGGGCTGCTCCTGCTGCCACCAAGATCCACAAGAATCTTTGCATCAGCTCCTGAGTGTTTTAGGTCAGGCTTGAAGACATCTCATCACTCTGTACAGTAATTCTCACCACCCACACACCCTTCCTTTCTCACTTGGCAGTGCAGGGAGACAAGGTGGAAGGAAATGTGCCATTTTACCTGTAGATTGGTGATTTAAATTGCCCACTCCCAGCCTGGCACTATAAATCCTCTCCTGCAGCTGGAGAGCCCCGTTTACTACAGCGGGTTTCCATGGCAATCCTGTGCTCTCTCACATTCCACTGCACCGTGCAGGCAGCCCCCACATTTTCACTTCAGATTCCATTCACACAGTCTCCTATTGATAGGAAAAAAACCCAAATGGGCCATGGATAGCTATTTGCTATCTTAACACACTTTCCCCCAATAACTGGATGATGGATCTGTATTTTAGCACATCAAGAGAACACTTGCCCTTTGCCAGACACCACTTGGCAGGCAGCATAAAATCCAGATATTCTGAAGGTCTAGTTCTATCCTGACACACATTACTCCTGTTATTTTAGGACATCAGTAGGAAAATACGAGCCTGATATTCCCTTATGTTTCTGGCTGCCAGCCAAGCTAAGGCAGCATGTCTCTGTTGCAGCAAATCCTTCCCTGAGCTTGGGCAGCCTCGTGGCAGCCTCCCACCTGCATCCAAGCTGTTCTCAGCACTCAGTGCAACTCAGGCACTGAGGGGATGGCACAGCCCATGGGAAAGGGAGCTGCTGCTTCCCAGCAACGTGGGAAGGAATTAGGAATTTCGTCTGCTAGGACTGAAAACAAAAAAGAGGAAATGTTATCAGTGGTACCAGCAAAAATCAGACTCCTGCCCTGTCTCGGGGTGTTTTACATGAACACTGATATCTCACAACATTACCTGTGGAGGAAGAAATTTGTGTCTTGTCTCAGCAAGTGTGACATGGCACCATTAATGGGACAGCCCATTTGTCTCAGTCTCATTATGCAGCTGATTTGAGAGATGATAAGTACTGCTAAGAATGACTTCAAAGCTTAGTGGTCCCATAAGCTCCTTGTGGGTTCAAATCAAATCCCAATTTATCAAGTGTCTTTATCTTTGTCCCTTTTAACTTCAGGGAGTGTTTTGTCACAGATTCCAGGGGGTGCAGGACTGGGCCCTTGGCTGTCAGATTTCAGAGCAGTGCACTTGGTTTTTTTATCAGCTGCCTCTTCCCTCCATATGCTCACTCCAAAATTCATGTCACATCCAGCTTGCAATCGAAGTCTACATTTGGGCTTCGATTGTTTGCTAACTGAGAATTGCTGTGAAGATGGTTTGCCATGAAAATTGCTTAGTCAGGCACTGTAAAAAATCAACAAAGAAATACCATTTTCTTTCCTTTTAGCTGGACGTGTTTTCCAGAAGTGAGGGAGCTCACAACACTCCCACAAAGTCTGGCACGGGGAGCAAACCAGCAAGAGAATAAAGGAGTGTGGCTGCCAGAGCTGTGGGTTGTTTGTAAGATTCTTGGAGCACGTCTGGAGGGTGCAAGCATTTCAAAACACTGAGACTTAGGAGGAATTTCTGGTTTTGGTTCACATACATCTGCACTTCCTGAATTTTGCTAGACCTTGTGGGTTACTGGGTGAAATATTTCCTAAACAGTGACAGTGCACAGCAGCAGAAACTGAAGCCTCTGGGAGGTGAGTCCATATCAAACAAACCTTCAGACTCCAAAGAGCCTCGTGCAGGGTTGAATAAATACCAAAGCCACTTGCCTTTGCCTTGCAAAACCACCAGAAATGCACACTGGAGCTCTGAGTGCCACAGTGTGGCAGAGCTGGGCACTTCTTGCCCCATTCAGCATCGTGTGTGCAAGGGGGAAGTGCTGGCTGGGAAAAAGAAGACTCAAACCCAGACTGCTCCTCGTGGGATAATCCCATGTGGGGGGTCAGCTGCACCTCCCTTGGCAGGTTCTTAGATGAGAAACTCTGCAATATCCTTGCCAGAAAAAAACCTAAAATTCCTTTGTAAAACCTGCTCTGAATAAGCCATAGCCTGTTGTCTGATTTGCTAAAATGAGTAGGTGGTAGCTGGAATATCTCAGTAGGGGAAATTCAGTGGTTTGGGGGCTGATGCCTCTAAAATGCCACAGGAGTGAAAACCCAGGGCCCCTTCCTGCTTTGGTTCTGTGAGACAGGAGCTGTGGAGTCAGCAGGACAGAGCTGTACATGCCTGGCTCATGTTGCTCCTACAGATCTAAAATACAAATCCTAATGCATTTGCTGCTCTTTGCCTCAGCTCACCCTCGGCTCCCTCACTTGGGAGTTTCACACTCTGCAGAAGTGGGATTTGGCCCAGTGATAAGTTTCACTTCATCTCTCAGCAGATTTGTGGTCTAACACTCCAAGATGTGCAGCATTACACAGTGGCAATCTGTCACTCTCCTGGCTCTTGTCAGCTCCAACAGCTTGCTGAGAAAATACAGAGCCAAAATAGGCACCAGTCCGACCTGAGGGACCCAGAAGCGTCGCCTGCCGTGAGCTCTGCCTGTCACAGCACAGACACTCCTGCTCCACTTGGCTCTCCCACCATCCCAGCAGGCTGGGACCAGCCCTGGGCTTTCCTGGCAGCTCTCACAGCTTCCCATCTTCCCAAATCTTCCCTGAGCGTTGTCCTCCCACTGCTGAGGTTGCACACTGTGTTCTCTCCCCTCTCTGAGGTTCCACCCCTGAGCCCTGAGACTGCAATTAGGGCTCTTATCGCTCGTGCACCCGGGAATAGCTGTGGCTCCCCTCCTGGGCAGGCTCTGCATTCCCAGCACTGAAACCTCTAATCAGGCCAGAACATTGGCTTGGAACAGCTTGAAAAGGGAACTTTGCGACTCCAGTCTGGAATTCCTTGTTTGGTTAGGCTTGAAAAGCTGAAATTCTGGGATGTCTGAGCACAGGCTCTGAGCAGGGACATTTATGAGATTAGGCTGAGTCTGTTTCTTCAGGAGGAATTCTCAGAGACCACAGGGATCCGTGGGCATGGAAGGATGTGGTGCCAGTGTCTCACCTCACCCTCTGAGTGCTTTCCAGAAATAACCAACACTCACAATCCTGACATTACTGCTAAAAGCAAATCTGTAGAGTTATAAAGAATGAACAAATAACTGAAGATATAAACCAGAAAAAGGAGTCAGATTTAGTATAAACCAAAATGCTGATGGAGCAGCACGCAGCTGGCTCTGCTCTGCAGTGGGGTGGGAGAAGAGGATACAGAACCTTTTCTTGGGGTGCTCACTGAAATTCAACCCACAACAGCAGTAAGTGGGGTAAGGAGAAATGTGTTTTATGGCTTTGCAGAGGTAATTTTGAGGGGCTGTAAGAAATGCACTGTCAGGCCTCAGTCCAGGACATCACAGCCCACTGAAGTCCATCAGATGCTCCATAAAAAGAATGAAAACGAAAAGGAAAGTGAATTGTTGCTGTTGTGAGAGTTTTGCTGCTGCTTCCCAGTCCAGGCTGTCTTTGTCCAAGGTGGCACCTGCCCCTCCCCTGGGTTGTCCCGGCAGAAACTGGGGCCGGGAGGCTCCAAACACCGAGTGCTGCAGCTCCAGTGTGCAGGCTGCGTTTGCCCTCTGCTGTTGGCTCCTCAGACTGTTCCCTCCAGATAACCCAAAACCTGGAGAACCTGATGGTTACAGCCCAGATTTCAAATGCTTACACTGAAAAAATTGTGATGCTTAAAATAAGTGATACCCACAAAGGGGGAAAAGCTTCACCTGAGACTTTAGTATACATTTATTTTATATTATCAAGTTTTGCTTATAAAGACCAGAAACTTAAAAAAAAAATTCTCCTAAATAGAAGCCAAAAATTAAGCCCCTTGCTCTCTTGAAAGCAGGGATCCAGGTGTGACTGAGAGTAGGATCAAACACTGGGTGAGCCCACAGGGGAAGGTGTGAGGAGAGATGCCCTGGAATGGGAAGAGCTCTGCAATGAGGAAAGATGCCCTGGGATGAGGACTCAGGGAGATCTGGTCCCTCTCCCTGCTCTCCACTTTCCTCTGCACAGTCATAGCAGAGACTTGGGTAACTTTATTTTAAACCTGGGATTTATCGCTTGCGGAAAGAGTTTAGTGCTTAGTTTAATCTGGACTGTGTGACTTCAGGCACAATGGAGCAAATATTTTGAAGTTTGGAGAGCTCTGGGCAGTTTTGTAACTGTTCATAGCCCTTACAGCAACACCAACCCCCCATTTCAAGCTGCTTTCTAAAGAAATCTGCTCTGTGAACCTGCTCAGCCTGAGAGCATCACAGCTCAGTTTCTGTCGAGTGTGTTCAATGAGTTCACAGCAGGAGCTTCTCTCTGTCTGATGTGTCACTTATTTTTTTCCCATAAAAAGACATGAACCATTCTTTCATGATTAATCCTGTATGTTTGGGCTTTTTTTTAAAGCAACTACTACAAATAGGACTGAATTGGGAAATTCAGCTCAGTCTTTTTTCAATGTGTGCTAATATCAGCAAGGATTTTGCTGAATAAGCACTAACACAGCCCAGAGAGCTGATGGAACTCAGCACACACTGAGACACAAAAGCAGCCCAGACACAATTTTTCAGGAGCAGTTCTGTGTTTCAGCCACCAGCTCAGTGATCTATTCTGGCTTGGGCATGAAGGGAAACTGTCAATAGTGAAGAGAAGCTAAAATATCTTTAATCCCTTGATTCCACAGCTGTGGCCTTGGCTTGGAAGAATCTCCAGGAAGCCAAAGCAGTGGTATGTGCAGTTCAGGGAGCACTTGCTGTCACACACCTTTATCTCTTTCTGTCAGCTGCCTGTGCATCAGCTCCACAGCTGAATTCCATGGAAATATTGTAATTGAAAGCAATGTAAACCTTCCACTTGGTTTGGTTTTTTCCCAGTGAACACATCACCTCTTTATTTGCTAAATAACAGAGAGAGGATAAGGGGAAAAGCAAGGAATTTTACCCAATTTCACAGCACTCACAAAGTGAATTACAGGAACAGACAAAGCTTTGCCTTGCTCGTGTTTGAAGCCCTGAGCAGAACAACAGCTGGGACATCCTCTGGACTCTCCCTGTCTTATCATCCTCGTAGTAGGGAACATGATGGAGCTGTGAGCACAGCAGCTGCCATCATAACTGACATTTCTTGGATAAATGCAGAATATTATCCAAATCCACGGGGTGTTGCTTGCACAGCAAAGCCTGACAGCAGCATCCCACTGCTGAAGTTGCTCTTGGCTGGGGTCACCTCCAGCTTAAGCTGTTTTTAAAAACATCAGTAATAATCTGAGGCACACACACATGAAAAGTGCAAATAAAAGAGAGAGGTGATTTCACCCCTTATCTTCCCAGTCAATTGCACTCTTTCCAACTGTAGGAAATACCACATGGAACATGCTCAGACAAGCCAGTATTTACACAGTAACTAGGAGCTGCAAAACTAATCAGAGAAGCAGTGGATGCCAGCAAAAAGCGTCTCCAGAAAAAACCCAAAACATATGTCTCCCTTCAAAAGAAAAATCTGCTTTTTCACAGCTACAAAGGATTGAAAACAAATTTTGTCATCAAACGTGGAGCTGTGCCAAATCACAGGCAGCCAGAAGAAAGCTTTGGCACAAAAAGAGCTTTGGTGAGTTCTGAGTTACTGGGAAACTGCTGAGATGGGAAGGCTTTGGTGCTGGAGGGAAGGGAAGGTGACAGGAGATAGTGAAAAACCCTCTTTATTGAGGCAAGTGTGTATTTTCATCAGCTTTCTGTGTGTTCCCAGCAAAATATCACAATGCACAGGAAGTCACATCTTGCTGGGAAGAGCTCAAGCAAAAGCTGCAGCATCAACACCCACAAGCTACAGCACAGTCAAAGCTCCCTGTGCTTCTCCTCTGAGGTTCCTTCCCTAGAGATAAACTGATGTAAATGCAGCATTTTGTTTGCTAACTTTGGCAGCAAATACATAATGTGTTTAAAATTGTTTCTAAAAGATGAAGTGGGAGAAAGGAAAAGCAGGAAATTTAACCCAATTCCAGAATGTTCTTAAAAATTAATGACAAGAACAGACTTCAATTGTTATTTTTGCATCTGTTAAATATTTGTTTCTGAAGTGGTTTGTTGACTGGGAACAATTTCAGCTGCTAGCCTTTAATATTTATTTAATATTTATGGGCCAGGATTTTTGGGGGGATAGTCCTCAGTCAAAATTGCCCTTTGAATTTAATGGTTAAGGAATATTTTTGACATTTTGACATTGATATAGTTTTGATGTGATGTAGATGGCAAGAGGAACAAAGATGAAACAGCTTTGAGTGAGAAAAAGAGCAATGAGATTGCTCCAGCCCAAAGGTAAATAATAACCTGAGTGCACAGCACTTGGGGGGTGAGCTGGTGAAGGCACACATAAAGGGATTTAAAATTTGGGATGCAGGACTTCAGAAAAAGTTTAGCACCTTACTGTTTATTAGGGAAAAAAGGAACAAAAGAGTCACCAAACAATTTGTCCCCCAGCTGTGACCAACAGGGCCATGGAGGAAGGCAGTGCCTGATATCAGTTCTCTGCCCATGCTCATAATTTCTCATATCAGATCACAAGTTGCACTGTACTTCCCTAAAATTATCTTCATTTGCCAGACTGTTGGTGGCTGGCAAAGTGCTGATTCTGTGGAGATGCTGAGGTCACATCAGAACATGAACAAACTCATCAGTCACTCATGTCAGTGTATTGACCAATTTAATAATTTTTAATCCTACATACTGACCCTTGTTTCTCTTTTTCTGAAGAGAGAGAAGCTCTGCTGTTCACTCCCCTGCTCGCACACAGCCCTGTTTGCCTGGGAGCCCTGCTGTGATCTCTGGTCCATCCAGAATGTCCCCTCTGTCCCCCAGGGCAGCCTCAGGACGCTGCAGCCCTGCCAGGAATTGGGCTGTGCATGGAAAAGGCTCGGCTGGGACATGGGCACCTGCAAAGAGCTTGGACAGCCCAAGAAGGGACAATTTCAGGGAGCTGGGAGATTCAAGAGGATTCCCAGCACAGAAGGAAAAATCTCCCTGCTGCCTGCATGGCCCACCTCACTGCCCTGCAGGGAGCAGCTCCTTCTCTGTCCCATGTGGCAGCAGCACTCCCGTACCCACGGCTCTCCTGCTTCCCACATCCCACCTTCCAGCAGCCAGCAAGGCCAGAGAGCAGAGGCTGGAAGAGCTGTGGGGAAAATCACCCCAAAATAAATTAGAGCAGCTCAAGAAGAGGATCCAGGAGCAGAAGAGAAAGCAGCAAGCAGCACCCTGGGAGCAGGAGCGCCTGATTTTTGCTAAAGACCCCCTGCCAAAGAGAGCCCTGAAAAGAAAGGTCTGCAGAGTGGCCTCTGCTCCTCCTGCTCCAGCTCACAGAGGTCAGTGGTGGTCTGGAATCTCTGGAGAAAGGCTGGAATTGGGTATTCCCTAGCAGTGCTTTGGCACAGCTGAATAACTTAGCACAGATTCCACCCCTCCCTGTGGTATCTGGGGGACATCACCCATGTTCCTGTGATAAATCCATTTATTTCTGCAGGTCCAAACCCCCCTTTGCTGTACATCCTACCCTGCTCACTGAGTCCACTGGATTTACTCCCCAGCACACACAAATTCATACATTTCCTCAAAAGAGTAAAGGATTTGCTGCAAAACTATTTTTTTCTCCCCTTTCATGCCACATCCTTCCTTTTGCCACATATAAAACATGGAATAGGAGGCAGTACAGTAGTGAGGACAGGCACCACAGGTATTTAAAGCAGGAATTGTGTAGTTCAGAGGCATTACAGGGGATTTAACAGTTCATTCAGTGGAACTGGTGTGGATCTGAAAGCAAATATTATTAGACCTTCTTATCCTGCTTTGTTGCTAAATTTGTGGCTGAAGAACCATCCATCTACAGCTGTCACTTTAGTTTAGTGTGGTTGAAGATGTGGGATTGCTGGGAGCAAGGCGTGGGGTCGGGACTGCCCGGGGCCAGCCCGGCAGCCTCAGCCGAGGGGGATTACTGGGGGAATGCGGGACTAGAGGAGCCGAGCTGAAAAGCTGCACGTAATAAATCTCATTGCTGTAATAGCATTAGTGTTAATTCACTGGGCACTGGCATCCCTGGCACACCCTGCCAGCTTCCAGGGGCGTTTCCCTTGGATTTGCTCCCTGCCACCGTTTGCAGGGATGTTGTGGTGCTGCCCGCAGGTCTGTGGCAGCCACGTGTCCCTTCCAGCTGCATCAGGCAGCACTTTCTGTCACCGGTGCCTGATGTTACCCCTCCTAAAGCCAGAAGCCAGAGCCACAGTCCAGGCTGAGCCTCCCTGGGACATTCCCAAGGGAAGGCTTGTTCAGTTTGTTTTTAACCCAGACCATTTTACGTAACTGAGCGAGGGAACTGCCAGACAAACTGTTCCACTTGTGGGACACACACAGACTGAGGCTGGGGATTCACAGCTCCAGACACTCAGTTCAGCTGCATCTTGTTCACTTTGTCTGCCTGTACCCTGCTACTGAGAGAAGTGTGTCACAGCAGCTTTGCCAAGTGTTCCCTGTGCAGACACCTGCAGCCCAGCCCAGTGCTGCTTTCCACACATGCAGGAGCTCAGCTGTGGAATAACAGCATCTGCACAGCTCCTTGTAGCCTAATGGCTCTCAAACATTTGTTCTTCTGGGTTTTAGTGCTCTGAACCCAACTCTGTTCTCTCCTTGCCTGATGAAGAGTATAGAATACCAGGCAGAGAAGGATTTACCATCCCTGGGGACAAGGAAGGGATCATAAAAAAGCCCCAAAGATCCCAGGTTAGCAATGAGGTATCATAATTGGGAACTTCCCCAAATATTCAGTGTTTGCTCTGCATGGAAAGGCTGGCCTGGATCTCCAGAGACACCAAGGGGAGGTGTCCCACTGCAGGCACAGGATGCAGCAGTTAGGCAGGGCTGTTCATTGTGTTGTATGGATAGACAGGGTCATGATAGAGCCTCAGGGATGGACCCAGGCCATTGCTTCCTTTGCTGGGACAAAATAAAGAAGGAGTCCTGCATGTTTGGTAACCAGTTTCAATTAAAAGACTTCTGGTTTTGCATTTCAAGGGAATGGAGCTGGGATTGGATTGTTGGGTTCAGCAAGTTTGATTTTAGCTACACTAATTATTTTCTGTGTTTTATTTTCACCTCCTGATTAAAGACCAAAGAGAGAGAAGCTCACCATGGAGAATTCAAACAGAACACCAGAGGCAGATTTCATCCAAGTCCTGTGTTCAGGAGAGAGCAGTGGCAGGGGAAGGTAAGGCTGAAAACCATGAGAAATCACAAGGACTGATGAACAGAACTGCTGCAGCAGTTGAATTCCAGACCTGCCAGGATTTAAATTCATCAGAAATGAAAAATAAGTCATACATCCTCAGTGGGCAGAGCTGTCTGTCACCTATTCAGTTCTGTTTCCCTAATGAATTAAGGGTGCCACCAAAGGCAGGGATTTCCTGGCCTGCCAAGCAGGGACTGAATCCAGGCAGGGAAAAGTCAGATGAATTATTCAAGTGTCAATTGCTGGTTCTCAGTTTTATGTGACAGGTATTTCTAAGGGTAGGTTGGAATTCCTGGTGTCATTTTACCCATTTAATGCTATAGCTTTGCACAGAAATGGTTGCATTCAAATGTTGTAGGGAAGAAGTGGAAGTGCTGTGGGTTGTACTTTATACCAGCCAAGTTCCCAAGTCACTTGTGTGAAGCAGAAATAAAAAAATCCAAGCTCTCTAGTCCAGACAGAATTATCAGCATAGTGTGCTGTAGTCCCTAAGTATGATTTAAAATGCATGAAATATGTAATAATTTCCTTCTCCCTCCTTTTTTTTTTTGTTTTAATGGATTGTTTGAAAAATGGCTTGTTCTTCCTCTGAGAGTGGGTCATAATAAGACCATGCCACGTGAAGCATTCATCATTGTAACTGCCAGTGTCATGGTGTCTTTATTGGCTATTAGTTTCTGTCACTGAAAGAGCCAAGGCAGGGCTACAAAGAGATGAATGAGGGGCAGGGGTCAGAGCCAGAGTACTCAGGAATTTGATGAATTATAAATTTGCTGTAGTTAACAAAAAATTAAGTCACCACAGCTATAAAATATTCATCTGTTCGTAGGTAGGGAAAAAACCCAGGAGAATATTTAAATCAAAAGAGTTTCTTCTATCAGCTGTTCTCATCAGGAATGCAGGCTGCTCATGAACTTTAGCATCATAGTTGCTGTAGTTAATGAACACGATGCAGATAAAAAGAAGATTTAATTGAAATAAACAACATGGTGAGGCAAAGATTGTTAGATCCACAAAATAATTTGTCTGGTGCATTCAGAGGAGCCAAGACAGGGTACAAAATAAATGCATTTTTAGTACTGCTAAACACAAACCAAAGTGACACAGCGAGGTGTTTCCTTAAAGACATGGATGGATGCCAGCCCTCCTGAGCCCAGCAGATTCTGGCAATTCCCTCTGTGTTCCTGCTGTGAACCATGCACAGATCTGGTGATAATTCCTTCCAAGGGAAGTCCATGGGATTATAGGAAGTGACTTCAGCCCCAGAGGGAGTGCAGCTCTCCCTTGTCTGAAAAACATCATTCTCCCTGTGACACGGTTCACAGGAGCCTGCAGAGCATCTCAGAGGCTGCTGCAGATGAAGAATAAAAGCTGCTGGCTGTGACTCCCTCAGTGGCCGTGGTACAGAGGAGAAGAGGGTGCCTTACACTGTTCCCAAAGCACAGGGGAATGTCAGGGCAGTCCCGCTGGCCAGTGAGCCTTTGGAGAGCCCAGCAGCTCCCCTGACCCCAAGGTGCTGCACTGAGCACTGAACCACACAAGCTGAGGCTGATTTCAGAGTAAAATCTTTCCTATTAAAAAAACCTTGAGTATTTAAATTCGGGGAGATTTTGGGGGGTAGAATTTCCGTGCAAAACCCAACTAAGTACCTGTTCAGCCACCTTGTGCTGGAGAAGTGTTTGCAATAAATACATAATTGTGCCAGTATTGGCATGCTGGTGAATGCAATCTGAAATTATGAAGTAAAACAGTGATAAATGTTGTCTATTATGTGACACCACCTATTAAGCAAGAGTAATTTGTTTGTGCTGCATTCTGCACAGTTTATTTCTGCATTAGACATTGTCCCTCATCCTGTATCCTCCATTGATTCTTCCACACCACATCCTGCTGATTCTCATCAGTTTAAAAATGAATTCGTTTCCTCTGGTGAGTTTGAAGCAATCACTTCAAAGGAAGGAAAATAATAATTTTGTTCTCCCCTTCCCTTCAGTTCTCAAATGTGCTGGTACCCAGGAAGTCCTGACCTTTTCTCAGTGTTCTTGAGGCCTCTGGGAGTCAGTGATTTTTGAATAAAACTTGTAAGAACTGTGTGAACACAGCTCAAGTGTTAAATGATATAATTGCTGATGGTAAAGCCTTAGGAAAGCACTGAACCTTCACATTTTACACTCCTGAACTCATCTGATTCATGACCCTGGCAGCCTCCAAAGTCTGAGTGCTTTAAAAACTTTTTGTTATCAAAGTAGCACCAATTTTTTTTAAATTTTATTTTAAACCTGCTCTGACTGAAACTTTTTAGATCTCCCCACACCTTGAGTGTGATTCCTGGAAATCACCATTAAATAGATTTGAATAAGAGAGTTAAAATAGTCTTTCAAAGAACATGTGGGGCTTTAATAATTAAATACAAACTCTCTGTTTCAGGTGTGAATCTACCTGGTGTTTCTGCATGGAGAGAAGGTCAGAAGTTGGCCAGAAGGCTGCTGGGTCCACCCCCTCCACTTCCACATTTGAGGAGCAGAACTGGAGAGCAGAGCACAGCAAAGACCTTTGGTACAGCTGTCCTTCTACAGCGCTGGTTGTTTTGGCACATCCCCAAAATATTTTTTTAAAAAGGGCTTATTAAACCTAATTTAAACAAATTAAACCTAATTGAAACAAAAGCTTTCCAGGCCCTTCTGAGCACCTTTCTTTAATGGCTCTTGTGATAACAATTGGCCACTGCAACTTCAAATTCCACCTTTACAGGTTTATCTTCTCCCTGGAATACCACAGATTTTACAACAGACAATGCCAATAGTCCTCAGAGCTGCAGTAGGAAGCAGGCTGGGAGATGCCCACTATAGATACAGGAGTTGTTACTCTCTGAAATAATTACATCATTGTTGTTTCCAAATCTTTCCCACAGCACCTTTGGAAGGAGGTCGAGGATTTGGGGCAATGCCAGTGATGGGAAACAGCTCCAGAGTGAAGGGAAATGAACCTGTGGGGAGGAGCCCTGGAGCCCAAAGTGCTGTGGTTGCTCCCAGCAAGGTTGAAAGGGGCAGCAGTGCACCCACAGAGGATACAAACCAAGCTCTCAGGAACCTTCTCTTGCAAAGGCACTCCTGTGAGGAACACAGACATACCAGGCTCCCCAGAGATGCTGTGAAACACCAATCCCAAGGGATCCATTCTCCTTGCCCTGACCTTTCATTAATGAAAGATGGAGCCAAGCCCAGCACCTCAGGAAGCTGCAGCAGAGGAAAAAGTGCATCACCTCAGAGACAGAAAGGGTCTGAGAAAGAAAACCTTAAGCAACCTTCAAAGAGGAGGGTAAACCTTAGAAAACCTCACCCCTACAGCCCTGAAAGCATTCAGGAATTTATGTATCGAAGAAAGGCAGAAAGAAAGAAAAAACTCCTCAAAGAGAAAAAGTCTTTGGCACAGGCTGCAGAGATGAGGAAGAAGAGGTTGCAAGAATTGTACAGGAAACAAAAAGAAGCTATTGGGAAGAAATCATGTCCTGATGAGATGCACAAACCCATTGGGAAAATGGGTTCTGCCAAAGGAACTCCTCAGTGTGAATTGGAGCAAGTAAGTCCTAAGGAGTGGCAGATTGAAACCCCTCCAGTCTTGGTCAGTGCAGCACCGTGTAGGACATGAAACACTTCATACAAATGCTTTGACATGCCAGGGAGAAAAACTTTTATCTAGAAAAGCAGAGCAACTAGTTTATAATTATGGCATAAACTGCTGGGCTCATTGGTAGGGCTGGAACCCTCAACTTCAGGCCAAAAACCTGGAAATCTCCACTGCCTGACCTAAAAGAAGAGGTTTGCTGTGTGGTGTGAGCAGTTTTCCAGTTACATGAGCAAATTATTAGGTGGAATTAAAGCCACACATTACCCTTCTGTTGCCAGCTGTTGAGTGCTTACACTGCTGGGCTCTTCTCTTTCAGGAGCAAACCAGTGGGGGAGTACTGGAAAGGAGTTTCATGGCCTGGGTGGATGAAACATCCTCTCCTCTATCACCTGAAGATTGCAGAGGCAGGTACTCAGACATAAAAGGCATCCTAGAAAGCCACTTTTTCAGCTTACACTGCAGACATCTCTCTCTTGTTTTGTTGTTTTTTCTTTTTATTTTAACAGGAATCAACTCCTGGAAACAGCTCAATCACCTAAAAAAGGAGAAGCATCAGGTCCTCCAGCACCACTGGAATCTGAACGCTGGTTTCTTAGTTCTCTGAAATGTGAAGACTTGAGGGACTGCTCTCCCCCAGCTCTGCATTCACCTCCTCTGAGCTTTTCTGTTCCTCAGAAAGATGCAAAATCTTCCTCCAAGGACTCGTCTTTTGGACTTTCTCCACAGAGAAGCAAACAGGATCAAGTGAGAGCCATTCACAGTCTGTCCAGGGAACTTGCAGAAAAGATTGACATGGCAAGGAAGAGGCTGAGTGCAGCCAGCTGGGCTAAAGCCTCTGCTGACAAACAATCAACAGAGACAGCTCTGGACCTGTACAGTGATCCTCCTTCTGCCCCAGAACCTGAGACTTCCAGGGATAGGCAAGAGAGGACAATGACTGCACAAATGCTTCGGGACACCACAGATCCTGAAGTGCTTCGTATGACATCCGACAGGGAATGTCATGGACTGGGCAGGATTGGCCTGCTGGGCAGCTCTGGACAGACAGAGGGAAATGCCCTGCACAGACAGAGGGAAATGCCAACTCCTTTTCCTGGTGGGAATGCTGAGAGTGAAGAATTGCCCTGGATCACTTGCAGTGCAGGACAGAGTGTCCTCAGCTCTGCAGGAGACCTGAGCAACACCTTGCAAGGTAAATCCTTTCAACATGACACAACAGGGAAGCTCAGGTGCCACTGCCCAGGTCTTTCAAAGCTACAAGCAGGGGTTAAGCTTCATCTCCCCTTGGCTATTTATTGGAAATGTTGTGCCTTGGAAAATCCCTGAGCAGTGGCTCTCCTAGGTTTTACTTCCCTCCCCTCTCCTTGTACCTGTGAAACTACATATCATAATATTATCTGTAGCTTTGCCACCAATTTTGGACATGTCACTTTCTGGTGCCTAGGCTTTCCCAGAAGTAAAAGAATTATAAACCTAAGCCCATGTAGTTAAAAAACCTGTGGATAAGAAGAGCTGTATTGAAATAAAGTGCTCACACATAAGTAGGCGGTGAATAGATGCCAAAGCTTGGGCTATTTCATTTCTATGAAGAGCATATTTATTAAATGTCCTCATTTGTCTTTTTAAAAGGTTTCCCTGTGAATAAGGGCTCCAAAGTGGACATAAGTCTATGGCATGAAAAGCCAATAACCAGCCCAGCCTCTCCAGCTCACAGATTCCTCACTAGAAGGTAAACAAAGCTGGATATTTTATTCTCTGCTAAATGTGCCTTGCATGTATCTAAAGTAAGGAACACCAATTCAGCATGGAGCCAGACTCAGGGCAGTGAGTCTTCTAGACTTCACTTTCCTCTCATTGCATCTGTGAAATGACATTTCATAATTTTATCTGTGGCTTCACCACTGGTTTTGGACACATCACTTCCCCTTCTGCTGCCTAGGCTTTCCCAGAAGTAAGAAAGGAAATATAAACCCGGCCTCATGTAGTTGGAAATCGGGGGATAACAAAGCTGGATGTATTATCCTCTGCTGAATGGGCCACACAGACTTCAAATAAATAGCAGGGATGGCGGATCCCTGGGAGCAGTCAGTGGATCCCGGGTTCGGTGGGTTCCTCAGGAGCGGTGAATCCCGGAGAGCAGTGGGTCCCCCGGGAGCAGTGGATGCCCAGGAGGGGTTGGTGGATCCCCGGGTCCCGTGGGTTCCTGGAAGCAGTGGATCCCCGGGCTTGCTGGATCTCCCAGGAGCGGTGGATCCCAGGTGGCTCCGGTTGGTGGATCCCAGCTCCGGTCGGTGGATCCCGGGTGGCTCCGGTCGGTGGATCCCGGGTGGCTCCGGTCGGTGGATCCCGGGTAGATTCGGTCGGTGGATCCCGGGTAGATTCGGTCGGTGGATCCCGGGTAGATTCGGTCGGTGGATCCCGGGTGGCTCCGGTGGGTCCCGGGCCCGGTGGTTCGCAGCCGCGCTGCCATGACGCTCTCTCGCCACCGGAGGGCGCCGCAGCCGCGGGCGCGGAGCGGGACGGAGCGAGCCCCTGGGTAAAGCTGCCCGGCTCCTTCGGGCGCGGATTAATTAAAAAAATTAATTTCTAGTGATTGTTTTCACTCGCTTTGCTGCAAAAGTGGGTGAAAGATTCCCACCAGTGCAGCTCTGTATGTTGTGTGTGTGCGGAGCAACACCTGCTCACACACAGCACCTTTCCTTGGACAGCACACGTGTGATTATTGTGGAAAACGGGTTTGGTAGCAGGAAGTGTAGAAAAAAGGATTACATTAATGCAGGTTGTTGTCAGCCTACGTTAATTAAATATTTAATGTAGACAGCAGTTGAGAGAATCCCCTTTGAATTTGGCCTGTCTTAGAGAGCAAACTGCCCCATTGGGTTGTCTCTGGTGACAGGGGAGACCATGAAGGGACAATCATTAACTGCAGGTCAGAGTGTGTCCCTGCCCAGCCACAGAGAGGGACAAAGCCAGAGCTCCCACAGAGGCCACACGACTCTGCAGAGAAGAGAATAAATCCCCTGAGCCCTGGAAGATTAAATATGACCTGGACATGCATTACCAAAGAAAGGACATATGTGCAGCAAACTGGCCACCACGTCCCCAGTGTCCTGTTCAGAGACAAGGACAAGGACTTGGTGCTGTGGGATCCTGCCCAGGCAGGAATGGCCTGGATCTGCTCCATGGACACTCTGATGATGCCTGGGAATGAGCTGGCTGGGCCAAACTACCTGCAGCTAAACTTCTCTAGTGGGAAAAAGAGTGTTTTTTCTCTTTTTAATTGAAGGTGGGATATTAGGCCCAGCATTCTTTTCAAGAAGATTGTTTACAGCTTTACAGTGCAAAGTAACCAGGAGGAAAATGAAAATTGGAGAGATAAGTCCAGACAGATGAGCTTACCAAAGTTATGAGGAGTAATTACTGGAATTACCAAGAGTTAAACCCCTGTTCTTTGTGCACAACCACCACACTCACAAAGGTTGGGCTGATCTCTGCTCTGAGAGATCAGTTGCAAGGATTATGGAGCTGTTCTGTCACAGAAGATGGCAAATGTATAAAACATGATCAGCAGGCACTCAGAGTGTGCAGTGGAGAGAGTCAGAGCTGTGTCTGCACTGCACCTTGGGGAGCACAGCCCAGCAGCTGTGGGCTCCATCACTCTTGTCCTGACAGCACCCAAACTCACAGGAATGGTGGTAGGTGCAGGACCCCCGGGCCCAATGGGAACAGCCCCCCAGCTGTAAGGGACAAGCATCAAACAAGGAGAAATAAGAGAGATTGCACCAACCTGCTGAACAATGCAATTACTGAGAAAGCAAAGCAGCCAGAGTCAAAAAGTCCTCAGAGCATCACTGAAAAAAACATCAATAAAACCCCTCAAACAATAAATCACAACCCTCTTGCAAGTGCTGCTTCAAAAGACGAGGAGAGCTACTTGCAGATAAATTATCACTGTATTTGGAGATTAGAAGTGGAAAATGTGGCTGTATTGTGAATGACTCCAGACTCATCTCCTGGTGGGCTGAGGGCTCCCTGTGATGCAGCAGCAGTGACAGTGAGGGGACAATATAAAGGAAAGAGCACCCCATGCCTAACCCTTAGCTACTGGTAAAGTACATAATTAATACAAAAGCTCAGAGTAAAAGCCTGTCTTTTGTCCTCAGCTTTTATTTGTATATAATCTAGAGTCTGATTTTGTCCCTCTCCTGAAGTCTGCACACTCACAGGAAGCAAAAGTGGATGAGTCCTTTGGCACACAGAGTGAGGCTCCCATGATCAAGTTATTCCTGAAGTTGATCTGGTATCAACTGATTCACTACAGATCAAATCAGACAGAAAGCCACCAGATAAAGCAGCACCAGTGTTCTCTAAGGAGGTGACTGAGGAACTTTGCAGGGCCATAATTTCTTCTGCTCTAAGGACATTTGCACTCTGAGTGCATGAACTCTCTGTGGGGAATGTCAGCAGGCAGTGAAGGGAGCCTGTCTCTTAACTTGCACACAAACTTCACAGGCTGTGCTAACAGGAGGGGTCCATGCTGTGTTCTTGGCCTTGTAAACCTGTTTCTATAGAACTCTCATTGATATAGCTAGAGCTGGGTTAGAAAATGTGATGGTAAAAGGAGCTGAGGTGGGTCTGTGCTCTGACTTCGACTGCTAAGGAGTTAGGAGTCCACATTTGGCTACAACAGACCAAGTTCCCTCTCTCCAATAGCCCATCTGAACAAAGCCACCTGTTAAAACTGACTGTGTGCCGGCCTCATTCACAAATACAAAACATGCAGCGCTCCAAACCCAGCGCTCTTGAGCATGACCTTCTCCACAGCCAGTTTCAACAGCACAGTTTGCTGTTTACATGTTTAATTATAGCTCTGAAAACAGCAGCTCGTGTTCATGCACAAAGTCCTGCGGGTGCCTGTTTCCATAAGAAATGTTCCCATTTCATGCCCGGCTGCTCCCCCGTCCGCAGGGGCTGCTGGCGGAGGTTTGTTGCTGATGCAAATGACTCACTGATGGGAATTCTCCAAACTGCCAGGAAATGTGTGAGCAATTCCATCTTATTTTGTTTCAGTTGCCTCTATAAGTGGCTACACTCTCAAGAGTCAAAAAAATCATCCCGTTTTTGCTGCAAGTTCAGATTTGAAAGTGCTCTGGGTGGCTTCAGGGGCTGGGACAGAGGGTGGTGGCTGGAGAGTGGGATCACAGCTCTGCCTCCTCCCATGGACTCAGCAATGCTTTCTCTTCAGTGCAAACCCGAAGAGCCTCATCTGGGAGCTGTGCTGGTTTATGCAGAACTGGCTGTGTCTGGAGGGCAGGTGTTGCTGGCCACTCCTGTGGAAACCCAGTGTTTTCTGTAGAATCTGCATTGATTTCCACTGATGCCCTTCCCAGGACACAAACCTTGGCATCAGTCTCCCCAAAACCAGAGCAGGCATTTCCCAAGAGCCAAAGAAAACAGTGCCTAAAAACCATCACAACACAATTGCAGAGACAAAACACAGCACAGTTAACCAATGACTATTAGAACTGCTTTGTAAGAAATCCCTGTTTCCTCTGTTCTTTCTCTCCCATGCACCTTTGCTCCCACTTTCTGAAGACTACCTCCAAGACGCGTTAGTGGAAGCTGTACTAATCGTTTTAGCAGTTTCTGGGTCATGAAAAACAAAGAAAAGCTTATTAATGAGAAAAATGAAATAAGATTTCCCTAAGCTGATTGCTGATAAAAAAAAAAAAATTCCACATTCATTTTTCTGTATAAAAAAGAAAACATCTGTCACCATTTCAGTGTCTCAGTCCCTGCGTGTGGTTCAGCTGAGGCTTGACCAATAAATGCCCATTTTCACACCTTCTTTTTAGTTAAGCTCAGATAGTTGCAGACCAAAACAAAGTAAAATCAGTTAGCTGAGGTCTTCGTCTGCAGGACTTGGTGCTGACATTGTTTTGAAATATTAAAGTATATGTATTACTCCCAGATCTTAGTTGGGCCACAGCCATGCTCAGCACAAGTCTCAGGAACTCTAGAACAGAGTTCAGGACTTTGTGTTTCTAAACAGATTTTTTGCCAAGGTTCAGAGCTAGATTGTGCAACCAAGTCCCAACAATGGCACGGATTGTACAATGCAGCCCTCATAAATTAAGCTTCCGCACTGCAAGGTTGTTTGTATTTGCCACCAGGTTGAAAAATACCCAGCTCTTTCAGAGCAGTAACGAGAGTAGGTAAAAATTGAGTGTTGTTAGCTTTCCTGACAGCATCAAGGTACAAGAGAGGAGTATTTGTTCGTTGCCAGGTATGACTTCTCAGGGAGCCTTTTGTTTCCATTTGACAAAATGTAATAGTTCTGTTCAAGTGAAATAACCTTTTTTTTTTTTATGTTCAAGATACTGCTTTATACACATCTCAAAAACTTAGTAATTGTTGTTGTTACCTTGACACAGCCTGCAGGGAGAATTCACGGCATGGAAGGATCGATGTGGATGTGAGACTGTTTTGAAAGTTCAGAACCAAGAGGAAATGGCCAACCCAGCTCCTGGAGAGAGCCTGAGGATCTGGGACAGCCTGAGCTTCCAGCCCTCTGCCACTCTCAGCACTGACAGCTTTGAGCAGGACTTGGGTAAGGTGGCATCTCCCAGAGGGTCACTCAGTGCCCTCCCAAATTATTTCTTGTGTTGTGGCAATAGAATGAACAGTCCCTCATTGCAACAGAATTCTTGCTGATGGTTCTGGCCAGGGCTGAAAAATCTTCTGGGGTGAGGGGGAATTTCAAATAGATGGTTCTCTTCCAGATTTCAAAGGTGAAAAAGGTGTGCATGAAAAATTGTCCTCTCAACATTCATGCACAATGTAAGAGATTATATGAAATTATTATTAAAATTGCATAAAATGCAATAGAAGTTCTTTGCCTTTTCTATGCTGTGCTGTCACAGGTGTGAATTCAGCTGACAGTGACAGCTACAGGTGGAACAAACCCCATTTAGCTCAGAGACATTTCCAGCACCTCGTAGCTTCATCTGAAGGTCTCTGGGAGCCTTACAATTAACTCTTCATAATTACCCCATCCGAGCAGTGTGGGATATTGTCCTGCTTGGACAGCAAGAGACATCAAGGCCCAGGACATGGGAGGGTGCAGGGGAATGGAAGGATGTGCTGCAGGGTGCTCAGGGCTGGCCAGGGGTGCAGGGCATGGCCACTTCTGCCAGGAGCAGAGGTTTGCACGGAAACAAGGGAAAGTTTGTGGCCGAAAGGGTTAAAAGCCGACCAGTAGCGTGCAGCCCGCTCTGTCTGAAGAGATCTCTGCCTGCTCCCACCAAACAGGAGCAGATGGTGCATTGTTTTAGGGGCTTTTCCGAGACAAAAGAACAAGATCAGATAACCTTTCCTCAAAGAGAGTACTTACAAAAAGCCTTTGCTCTTATTAAGGATTCTTCATTGTTTTCCTCACAACATTTTATACATCATATTGGATTTTGGGGTGGTGGAGAAGCCAGCATTGTTTACTGTGCTTCTCCCTCCCCCCCCAGGGACCAGGAGGGCATCTTAGATGATGGGGCAGCAAGGCCGTTGTCTGAAGTGTTTTACCCTAAGCAAAAGACAACCTATTTATTTACTATTAATAACTGAGGGCCCCAATTCTGCAAGGCCCAGCCATCCACTATTCACCACAGGAACAATAGGAGCTGCTGCCTCGTGTCTGTGCCAGGAGAAACCTTCCCTTTCCCTGAGCATTTGCAGGAGCTGCCAGCCCAAGGCTGGACTGGGAAGCAGCTCTCCCACCATGGCCACGCTGCTGCACAGGAGGCACAGAGCTGTGCGCTCAGCACAAAGTCGGTTTGAAATATGGGTCACAAGTGGCTCTGTCACCACCCAGAGCAGGGATGGGGCATTCAGACTCGAGGCTGCATTGTCTGCTCAAGGCATCACCCAGCAGTTGGCTCTGTCCTTTCATGGGACACAGAAGTCACCGTGCACACGCAACATAATGAGGTGTAATTCTGCAACTGCTGCCAAATGCACATATTTACCTTTCAGAGGGACACACGTCACCTGAGCACCCACTGCTGTGCCAAAGAAAGATTTTCTGTAGTAAACACACTTGGCAAAATAACAAATTTCATTTTGAACGTCTTAAAGCAGAGAGAAGAAGATATTCACAAAATATTTGTTTATTACCTGGGGTAAGACAGTGAACTTGTCCTGAATTGTTGAATTTTCTTTTTAAACACAGCCAGTATAAAACCCAGAATTGCAAATCCTATAAGCTCATGCTGTAGTGAGCAAAAATTGTCCCCACAGGTAGTGTTGGGAAGTATTTCACATTGCACTTACATGAATTTCTCATCAGTTTAGGCACAAAACTTGGTATAAGCAATGAGCTGATAAGGAAGGGCTTTGCATATTGCTCTACTATGTAAAATCTTTCTGTCATTCCTGCCAAACCACCAGGGCTCTCCCATAGGGAGCTGAGGAGATGAGCTATACTTTCCTTGCTACTCCAGCATGTCCTCTGAATACAGCCCACAGCATCCAAATGTCTGTATTTCTGTTAAATAAGAGAACTATATGATTTTTAAAAACTCCAACATTTTGCCTGTGCCCCTTCCTACAGTCTAGGGAATGGCCTTTGAAACGGATTGGACTGGATGAGCCAGAAATCTAATTTCATCAGACCAGACTTTTTTTTCCTTTTTTTTTTTTTGTATTTGACAGATATCGACATTTAAGCTCAAACTAATTGTTTAAAAAGTATTTTCTAAATATTGAAGCTTAATCATGGCTAATGCTTTAAAATAATTTGCATTAGGAAAGCAAATGGAATGTTTTTCATTGTTCTTGAAATGCAGAATTTTAACCTGAACTACAAGGAAAATGTATTTACATGTATCATCTATCCCCTGAACTGCTGATTGACATATTTTCTTGTATCACTAGAGGGAGCTGCCTTCTTGCTTCTAGAAGAGGGAGAAATTATTAAATTTGTGGAATAAGCACAGAAATGTATCAGCATGGCTTCAGCTAATTGTGCTCTGATGGAGAGTGTTGAGCTGAGGCAGCTCTTTGTGTTCTCTCCCAAATCCTGGCTGTGTTTTGTGTTTCCCACAGCTCCAGTGAGCTCCAGCCCTGCCTTCAGCACCTCTGGAGTTGTCTGCAATGATGTTGTCATTGACTGAGAGAGTTTAGAATAACTGATGAGGAACAGAAGGACCATTCCACAGAAATTCAGGATTCTGGTTAGGTCCAGCTTCAGGCCCAGCTCTGTTGCTATCCTGAGCCAAGAGCTGCCCTGCAGCTCCATGTGACAAGGGGCAGCAGCAGGGTGAGGCACTGCCATGTGCTGCAACATCTGGCTGGGAGCTGAACTCAGGCCAGCCCTCCACACCAGAGGATTTAGACATAAATACAAAATATGCAGAGCACAGGAGCAGCACAGGCCACATTAATCCCCTTGTTTGGTAAGCAGCCACTCTCCAGTGCCAAGTGGGATGGCAGACGTGTTTAGAGAGGAGAGAAGGACCTGATCCAGCAGCTGTGGAAATACAGAATCTCCAAGGTACTCCAGAGCGCAGCTCAGCCCATGGATTTACTGAGGGAACAGGCAGAGCCTTCATGTTGAGAGTCTCTTGCTTGGGGATTGCTCGTGGCTCACAGGTCTTGCTGAAGGGCCAAACTGCCTGTGCTGCATTTCTCAGCTGTGATCAGGAGTTACCAAACCTCTTTTCTTCCTCCCTTTTTACCTGTCATCACTGCAGGTCCTTTCCTGCATAGAGTGCTGAAATCTGGGTGGTATTTCCCCTTACCTGGAGAGCACCTTGATATAATAAAGCAATTGAGCTAACATGGTAATTTTGGAGAGGGGAAGGACTGCCCAAATGGGGGCTAATGGAGAAATTCCTTCTGGACCTGCTGCTCCACTCCACAGCAGCATTTCAGGACACTTTACACCCCATATTCCTACACCTACAGGCAATAATGCAGACAAAGTCGTGCTTACAGTTAAAGTTGCAACTATGTCTTTTTATAATAACTGGGTTGGTCTGATTGCTGACATGGGCAGAAAGAGAAAAAGCTGTCCTTGAGTAAAGCAGCAGTAAATGCTTCTGCCTTGCTTCAAGTGATTAGAAAAATGAGACTTTTAGCCTGGCTTTTTTAATTATATGTCAGGGAGATTCTACAGGGCTTTGCTGAGATTCTGCAGGTGCAGCGGAAAGTGATTTAATAAATAGCATTTTTTTCACAAGGCTGAGTGTATGCACATTGAAGCTATCTGGGTAGGCAGTAAATGCCATTCATCATCACCTAAAAGGATGTGAAGTTTAGCCAGATGGTATTTTCTTTAATGCAGGATGTTGCAACACAAGAAATGCATCTGGAAATAGCCACAATTAGGAAAATTACATTCAAAAGAAGGGAAAAGAGATCAGAGCAAACTTTTTAATCACTTTGAGGTCAATACCAGTGGTTGAGCTTTGGTCAGAATAACAAGAGCATTGTTCAGTTGGAGGCACAAATTGAAAATATTTGTCAGGTTTTAAATGATATCCTAATAGATGATCATATTTCTGACTGGCCAGATATTAGTATTAAAAGCTACTCAGACAACTTAGCATCAATAACTATAGCTTGTAACTTTTTTTGTAGAATGACCTTATTTATTAGTATTGAAGGAGCTTTTGAAAGTGCTGTCTGTGGACCCACTGAAGAATTGTTCACTTGTCTTTTTTTCTATTGCATTGCTTAAAACCACTAATAAAACTTCCCTGTACAAAACCCAGATTTTTCATCCACTCAATTTTCCTAAATAGGTCATTGCACAAAATCATCTCTAGTTAACTATCAGCATTAAAGAGTCTGACTCAGTCCTCAAAATTAGAAAGACAGGCTAAAATGAACATTCTTTCTGAAAAGATGGACTCTTAATTTGGCATGTCTAGCTAATTTAGTATGATTTTGCCTTTCCAAACCACCCTCCAAAACCAGGAAAGGCCCATTACCAAAAGAAAGGGTGAGATTTCCATCCAGTCTGTTGACTCTGAAAAGGAGGGTGTTAAGAGAAGCCTTGTATAGTACCACTGTAGGAGGAAAGTGAAATCTGCAATCGAGCTGTTTACAAAAACAGAGCAGCATTCTAATAGAAAATCTGCACCAGGCTCAAAGATTTAATATTTTATTTCACTCACACCCACATAAACACGAAACCCATCCTGGCATGCAAACAAGCCCACATCTCTGCTCCTTCTGTGTTCCAGACCCTTCAGTCTGTAAAGCAAAAACAAACTCTGCATGTCATGGGCTCATCCTGCACCATGAGGTAATTTGGATTCAGGTGACCTGGATAGAGACAGAGATTTTATCTCAAGTTTCCAAATCAAACCTATTTCTATTTATGACCCACACTGCCATTCATTTATGACTGTGGTGCTGTGACAGTGGCACAGCACAGAATAAACACATAACCTGTTTGCATAAGCTGAGCAATTCATCTGAGAAGCTCAAGCAGCCAAGAACATTTCGCTGGTAAACATAATATCATCTGCATTGTCACACACAGGCAGGGGTGGTGCAGTAAGGAAGTAGCAGTGAAAAAGGTGCACCTGGAGCAAGAGGGGAAAATTCCCCACTTTAAAATGAAAGCTTTTTTCCAGGGGTTTGTGTCCCTCTGTGACAAAAGAGAGAGGAAGCAGCCTGCATCCCAATACAGATGGAGGAGACATGCAGGATGCTGCTTGAGTTCCCAAAAAAAGTGATCTTTTTTCTCTTGGGAAACCTTGTCACAAGGTTGGGAAGTTTCTCTTTTGTACCCAGTGGCTCTGATCCTGTTGGTGCAGCAAAGGAGCAGCAGGACCAAGACAATAACCCACACTCTGAAATTCAGGTTTAGAACAGGAATTGTTGCTCATTCCTCTCTCCTTAAGTCCTGACAGTTCCCAATACTTGCAGGACTTTATGCTCACACATTTCTTGACAGGATGTAAGTACTGACATTTTCCTTCTACAGTTATGGTGGAAGAGGTAAATGTATGCAGAGAAGTTATTTCAGTAATAAAGGCAGATGTCAGATTTGGGAGGCTTCCAAAAATAGGCCCAGGGAGGATTAGAAAGGAAAATGCAGTCAGAACAATGTACACATTCCCCTTGTGATGATCCCCATAACTTCTGCAGGTGAGGGAGATTTTGGCAGCACAGAGCTGGAGGACAAACACAGGAGTCACCTGGACATTTTGTGGCAAACCTCCTTACTACTGGCTCACAAACTGAAGGTCAGTGGGAAACCTGTGTAATGAGAAAAGGGAATTCCAGTTCTGCTGTCCCAGGGAGAAGGTGCTCCCTATCCCCAGATTCAGGTGTGCTTAGGCCATAATCAGTTGGCATCAGCTGATCTGAGTCAGGTTTATAAACCCTATGGACTATAAAGGTGAGGAGCCAGCCTTCATTTGCTGTTTGGAGACCTCAGTGTAGCTCTTGTGGGTGAGAGGATGTTGCTGTACTGCAGCCAAAGCAGCATTTGTGCTGCTTGCCCGGGGCAGCAGGATGTGGCAGGAGCTGGCTGTGCAGCTCCTGTCCTGCCCTTTGCCCCCCCAGCTCTCAGGTGTTGTGTCACCTGGTTAGAGATACCATTATAATGTGTCACTTCCTAACACAGCTCCAGCAGCAGCAGCAGAAATATCGGCTTCTGGTGCTGAGAGAGAAGGCAAAGCAAGAGGTTGAGGAAAGCTACAGGTTTTTGAGGGACCTGCTGCAGGTCAGTTCAGAGGTAAGGTATGATTTCAGATCCTGGGTTAACACTCTCTAGCCCCAGCTCTCATGAGAGCAGTTCCAAACACATAGCAATTTGTGAGCTGCTGTAGCACCTTACCCTCATATGCCCACAGAGTTTTCTCCCACCCCATTAATTAATCAACTCTTTAGGAGTTGTTGGCGTAGGAAAAGCATTATCTACAACCGGGGGCTTTCTGAAGAAGATGAGGAAAAAAGGTTCAAGTGTTTTGCTTTTCAAATAGATCATTGAGGCGTGTGACAATTTCTGTGTGTGCAGGACAGCAGGAATTCCAAAAGCAGTGATCCTCCTGTGACAAGACCTTACCATGCAGAGCAGACACAGAGAGGACACTGGCTGGAAGGTGACCTTGCTGCTGGCAGCTACAGGAGGTAGGATACAGTGAGGCACTCCAAGGATTTGGCCTGTGGTTTGATTATATTAATATTTTGGGGCACTAAAGTAATTGCTATATAGTGGTTTTAACTCTGATTTATGCCCAAACTACAGTATTAACACCTTTCCAATGTTGTGGAAACAAAAAGTAGAAACTCCTCTGAAACTTGTGTGAAAAGTATAATTCTTCATTTTGCTTTACTATCATACCCTTGATATAAATTAGAACATTGTATGTGCATTTTTTAAGTTCATTTAAAATGGCATAAAGACTTGAGAATTGCTTCCAAGGTCTTATGGATGCAATTACCAGAAAGGCACCTTTGCACAAGTAAAACTTTCATTATCACATAAAAATGAGCAGCATTCTGGTTTGAAAAGATTCAATCTCCATGGAGAACTTGGCTGTGAAAGCAAGGAATTGAAATAATATCTCTGACTGCAATAAGAAAATATTTCCTTTTTCTTACCTTCAGTAATCAAGAGATGGGTTCACTGAGACACTCTGCATTGAAGATAGAAAGAGATCCTAGTCCAGTGGATCCCAAAATATTGGGAGAAAGAAAACCTTTAGGAGGAGGAGGCTCATATTGCTCAGTGCTGCAAGGAGGTGAACATGCTGTTAAAGGATTTAGTGGTATTGGGAAAATGCCCCATTAAACCTGGTCTGGAACACAATTTTCTAACTAATATTTGAAAATTTTGACCTAAATATTTATGTTCATTATGCATATTTAAACTATGGCCATGTTCCTTTGCACTCCTGGCCCTTCTAAGACAATCATGTCGGGAGCTGAGAGTTATTTACCCTATTGATGGGCCCCTTTTAAATTTTTACCTGTTTGCCATGATTTCACTTGTAAGGGAGGTTGATGTCCATACCTTGCTCCTGGAAGTGAACAGCTGAGGGATGACTCCTCCAGCTCCTGCTGAGGGCAGTGCACGGGCTCGGCTGACAAATATTTGCCAAAGGCACCATGAGTTCAGACATGGATGTTAACCTGTACTGGGGGAGTCGTGTTTTGGGTCTCTTTTTTTCCTTTCGGGTATTTTATTTTTGGTGACATTAACTCTTTGCCTTGGGATCTCTGCCAGCAGATCACAGGCAGTCACAGCACAGCCATCACACCTCGAATCTGTTGTCACCTTGGGCGAATCTGCCCCATGGGAAGAGCAGTGACCAGGCCAGTTCTGACAGCCAGGTAACACCAGCTCTCCAAACAGTCTGAGGGGTGTTTCTTTCTCTGGGTTGGTTGGTTTTTTTGGTTTTAGTCCCTCTATCAAACTGTTCACCCGATGATGCCGATACTCTACTCTGTCCTCAGCGGAGCACAGCCATTCCACGCTTCGGAGGCTCCAGCATCTTCCGTGGCTCCAGCCTGGCCGTGGTGGAGCAGTGCCTGAGGGCAGAGGAGCTGCGGGCTCGGCACCAGGCAGTGCTCCTGCAGCTCCGGAGAAAGGCTCTGCGGGAGAGGGCCAGGGCCGAGCTGGCCTGGCTGGGCCACCGGAGACGGTGAGGGGCACGGGGGCACCACCGGTGGCGGCCTGCTGGGCCGCGACTGCTTTTCCTCCTTTCAGGGGAACACAATAAATGTAAAATCATCTTAGAAAGCATGTAGCAAGTAAAGCATGAGGAGAGGAAAGGAGCCTGCATGGTTTTAGTGTCTCCAGAGCAGAGTTGAGCTTCTAGTGCAGCCTCCTCTGTGGTGGAGTGAGGCACCAACTGTGCTGAGGAGCTCTCAGGGATGGACGGTGAGGGGTGTCCCTCAGCACTGATGAGGATGAGGAGCCCTCAGGTATGGACAGTGAGGCATGTCCCTCAGCACTGATGAGGATGAGGAGCTCTCAGGGATGGATGGTGAGGGGTGTCTCTCAGCACTGATGAGGATGAGGAGCTCTCAGGGACTGTGAGGCGTGTCCCTCAGCAATGACCAGGATGAGGAGCCCTCAGAAATGGATGATGAGAGCTGTCCCTCAGTGCTGATTGGGCTGAGGAGCCCTCAGGTATGGACAGTGAGGGGTGTCCCTCAGTGCTGACCACATTGAGACACTGTGAGGAACCCTCCAGTGCTCAGGAGACTCCAGTTGCTTCAAGAGAGGTCCAGGCACCACAGCCCCAGGGTGGTGAAATGTCTTCTGAGTGCATCAGAACTTTCTGCAGAGCCTTCCATACCTACAGCTGCTTTGAGAGGAGCTTTGCTTCCATCCCATCCATAAATTCAAGGTATTTAATGATCTGACTCTGATTCTCATCCTTGTGATTTCCAGTGTTCTGGAAAACCTGCAGGATAGTTCTGGAGCCTCTGCCATGGCAGCAAAGCAGCACAAAATCCTGATGGAGCTGAAATGGGAGCAGGTAATGCTGCAGTGAGAGGAGCTGGCATTCATCTCATATCCACAGGGAGGATGCAGCATAGGGAGGTGTCTGGAGTTGCTGGAGCAAGTGGAGTTTGTGTTTAAAAAAAAAAAAAAATCACTTTGCATCCATTATTCTGCATGTTTCCTACATACCCACAGTGAGGTGGCTTTTGTGCCAAAGTCAGCAGTCTGTAAATCTTGGATAAAAGAAAGCATCTTTTTTTTTCCTCTTCTGCTACCTCACTGTTATTGTGGATTTTTCTATTTATGCCATAACAAACAAGTCATATAATGTAGGTTTCCACTGATTTATGCTTGTGATGTTGAAACATATTAAATTAATCTGACAGCTAATTTTATAGTCTTGGTTATTCCACTAGGCTAGGTTCATAATTACACTTGGTAGTCAGAAAATTTGTCCTGCTCCTTATGTAGTGCGAGCCTCTCATTTAGGTAAAGGAATTCCTAGTGCAAACCACAAGCACCCTGTAGTTTTGAATGATCTGAAGACAATTTATTTTTAAAGGTCTCACCACTTGACATGCCATCAAAACATCCCTTTACCTGTCATCAGTTTTCACAGGTGAAACCCCTGTTGAAAAATAAAACTGCAAATTTTTTATGAAAAATTAAACACTGAATTTTCAGGGTATTTTGGGATTAATAGTGCCCTATGTGAAGAAACTTTATACATATTTTTAAGTATAACTCTTCATTATCTTCACTCTGTTACACTCTTTTGTTTCTCTGCTTTGTTTAGGCAGAAATCCAGCACCTGAAAAACATCCACAGGGCAGCCCATCAAGAAAGGAAGCTTTTATTAAAGCAGCAGAGAGAACTCTTAATGATGCAGCATTCAACAGCACAACTCCAGGAAAAGCTGCACAGTTTGGCTGGAAAGCAGGAGGTTATGAAGTCAGGGAGTAAAAACAATTGTGTCCAGCTAAAGCATAAAAAGAGCAAGAAATATGAGGGGTAAGTAAAACCTTTCTCAGTGATTGCTGAAGGTAAGACCAAATCCAGTGGAGAAGATGGAGACAGGTATGTCCTAGATAATTGTGTGAGCTTTAGGTACTCCAAAGAGGGAGTGTATGATGATAAATTTTTAAAACTTGTGTGTTCAAGCAGTTGATAAATTAAGGTCATTTATCATTCTGCTTATAATTCTGTCCCAAATGGTGAGTTCCTCAGGGCACCTTTAATGATGCCACACAACTGCTAATGATAGTTCATGCTTTCATGGTGGCTTTTAACTACAAACCCAAACACTTTGCAACTGTATATTAATGAGGCTTCACAATACCCATATGGAATGAGTAGAAATGTATTGATTTAATTGGTGAAATTCACTCTTTTGTCACTCTCTGCTCTGAGCCTCTGTATCACTCAGCCCCTCAGAGCTGCTCTGTGCTTCACTGAGGGTTTAACCTCAGAAGGATTTTGTAATATACAGGGCTAAATTTTAGGCTTAAACTGAAGCACAGTGGTGTCATGTAAAATCCTACAGTGAGATATAATTCAGGAGTTTAGTCAGCCTGCTGTTCCCCAGGAGCATCCCTGTCTGCTTCCTGCTGGGCTGGAGGAGCTGAGCAGTGTGAATGAGAACCCTGCAGCATCCACACTGCTCAGGACAAAAATCTAGTTTGCTTCAGGAAAAGAAAAAGCAGTTAAAGACATATATTTATCAATATGAATTAAAACCCCCTTTCATTCACTGTTACCCAGAGCTTTAGCAGGGTGGTGAGTCAGGTTTGTGCATTTACTTAAGTCCCCACAGGGGAAGGCTTTCAAATAAATCCCTGCATGGAACTGATCTATAATTCATGGTGTTATTGATTACAAGTCAGAGAAATCTTTAAAAGGTTTCTTGGCTGTGCTTTCACTTCTTATTACTGACAAGGCTGCTCGTAGGAGAACAGTGAATATTGGTGTCAGTCTGGAGCAGCCAAGGGCTGGTGGAACTCAAATGCACCCAAATTCTGGCTGTTTGTCCATAGATCTCTGTCCTGTGTAGGAGTGCAGAGTGGTGATTATGCTATTTATCCACCTGCATGGGTCTGTTCATATTTTATACTGATCAGGAACGAAGCAGTTCATGTCTAACTCTTTACAGCTTTTCTACTGAGAACAAGGAATCACTGGTACAACACCAGAAACAGGTGGAGGAGTTCCCAGGTTTGGAGCAGTCCCTTAATGCTCAGGAAAATGCTTTCTTACCTCTGGAACCTACAAATTCAGCTGGAATGGAACCTATAGCCACACTCATTACAAGAAAAGGCCAAAAGTGTGTATTTCTGGTAAGGACCACCTCTGCAATTCCATAATGCCTAAAGAAAAGGTGTCCCAGATTACATTTGCCTTTAAATAGGACCAGTACAAGACTCATTTGGTACTTTGGAATGTGAAGTCAAAATAAGTGTTGGTTACATGCACTTCTTCCTTAAAATATTAACTCTGTCTCCTAAATATTTATATTCTAGGAATCTGCGCTGGAGGAGAAGGTACTTCTTTCAAACCCTGATCCTAAAGATAATGAAGATAATCCATGTGGCAGAAAGTACCCAGTGAAAGGCTTGGGGATGCTTCCTACTTGGTGTAACTTATGCCTGGTTCAGGAAGAAAATACTCTTGAAGGAACAGGTCAATCATATTTAATGCTATTATGTCCAATCTGTTTCAACTACTTCAATCAAATTTTAATCCAGACAGAAAGAGAGACAATCTTCTCATTTATTACCAAAGTGTCTTGTTCACTATAGCCAATGTATAAATCATTGCAGGGCAAGATGGTGGGGATCTCTCAGAGGTTTATTAAGAGTTATGATTACACTGCTTCCCCAGAAAAAAATAATAACTTACTCTGATTGTGTCATTAACAATTTGCTCTCTTTTGATACAGTTTTCAAGAATTTAAGGCTGTTCTTTTTAAAAGAGCATAGATCAATTGAAGATAGACTTGGACAGGACATGCTGGAGTTATTTTTGTTTTCAGATTTTATCCTCAGTTCATATTTCTTACTCTCAGTAGGACAGATAAAAAATAAAACTGTGTGTTTATATATGAGTCAGTTATATCATTTACATAGTTCTGGGTATGCATAATTTCTGTAATATAAATATTTACATATTTTGGCAGTATTTCCTATTTGTCATTTTTCTAACGAACCATCTTTCTGTGTTTCTATGAAACACAGAATATCCTGATTTGGAATGGACCCACAAGGATCCAACTCCTAATTTACTCCAAGATATCATAGTGAGGAGCATGATAGATTTGAGTGTTCTAAATGATCTATCAGCAAGCTCTTCTATAAAATATTTTTCTTTTAAATGCTGATTAAAAAAAATTGTTTTAAATGTTCCAGTTAAAGAAGTGGAAGTGCCTGTCCCTTCTGAGATCCATCAGGTGGATGGCAGTCAATGTTTGAAGCATTTGGACCATATTTCTCATGAAGCTTCTGATGAACTAAATTTAAAAGCATTTTCTGAAGGATTAACTTCCACTGAATCATTGTCCAAGTCGAATAATTCCTTTTTGCAATGTGAAAGTGCGAAATCAGACTCTTCTCACTCAGGATTTCAGAAAGTGTCTGCAGTTTGGATCAGCTTCTCAGAAAGTTCCATTTCAAACCCAGAATTAGAGCTGAAGCAAGGAGAGGACACAGATGTCAGTGTCCCAGAAGAGTTTGTCTGTGACAGTCGTGATGTGTTTGCTAATCTCTCAAAAGATATGCCAATAGCAATAAGCAATGGAAAGGAAACATCACCTAGTGACAAACACAATGAACGTGAGCTGCCTGAAGATGACAGAGCTGAGACTTCATCTCTCTCCCAGAAATACCCTGGAGATGTGTTGGATCATGGCTGCACTGATCACCTGCTTTCCTTCATCCCAGCAGACAAAGCAAATGCCTCCAGAACCGAGTCAGCACATTGCTCCCAGTCTGAAAACACTTCTGAGGGAGTGGATGAGCCACACCTGGGTGCCTCACAAAGCTGCAACAGAAACAAGCCCTGTTCTCAGCCGATCCCAACACTGGGGAATGATGCAGTTGCCAGCCCTTCATGCACTGATGCAACCTCCAGTAGTGATAAGGGTCTCCCTCCAGCTGATGAGGATACCTTGTCAGAAATGCTGTGTCCTGTGGATGAAGTATTGTCCTCTGGAAATGCTGACTTGCCATCCTCTAACAAAAAGGATTTGTCATTTCCATGTGAAGATCTTCCTCCTCCCCCTTTAGGTGCAGATGCAATGAAAGATGGTGATCCTGCCTCCAGCACGGATGATTTCCCATCTCCACCAGAACAAATGACAGGCTCAGAGCCTAGCCAGGGCATGGATGAAGATATATCACTGGAAATGGATGCATTACCCCCATTACCTGATAACACCGTGCCTGAAGAATTTCCCCTGCTCAGTACAGAGACAAGTGGTGCTTTTTCAGCTCAGGATGGTTGTCTCTCAGAACAATCTATTACAGCTCTTTCCAGCTGTTTATCAGAAAACCAGCATGAAGAAGAGGACATGCCTTTGCAGCACTTGGAGTTTCTGCCTGTGTCAAATACAGATTCTTCTGGTGGAAGTAAAAGTCCTGAATTCCCAATGAAACAATGCAAAATGTGTGAAAAGCTGCCCAACACTGAGGAGGACAGTGATGACCCATTATCATCATTTGAAATTGGGGACAGAGTGTTGGTAAAGCAGAGCCAGCCTGGCACTCTGATGTTCAAAGGCCAGACTCATTTTGGCAGTGGTCACTGGGCTGGTGTCGCACTGGACAAAGCTGAAGGTGACAATGCTGGAACTTATGAAGGGGTGAAGTATTTTGAGTGTGCTCAGCACTGTGGGGTCTTTGTCAGACCTGATGAGATTTCACACCTGTTTGGGGTTAACAAAAATAGTTCCAGTTACGTGGGGAATGAAGACTCTGACTCCTTCCATGATGATGATGACTCCCTCAAAGGAGACTGCAACTATTCTGAAGATGATGAGCAGAGAGTGGGGTTTGCAGAGGAGAAAGCAGAAGGCACAAACAGTGCAGGAGGTTCAGAAGTGAAAGAAAACCAGTCTGGGTTACACAGTGCCTTGCTGTCTGGAAAAGGACAAAAGTTTCCTCATTCCAACCAGTGTAACTGTAATGAATTCCTCTGTCAAAAGAACTTAATGTGCTTGGGATCAGATAAAGAAAAAACAGAACTGGCACAAATAAAACAAACTATATTTGCAGATGCTCTTCCAGAGAAAAGCAAGACAGATGAGGTAAACACAAGCAAAAATATTTGTTGCTGGGTACAGGATCAGAAAAGAATTAAACTTGCTGATGATATTGCAAGTGAACTCAGTAAAAAACTTCTGTTTGACATTTTAATTGCATTTTCTGAAACAGCTCAACACAGATATAAAAGTGCCTTTGAAAAAGACATGATGAATTATGGCAACGGCCTGAGGCAAGAAGACAATCAGAAACCATTTCCCCTCAAAGAAAATTCAGTTGCTGCCTTATCTGAACCATCAGCAAAGGTTTCTGATGTTTTTCTGGGTGATGTTGATACGCTTTGCATTCATGGTTGTCACACAGTAACAGACAGAATTGTAACTAAATTTATAGATGATGCAGTTAAAGAATATAAGAAGATTAAAAGAAAACACAGATCAAAAGCAGACAAGATGCTTCATTTATCTCCAGAGACTTCTCCAACCACTCTGCCTGTAAGTACAGTGAGAAAGTTTTTATTTCAAGTGCTGGCCCTGAAGCTGGGTGTATAGAGGCAAGAATTTGTGTGGCCCAGTTTATCATCCATAGAAACTATATCAATGTTAGGAACCAGATTGCTCACTTCATGTGACCCATTCCTTATTTAAGGAGTTATTCTGTATCCATTGGATAGTACATGTATGGTCCAAACAAAGAAAATTGGACTTCTTTATTGGAATTTTTAATAATACATCAGTAAGCCTTTCTTTGAGCCCATGAATAAAATGGTTTTAAGTGTAATCTTCATCAGTTGCTAATAATCTCAATACCTCTGAAAATATGGAATATATAATCTGTATTTTTCTCTCTTGAAGCTCCTTTTAAAAATCCTTGATGCTGGTGTTTTTGGAAGCTCGGAAGATTTTGATCAGCCTAATTCTGACCAAAACATGCTGGTGAGACAGACACAAAAGCAATACTCGTACAAATCAGACCATTGGCACTCAGCTCCTTGGAAGAAAATTGTGGAAGTTCCTCTTGTGGTACCACATAACAGTTCTTATGTTAAAAATTTGTCTGCATATGCTGTGGAAGAATTATGGACCCCAGAGAACATAAAATCAAATTTCAGGAACATCAACATGCCAAAGTACTTGGAATATAGTGATCTCCCAGGGAATGATTTGGAAGCAGAAAGCAAGAGGATGTATAATCAGGTATTTTTAAAGCACTAACTGTTAATTAACTTTTGTAGTGTTCTGGAGGCTGAATCATATTAGCTAATATTTAATGTGATTCCAGTTGCTAACACTAAATACAACTAAAGGGACACCAAAAGGTACTACCAAGAGTATTTTGCAATTTGCTGCAGAATAATTCCAGTAGAATAAATGTCCTTGCAGAGAGTCCAGACTTTTGCCAGAGACTTTGCCAGACCTTGGACACCTGAGCCAGTGTCTGGTTTGGGTCTGTTCAGGAAAAGCCAAGTTCCATGGAAAGCTGGGGAGTGGAGTCCAGTTTTCCTGACTTCAGTGTCCTGCTGAGTTTGTTACAGGTTATATTTGATTTGAGCCGTGAGTTGCTGTGTGCAGAATACCAAGTGACTGCAAAGCCAAATACGTTCCCATGGATGAAAAAAGAAGTGGGATCTCCCTGTTCCAGGCATCTCTGCAGAAGGATGGATGTCAGTGATGTCAAGGTACGTTCTGGCAATGTAAAGTACAGGAACAAGAGTGGAAAGAGCACAGATTGCAATGGCAAAAAGAAATGTGAAATTTGGGAGGATTATGGCAATGTAACTGAGGTGATGGGAGAAGAAACAGTAATACCCTGAAATGTCAGAATAAAATAACTGAGCTGATTAGTCAAAATATTCCATATGCATGGAGCTAAGAATGGGAATGGGCCTTTAAACTCTCCTATTTTGTATGTAACCTCTAAAGTAATATTATGATTAAAATGTGTTGGTTGGCCAGTATTGATCAGCTACCTCTAGATCAGTCCCCTAAAATTTGGGATGTTTCTGGACTTAAAGCTGAATCTTCACACTGGCACCTGTCACTCATCTGGAACCTTCACAGCACCAGAATTCTTATGAGGAGAGTTCTTTTCAGCCTTCTTTATTTTGTAGACGTTTGTTCAGGGTGAAATTATTAAAATAATGAACCTGGAAAAGAATGACTTAGAAATGAAAAGAAAATTCCTAAATATGACCAAGTATGGAAACTGTAAGAGAGACAGAGTGGACCTTATTCTGGTAAGCAGAATTTCCAATGGGGACTTGTTTATTTCCTCTAGATTTAAACTAGAAATTCTCATCCTTTTGTGAGAATCACATTTACTTAAATTAACTTCAGAACTTCAAATAACTGCCTTTAAAAAAAAATTGAATTAATAATCCAGTATTTCCAGTTCTTGTGAGTGGTTTAAATTAAATAAATTAATGATGGAGATGTGAAGTTGTTGGATTAGGTGCAGTGTCTCAGTACTTCTGTGAAGCTCTTCTTTTTGAAGTAAAAATTTGTTTCCATGTTATATTTTAGATCCAGGAGCTCCGCGAAGAAGAATCTCAGTGGACTTCCTATGGTGATGATGAATTAACAGTGAAGATGAGGATGACTGAAGCCATATTTGATAGATTGATCCTTGATACAATCAGAGTTCTCAATAAGATTTATCTGAAAAAAGCTTGTTTGAAAGGTGACTGTGCACGATCTTTTTTCTTTTAATATGCTGTGGAACTGGTTAAAAGGAGCCTGGAGATGGCTTCAGAGAGGTGGCACAGGGAATGGCAGGACCTGGAGCCAGACAATCAGGTTAAATGTCTATAATTTTATGCAAATGAGGCAAATACTGATGTGATGCACTTTAAATTGGAGACTTTTCTATCAGCACCTTCAATTCCTAACAATTAGATGTGTGCCTGTAATTGGGTTATTTATCATGCAATTCACAGGAGCCCATTGAATTTTTACAATATCCAAATGTGGGGTGCTGAGAGTGCTTTAATAGACAAAAGAGAGAAAATCAATACTGCTTTTGTATTGGCAAAACTGAAAAAATCAAGATTTTGACAAGGAAATAGAAGCATTTCCTCAGCATGGTAATTGTTCACTATGCTAATTGCTGTAGTTCCACCTATTTTGTATTGAGAAAATCAAATTTTTGTTAGTGCTTTTTAAAATAAATACTGTGCAAATATTTCTTACTGGAATTCAGAAACTGTTCATTATTGAATAATTGATTGTAAAGAGATCAGATTTTTTCCAATCCTATTCAGAGTGTCTTTCAAATAAAATTAAAATCAGGATCAATAAAGATAAATTTATATATAAACTTAAGATTTAAAAATACAATACTTAAAATCTGCATGGGGGAATAGAAGGACATTTTATGTTTGTATTTTTAAGTGCTGTTGGCTTAACTGTTTTTTGTGATTGTTTTTGGAATAAAATGATACACTATTTTGTTTGTGTATTTTCACCGAAATCAACTAGAATTACAGATTGTCTTGTACACACTGTTCTTCTCAGCAGTGAATGGGTGCATTTGTGTTTTGTTTTGCTGGGCACATTAAACCCTCCCCTGCTTGTTGCCATATGAACAGAAATAAAAAGGCAACTTCTGCCCCCAGCGCCTCAACTGGTGATCTTATCCCATAAACTATTCTCATGTCTCTAGTGGTTCATTTCCTTGTCTCTGACTTTATCCTCATTGATTAGTTAATCCACATGAGTTACTTGTTTTCTTGTTGTCAGTTTACAGCAGAATTTAACTCATTTTTTTTTTTCTCCTGGACTTAGAGCGTTGGCTACAATGACAAATCTATAAATTGCAGCAATCTGGTTTTTCAGTTTATTCTCACTCTGGTTTTGCAGCAGCAGGATCCCTGTGTTTGGAATGAAATGTATTAAAAATATCGCTTAGATATGAATAAATAGCTGAAGGACTTGTTTGATTTTAGCCTTATGTTACACCTGAGGCAGAGACCCATCAGATTTGCAATGAGGGCTGTGAGTGAAGCCAGAACCCTCACACGATGCTCTGCAGGGAAGGACACAGCTATAAAGCACCTCCTGCTGATGAGAATAAAAAGTGTGTACACAGAACATGTCAGACATGTTTAATATCCCCCACCATTCTGTGTTCAAAACCTGAGATTCTGGCACCCAGATATATTGACCTGTTCACTCAGTGGCAAGGCTTCAATATCAAGATTACTCTCCTTCAAGGTCTAATATTTTGTTTGCCTTGGGTTTGATCAATATTAACCTCCTGGGTCAATAAATCTTGATACTAGCCTCAAGAGGAGTCATTATCTTTCATAGAAAATGATTATTTCTCAGTTAAACCCTACATTTAATTCTCCTGTAATCCATCTCTTTCATCTTCATACATTTAACAATTCTTCTGAATAAAATGTGCTCTAAAATATCTTAGACACTGCAGATTTTTAAAATCCTAATTAGCAGCTGCTACAAGTTTTTTCAATTCTTGGAAGCTGTTGGGCTTTGCTGTTGTAACCATCTATTTTGTTGCTTGCTGTACCCAGAAAAAATAGAGAAAACCCCAAAGCTGCGATGTGATATGAGAAACCATTTAGGTTGTAGCTGTGGATATGGATCAAAAGATACGTGTCTGAACCATTTTAGATTTAATGGTCAAATAAAAGAGAGGGTCAGGAAAAGGCAAAAGTAGCAGAATTTTATTCTTGTACTGTCTGTGGGTTGTTGGCCACAAACAATGATGAATTAAGTTCTAACCCTGAACTCCCCTGGTGGGCCTGAAGTAAGAATTTAAACCCCTTTGTTCCCTACTTGTTCTTCAAGGATTAAAAGTGTTTGTGAGCAACAGAAGAAAGAATTATCTTTTCAGAGACCTCAGTCCTTCATTATCTGAGTTTTAAAATCCTCTGAAACCCTTCTCTGGGGATGTTGTTGGTTCCTGCTTCTCATTAAGGTAATGAAAATTCTTGGGCCTGTATTTAGAAAGGAAAGGAGAGTTCCATACTGGGCCAGAGTGAAAAGGTGCTAAGATCCATTCCTAGTGCTCATCCTGAATTTATGGAAAGGACAGAGCTTCTCTCAAACCACCTACACACAGCCTTTTATCAGAGCTTCAGTTTGAGGAGAGAGGCTCTTCCCTGCTGAGAGAGATACTTAGGGATGAAAGAGCTCTCGACCCAAAGTCTGCCCTGCTTTCATCTCTGCCAGCGAGAAGACTCGTGAAGTTAAAACTTCTCTTTCTATATAAATTATCACATCAATTTGGTCACCGAGTGATCCCACAGAAGGGAAGGGACCGCTGTGGGTCCGGGAGTGCAAGCTCCTGGTCCAGCAGGGTTATCCCAGAGCACCCGGCACAGGATTGTGTCCCGATGGCTCTGGAATATCTCCGGTGAGGGAAACTCCAAACCCTTCCTGGGCAACCTGTTCCTGCGCGTGGCCACTTCGGTGACGAGCGCTTTTCTAACACTTGGAGCTTGTTGGTTGCTCTCTGTTTCACGGATTGAATCAAACATCAAAGAACATTCTTTTTTAATAAAAATTTTCTATATTCCGTATTTTGCAACGCTCAGGGGACACGGAGAGTCCTTGCTCCCCTCAGGGACACCGGACGGTCCCGTCAGGGACACGGACAATCCCCGCTCCCCTCAGGGGACACGGGACGGTCCCCTATCCCCTCAGAGGACACGGGACGGTTCCCGATCCCCTCAGAGGACACGGGACGGTCCCCTCAGGAACACGGACAATCCCGGCTCCCCCAAGGAACTCGGGACACCCGCCGCTCCCCTCAGGGACGTGGGACAGACCCCGCTACCCTCAGGCCGTGCCGCCCTGGC
>VXBC01000020.1:49986-75629 GCA_013399945.1 Ploceus nigricollis | reverse complement strand
CCCCCCCCCGCCCCTCGCCGCGCGTCCCAACATGGCGGCGGCGGCCGGGGGCCGGCGGGCGTTGCTCCTGCTCCCGGTCCCGCTCCTGGTGCTGTTCCCGGTGCTGCTCCTGGTGCTGCTGGCGGCCACCGCCACGGCGCGGCTGTACCGGCCCGGGCACGACCCGCTGACCGTGCTGACGGCCGGCTCCGTGCGGCCGGCGCTGCTCAACTCCTCGGCCGCCTGGGTGGTGCAGTTCTACAGCTCGTCCTGCGGCCACTGCATCGCCTTCGCGCCCACCTGGCGAGCGCTGGCGGGGGACGTCAAAGGTGAGGCTCGGACCGGGTCACCGCACACGGCCCCGCCGGCCCGGCCGCTGTCCCGCGGCCCTTTGCGGCCTCCCGCGGTACCCGGACCGGTGCAGGGCCGCGGCGGTGCCCCGAGGGGCGCTGGGCTGGGGGACCGCGGGGCCTCGGCCACTGTGTCACCTGTGGGCCATGCCACGTGTGCCCGGGGGTTGTGTGAGCCGTGGTGCCTTGGCGTGGGAGCATCACCCTCATTCCCTGCTCTAGAGGTGCTTTGGTATGTGAGCATCACCTCCATCCTTTGCTCTGGAGGTGCTTTGGCATGGGAGCATCACCCTCATCCCCTGCTTTGGTGTGTGAGCATCATCTTCATTCCCTGTTCAGTGGCTGCCACACAGCCACAATAGCACATGGGACAGAGCAAGGGGTGGATGGTGGAAGCACACCTCCAAATTAGAGGTTTTGAAGGAATCCAGGCATAAAACATTACCTTGCACGCACACAGCAGTGTGGTTTGCATGTACAGTGACGCTGTGAACCCGAGGTTTGTTTACACTGAACTCTTGAAGGCATGATGATTATCTTCTAAATGTTTTATAAAGAGAGCAGCTTGTTTCAGAGGATAAGCAAAAAATATCGTGGTAGTGGAGAGGCCGTACACACACTTGATTTATATCTTGCAAATTCAATGTAGTGTGGATGGGCTCAAAGGAGGAAAAGGACCACCAGAAAGTAATACAAAAATCAAGCAAAGTGAGAACCAGGTTTTCAGATTTATCAATTAGTGACTTTAAAAGTAATGGTGGCATCTACAGCTTATGCTGAGGGACCTGCCTTGTTGTCTCTTAGCTTGCTCAGGTTTTTTTGGCAGGTGCTGAAGAGTTTTACTCTATTTGTAGATGTAAGGAAACAAACAGGCCCCTGAGGTATCAATTAAAGTTCAGTACTTCTGCTGGGGAGGAAACTTGAGATCAGATTTGTAGGAAATGTTATGCTTAATATAGCAGTGAAAAGGCTTTTAAACTACTCTTAATTCACATTTCACCCAGGAGATGTTTCCAGGATGGATACAGCAGTTTTAATGCACTCATGGTTTCACTTTGAGAGGAACTGAAGAGCTCTGGTTGTTCTGTGACACTGAAAAGCATTAACAGCTCACATGAAATGTAGGTGAAGTATTAGGTGTCCATTTAGATCTATGGAAATGGAAACCCACCCTAAAATAGGTCCATCACACGCTGGGGAATTGTGTTTGGTGAGCAAAAACTCAAAAGCAGAGAAGCACAGAACTGTCATGGTTTTCAGAGCACTTCAAATGCTCCTTACTTGCATGAAGGGTTTGTTTATAAACCAGTAACTTTCTTCTGTTTAATTTGCATAAGTTTATGTAACATTTTCTCTCCTGCTTTAATCTGCTCATGGCCAAAATAGTATTAGATCTTCTCCTTCTTTGAAGTAACAAGGAGGTCTTTGAGCACAGCAGTGGAGAGCATGAAGAGCCCAAACTGGCCAGAGCTTTGGTCAAAACAGGACAGGGATTTAGGTGGGATTACAGCAGTGTGATACCTTTGTAATTTGTAAAGACTTCTTCAAATCCATATTTTCTTTCTCACCTGCAGACATGGTAACTGCAGATGCTGTTATGCACTTGTATCACTGCAATCAGTTAAAGGCCTCTCTCCTGTAATCCACTGAGTTTTTATGAAAACTTTCATTTAGAAAGTGGATTTTGAATGTTTGTGGACATTGGCACAACCAGCAAATGCTGTTGGCTTTTGGTGTTATTTGTCAGCCAAATGTTTCCATTTTCAAGTTGGATTAATGGATTTTAGGAGACTGAGAACAGTCACACTTTTCATTGGTAGCTTCATCAAAGAAACCAAACCCAAAACATTTTGCCCACTTAATCTGTCTCAACATTTCTTTTTCAAAGATATTTACTCATCTGTTGGATATTAAAGGATATCCTTGAGGATGCAAATTTTACATTAGGGACCTCCTTGATTACTGGGGTTATATTTGCTGATTTGGTGTCCAAATAAAATCCGATTGAATTGGTGCAACAGCTTTGTCCAAAAAAGGCCTGTGCTAATAGACCTAATTTTAATTTTGTTTCTCATTTGTTAAATCTTGGCAATACTCCCATTGCAGACTTCACAGCAGAACATAATCCTCCTGAAAAATAGGATCAGTGCTTGCTTTTGTGTAATTTATGTTTTTATTTTGATACTCCCTCTCAGAACAGGCTTTAAGCTCAGTCAGTGCTGCTGCTTTCCTAATCACACATTTAATTTTATTACAGCAGTGGCCAAAGTGGCTATAAGAGTTAATTATCCTTTTTCTGTCTAAAAGATGATTAAGTCTATCCAACAAAATATCCACAGGCTGGAATTATGTGTAGTAACAAACCTTTGGAAATTCCACATAGGACAACCTGTGAATTATACACAGAATCAATTCACTCCTCAGGATTTGGAGTAACTGTCCAAATTTAGCAGGTTTTGTTTCAAATCCAGCAATAATGATTTCCTGCTAGAAACTGTTCTTTGAACACATTTGGTGGGAGCTGCAGTCACCTTGTTCAGGAAACAGCCAAGTGTCAAAATAGACAGCTCTCAAGTAGCTGTGAGAGAGAGGTGCCTGTGATGAGCCTTTGACCTCCCTGACTGAAACTTCCTGATGGAAAACACCCAGGTTTATGGAAAGGAAGTGAATTCCTTGAAATTCACTGGTCGATGCTCTGTGGCATTTCTCACGTGGTAGGTTTGACCCACCTGCAGGATTCCAGCTTGTCCAGCACAGTCCTGTCATTCACTGGAGCTTGTTTAGCATAAACAGAGATTGTGTTGGTTAATGCATCCCTCATCTGCCTCTTTCCCATCGCTTGTGAGTCAGTATTTCAAAACCACTAATGCTAATTTAAAATTAATCAGCATTTTAAAACAAGCCAGCCCAGGCTGCAGTGCCGCAGTAACTCCAGAGTGTCGGCTGTGCACTCCAGCAACTCTGGCATCCCTTGGAAAGGAAAAGCTCCGTTTCCAGCAGCAGGAATGCTAAGTAGCACATCCCAGCTGGTGCTCTTTAACCCGAGTGTTTAGCTGGGGTGGGGCTGCTTTGTTGTGCGGGGTTATTTGCATTGTGTTCAGAGAGCTCCCATTCATGGCGTGGAGGATCCAGACAGGTGGAAAAAGGAGGAGGAGTGGTGAAAGTTGAATGAAGGAGATAACCAGAAGCCAAACTTTTCTTTTGTATTTTGCATTTTATTTGATGAAATGGGCTGTTGTATCCTTTGTGCTGCTGTGAATGGGTGCCCATCTGCTCCAGCGTGTTTGAGGGCTCTCCTGGTGCCCGCTCAGCTCTTGGCATGTTCAGCCCAAACCTCTCCATCAGCTGCCCTGGCCTCCTCCAAACACAAGTAAAGGTCAAGCTAAATTTGACAGACCAGAACTGTCCATCAGCTCTTGAACTTGATGAAGCTTTCATGCTCCTTGCTATAAAAGCATGTTTAATTTTAGTGCTTTTTAAATTTTATTAGGAATTTTAGGGGACCTTCAAATTCTGCCCATGGCTGGTTTGATTTAACTTCGCTTTAAAAAGCGGCTGTCCAAGGATTCTCTTGGAGTGGTTCTTCCTTAAAGTGATTGCTGCAGCAGAGCCTGGCTCAAAAAGATAAATTCCCAGCTAAAAGAGAAGGAAAAAGCTGTAAGTTAGTTGAAAGCTTTTATTGAAGTTATATAAGCATATTTATGGAAATCCTTGAACTCTCATGGTTGTTGCTAAAAAGGAAAGAGTGATGCTTAAACTTAACTATTAAACACTCTGCTTAAAACTCAGGGATTTTTGGGGGTATAACTAATGTATTTCTGAACAATACTGCAGATAAATACAGCTTTCAGCAGACACTACATGAGCTGGGGTTGTGTGTAATTCTGAGGCCTCTCAGAATACTGTAAGTTGGAGAAAAAACAGCTTGTTAAAAAAGCTCTAATACGAGGTGCATCAAATTTATGGGTTTATAATTGACAGCCGTGTGGATGAGTAACTGTTGGATGAATTTTATGCAGTTATATACATTCTGCACGCTCTATTTTATGAGCACAGCTAATGGGAAAAGCTGAGGAATTCAATCCAGCTCCTTGCAAGTGTTGGATTGGCCCTGATTTCATCTTCCTGGATTCACCACTGGAACTGCTGCATTGTGTGCTGGGATTCCTCTTGTTCAGGTGCATGGAAAACACTGATGCAGCCAAGAAAAACAGGGAGGTTTTAGTTATTTTAAAAATCAGTAGATTGTATTACACCGGGGGATGGAAATGAATGGCAAATGAGAATCGACCCAGGGCTGGATTTTTATGCCACTGGAATCTCAGAGTCCTGTTGCTGGTTTCCATGGGAAGCAAGGTAATTCATCAGCTGGGATCCGTGGTCACTCCTGCTGAAAATTGAAAGATATCTTTGTTTGCAGACTGGGAATCTGCAATTAGAGTTGGAGTGCTGGACTGTGGGGAAGAAGGGAACTATGAGACGTGCAAAGAATATGGGATTCACTATTACCCAACTCTTAGGGTAAGTGCAGAACATCCTGCCTTAGGCAAATGATGCATGTTTTCTAGTAATTAAACTGTGTAACTCATTGTTCTGTAGCTGGAGTTTTGCTTTGCTGAGAAAACTGCAGAGATGATAAAAGATTAATTTGAGGGGGTTTTGCTGAATGCAAGAGCTGATGCAGCTGTTTTGAGCAGTAATTCAGTTCTGAATCTGAAAAATTCTTATTGAAAGAAGATATCATTCTGTAAAGTATCATGTTATCACATGTATATAACCCCTAGTTTAAATAGATTTATTAGATAATAACCATTTGTATAAATAGTTTTCAAATTCAGATGTTACAGGATAATGTTTTTAGTTTTGGTGTGTGAAAGTAAAGGGAACACATTGAAATTGCCTCATGAAAACAGCTTATTGCATGACCAATTAAAAATTTGCTCTTGATAGATCCTTCACTATTTTTGTGATTAATTTAATAATATTTTTCATAATAAAATGCTTAAACTGCCTTTTAAAGAGAATGCCACATTAGGCAAAAGTATCTGCCATTGTTAATTTTTAAGTGTAAATGCAATTTTTACCTTCTCAGTCAGTCTGAATTAATCGCATTATTAAGTATGAGCAGAATGTGGTGGATGGAGAGGGTTGAGTAAACTGTTTGTGATGACAGGAGAGGGAACAGGAAACATTTCAATGTAGGATTTGTGATCTTTTACCCTGATGGTAAAACCAGTATTTTTATTTTCTTTTACTCTTCAAAGTTTTAGGTGTAAATTGTGATCTCCTCTTTATTAAATACTGAATCTTTTCCATATTATTTTTTTTTGTAGCAGAAGGCAGCCAAGCTGCCTTAGATCTCCTGTTTAACCACTGGAGGGAGTTGGGAAAATGTGAATAGTGTTCCAAGTACACACACAGTTGGTAGCACTGATTTGGTGATCAGTTCATTTGTGTTTGGGTTAATGTTTGCAGTGCAGGATCAATACACACCATTGAATTATGCATTAAGTTATTTTTCCTCTTGCCCTCAGGTAGGTGAGGAGCAGCTTTTTGGAGCTCATAGGCTAAGAGGGAAAACTGTCTCCTGAGCAGATAAATAAAAATGTTTTGTAGTTAGAGCTGTAGAAGTAAAAACTCTTGAAGCTTTGTTTTTGTTCTTAAACTGGGCTTTTTTTTTCTGATACAGTGACTTTTGTTTTCTCCCACACAGTACTTCAAAGCATTTACAAAGCAGTTCACAACTGGAGAAAATTACCAAGGTAAGAACATTTTACTGTGAGAAATTCCCAGAGCAGTTTTCCTGTCAGCCAGGGCTGTGTCACACAACAAGCAAAATCCCCTTGCCTGTCAATTCCTTTGGACAGGGATGAGGTGGACACTAAATAGCTCTTTAAGACAGAATATTTCAAGTACTCTTTGAAGTCTTAATCAGAATTTTAGGCAGGCAAAACATTTCTCCAAGAAACTTAGGAATCACATTCCTTTTTTTTTTTTTTTTTAATGTAGTTCTTAATTTTCACAAATTGTTAAATTTTAACAATTAACAATGGCTTGTTAATTTTTTTAATCCCTTTTTTTCCCACCACACTCCTCATCAGCACGAGATTCAATTTGCTCAATCCTGACTTTTGATCCCTCAGCCACTTTCCAGGCATCCTGAGGTGCACTGGGAGAGCCCCTATTCAGCTGGTGACTCCCTGAAAATAGGCTTATCCCAGGGTTTGTCAGGATCACAGCTTGAGGTGGTTTGTCTGGGACAAAAGTAATGTTGTCCCTTTCCATGGATGAACATTTAAAAGGCCAGAGGTCAGAGGAGAGACCACCTGCACCATTAACCCTTCCTGTACAAGAGAACCTTAGTTTTACCTCTTGGGCATTTGAAGTGTTATCTGCTTTTTATTGTGGTTCTTTTAAAGCAAATATAATATTCTCACACTTCAGTTATTTCCTCCTCTTGTTCCATGGCTTTGTGACCTCTCCATTTGGCAGGAATGATACACCTTGGCAGATTTTAATTTGCTTGCTGAAGTTGCCCACAGCAACTACTGTGAAAATGTTCACATTGAGAATCAAGCATTATTTGAAGAAAAAATCAGCAAGGCAGGCAGATGGATACATTTGGAAAAGTCTTGAGGTTTTATTAATTTTAGGGTGGGATGACAGCTTTTAAATATGATCTCACAGCAACATTGAAATGAAATCCTATAACAAAATCCTTAGTTCCTTTTCTTCAGCCAAATAGTATGCTGAATTTTTAAGTCTGAATTTAAAGCAAAAACCTGACCCAGAAAAGCATGCACAGCAAACCTTGATGTGAGTCATTGTTTCCCAGTTTTCTGAAGGGTTGTGTTTTTTTGGAACCTGTTCCCAGCAGGAGCAGATCGAGAGCTGCAAACGCTTCGTCAGATGATGATTGACTTCCTCCAGAACCATTCCCAGGAGCTGAGACCTCCTGCTTGCCCACCACTGGATCCAGTGGTGTAAGTTCTTTCTTTTCAAATGTAGCTGCTCTCTGTTTACTCAGTTAATTAAATAAACTGTAGAAGATTAAAAATCTTTAAAAAGTTTTGGGTTTTTCTTTTAATACCAGTTCTGCTATGAGATTGTAAAAGGAAATTCCATGAGTAACAGTGGGTGTATTGCATTCTGTGCTAAAGTGCTTTTCTTTTCCTCAAAGGTCCAGTGATCTGCCATCTCTTTTTGACAAGAACAGCCACCACTACACAGCCATTGTGTTTGAGAGCAACAGCTCCTACGTGGGCCGAGAGGTAACGTGGGACTTGTGAGGGACAGAGGGACTGTGAATGGATGTCACCATAAACCAGCTGGATTTGAGCTTATTTAGCCAAGCAACAGCTCCCTGAATGAAGCACTAGAGCAGGTCACCCATGTTTGGGGGATCATAAAACCCAGGGATTTTACAGGGCTGCGGTGTTCACTCACGCAGAGGAACTTGCTTACAACAGAAAGTGATGTAGAAGTTATATTGACTTCTTCCATTCTTATTTTAATAGAAGGTTAATTTATAAATTTCATTCTCAGCACAATTTTCTTTCAAGAATTTGAAAGAGCACAGCAAAAATATTGCCAGATAACATTATTGTTTTGTTACTACTAGAGAACCATTTTTAGTACTCATTCTTCTGGACAACTGTTTGTAATAATCTAAATTCTCCAGTTCCCTATCTTCACATATAAATTTTGAGAAATTAAGATGGTAGCATAAAATTATTTACCCAGTTCAGAAACACAGAGGCAGTGAAAGCCTTTAGGTTTTGTTTCCCAATAAAATATTTGATTGGGCATCATTTCCCCACCTAATGAGCCTGTTGTTAGCTCAGACAACTGTTACTTTTCTCTTCCTGCTAAGATCTAGGCTAAGTGAAGAAAAAAAATTTTATAATTATCCAAGCATAATCTGTATGGAAGCATCCAGTGTCTGCAAAATGTTTCTAGTTAGATTTGATGCTGAGATGGCACAGTGTGATGAGTGGAGGAAGTTGTGCTGCCAAAAGTGGGAATCACTTTGGGATCAGGATGCTTCCAGGCATTTGTTCTCTGGGAGCTTCTGTGGTGATGCAAGTGGGCATTACTGAAGAAATGTGAAGGTTATAAAGTTCCTCAGCTTTTTATCACACTGTTTTTATTATCTACAGTTAGAGGGGAAGACAGAGTCATTTGATTAACACAAAGTGTAGTCTGCTTTCAGGATAAAAAATGTTTGTTAGTGTTATGTAGTATTTGAGCTTTATAGAATAGTTTAGTGAAACAGAAAATAGTATTGTTTTCATGTTTACAACACAAGACAAAATGGACAAACCTTCCCATACTGCTGAAGAAAAGGAGGCCATGTGTCATCACTGATGGAAGGAAGGAAGAAAAGACCAGAATGGACCAAGAAAAAATAAAATAAAAAAAGGAAGATAGGAGTAATAATTTCTAGAGAAGAGTAAATCTTCTTTAAGTGAAATTGTTCGTGTGCACAGAGCAGCCGTAGCTGCACTTCCTGCAAACAGCTTAATGATGCCCTTAAAGGATGATGCACTTCACCTGTTTATGCGTCTTGTCCTGCAAGATTGGATATTCCTTGAACAATGTATAATTCATGGCATCCTCTCATTACCCAGGTTATCTTAGACTTGATCCAGTATGAAAACATCGTGGTGAGGAGAGCGTTGAATTTTGATAAACCTTTCCTGGAGAAACTGGGGGTCACCTCAGTCCCCTCGTGCTACCTGATACAGCCCAATGGCAGCCATGGATTAATTAACAAGTAAGTAATTATCTGTCAGAGGGTTATGGGGAGGTTCACTTAACTTATAAAAATGTCAGGATTTGATGTCCTGACACCTCATCAATACATTGTGCCTGAACTTGTGTGTTCCCTATATTATCAATAAAAGACCTAATACTGCTTTTACTTATCACTGTTGCCTATTTATAGCTTCAATTTATTACTGTGATTCTTCTGAAAGGAATAAAATTTTGGAAAAAATAAATGAAGCATCAAAGTTCTTAAAAAAACCCATTTCTTGTGTAGCAAGAACTGACATTTGGATAAACATTATTTGTTCTTATTTTGAATGGAATTTCACACCCTTATCCAAGTGGTTTGTTATTCATAAATTGAACATTATTTCTTTTCACTTTTTATCAAAACAGGCCATGCTGCACTAGGACTGTAAAACATAAACCAAAATGAATAGCTTATTTTATAAATACAGTTATTTGCTTTGGACATTCACTTAGTCTGAGATTAAAAGTGATCTGTCTTTGTCCATTTGCAGTTTGAAGCCTCTACGGTCTTTCTTTTCTTCATATTTAAAGTCACTGCCAGGTGTAAGGAAAAAACTCCTTTTGCCACTGCAGCTGCCTGCTCCAGAAAACAAAGAGGAGAGCACAGAAATCAAGGTGTGGAAAGAGTTTGATAAGTAAGTGATGCTTTGATTTTTATAAATTTGGTTATTAAAAATTACCTGCAGCTTTTTCCTGCCACGTGGGAAGCTGTGCTGTAATTTATTATAAAATCCTAGTGCAGTTCCATATTTTACTTCATTTCACTCTGTTCAGTTCAGTTGTGAGCAGCTTTTCAAACAATTCACAGGGAAAGTACTGAGGTATTTTGGTTTTAGGAGCAAATGTCTGCACTGCTCTGGAAGGAATGTTTTTACCAGAAGTCTTGTGAAATATTCAATTGCCTTGAAAATACCAAGGACTTATCACCCACTACCTGAAAGAAGTGATCAGTGTCCCTGAAAAAACACATGGTGAAATACCAAGCTGTAACATTTCTGTAGGAAATTCTCTGTGTGTGCAACAGTGAAACAGTGCCCACTGCAAAGGGCTTGTCAAATGCAAGTATAATAGAAAATGCTAAAGTCACTGTGAAAGATGTTTATCACCCCAAATCCTCTGAGGTTTATCTTCACCCTCTTTCCCTCTTTGAGAGAAGGATGCAAAGCCTTTGCAGAGAGATAATCCCTCAGCATCTTTAGATGGAAAAGAAGTGGGACTGAGTGCTTTAATATAATACTTATTTTCCTTTCATGGACACTATTAGTGTCATCTTCTTTCAGTGACTATTATAAAATACTTTATATGGAACATTCAGTTAGCAAAACAACTTAGTTAAATTGAGCTGCTTTCCAGCAAGGCAAAACCTTGTTGACATGAATCTCCACTCCAAGTATCTTCTAAGTAGGATCCTTTTGGAGAACCTCCTGCATTCATGTGGATGTCTCTTTATTTAAGAGAATTGAAGCAGAATTTTGCTGGTTTTTATAACTTAAGTGAGTACTTTATTAATTAAGGAGATAAATTCAGAATACGTCTGTGGCTTTATTTAATTATAGATGTAGTATATATGATTATAGATGATTCTGTCTTTTAATAAGTTCTTTCCTGTATGTTATTTAGGAGGTGGGAGCAGCCAGTTTTTTCAATGATTGCTTTTTAATTCTGTTTTTTAGCAACAGTAGTGCTGCTGAACTCTTACAAGAAGTATGAACTCTGTGAACTTCTGTTTGTTCAGTTCCATTGCTCTGTCTCACACTGCCTGAAAAGCATTGAAAGCTGGGGCTGTGTGCCTGATGCATTTGTACTTTGTAAAGCAGGTTTAATTATGAAGATATTTGGTTGTGAGAAGGAACTTGGAAAATGTTTTATTTGATTTATATGGTTTACTTGCACCTGTCAGAACTCTTGTCTTAAGAGCTGCTGTGTTTTAACTGGGAGGTGAAGGACCTGCAGCAGAACTGCTGCATCTGGGAGAGAATTTCTAATTCAGTCCTTTCCAACACTGACATTTTCAGTCTTGTTTGCACCCCTGCCCTGTGTAGAATCCCCTGTTGAGCATGTCCTGTTTCTGTTTGTGGTCAGCCCAGCAGAGAAGCTGTAATTTCCTTACACCAGGGCTGTAATTTCATTACAAGGTAAAGCTGGCTGGGAGGCAAAAAGTTCAGTCAAATATAAAGAAAACTTTCTCATGTGTGGTTGTGCCTCAGTTGTCCAAACTCTGCCTGTGCCACTCAGGCTGGGCAGGACTCTGCAATCACTGTGGGGTGGCCAGTGCTGGGGGGGGTTTAATGACACTTCCTCTCATCAATTTTACCTTGGTGAGTGGTGAGGAAAGGAGTGGCAGGAGGCTGCCAGAGCATCCCAGGATTGATGTGTGTTCCAGGTCCAGGCTCTACATGGCTGACCTTGAGTCAGGATTGCATTTCCTGCTCCGGGTGGAGCTGGCCACGCACAAGGCACTCGAGGGAGCTGAGCTGAAAACCTTCAAGGACTTTGTCACCATCTCTGCCAAGGTAGGCACTTCTGGGCTTTGATTATTTGTGAAGATGAAGTGACTCCACCAGAAAATTTATCGTGGGACATAAGTCTCTCAAAATGTCTTGCACAGTGTTTGAGTGTGTGCATCCTCAGTAGCTTAAAAAAGAGTTTGGTGGGTTTATTTAAAGGCTATTTTTGAGGTATTGTTTGCTGTTCTGACATACTTACAGGGTTAAAATGCAATTTAATTTCACCTTAGGGGGCTCAAAATTAAATAAAGCTTAAGTAGTCTGCAACATATTGAACAAACACTGTAAATATAGTCCATTTATCAGATTTTCAGGATAAGTAGCTATTGTTACTCAGTGGGATTAAACCAACCTTTGTTTTTCATTCTTGACTTTTGGATTTCATTAATGCATACTTGGCAAATGCTGTTCTATTTAGAGATGTTAGTAGCTTCTGTCTGAATTTTGAATATAATTGAGGTACTGATTTTGATTAAATAGGTATTCAAAAATCACTGAGCTACTGAATATAATTGAGTATTTAAAAATTAAAAATGCTTGTGTTACATTTGCATGAAAAGAAAATACATGTAATATAATGTGATATGACTTGAAAAAATTTTAAATCATTTTGCTTTATAATGCCAGCTTCCTGAAATGACCAATATATCTTTATTTTTACTTACTGTGTAGCTAACACTGTGTTTTATTTTTAACAAGTGAATTAATAACACTTAAAGGAATAATAAGGCCTATATGAACCATTTCCAAGTATCTGGGTTTATCTGAAAATCAGACAGACAGTTCCTTACCCAGCCAGCTCCCCCCTGCAGCCATCAGAGGTCAGAAATCTCCAGCTGTCCTCATTTCTTTAAGAAAGTGTGGTGGTAATCTTTCCATCATATTATCCCTAAAGCATCCTCTGTTCTCCCCTATGGTTCCTGGCCAGCTGATCCCTATGATTCCCTGGCTGTTGATGATAAATGGGGAATGTTCTCTTTTAGGTGCCTGCTCATCTCCACTTCCCCTGTCCCACCAGGGGTTGCTATCCTTTATTTGCATTTTTTTTTTGTCATGTAACACTTTCCTCATTTCTCTCATTCATATTTTCAGGTGTTCCTGTTAGGAAATTTTTTATATTCTTCTCCTGTTTATAGTGATGGTCAATCCAAAGGCACAGAGGTCTCTGATTCCTGCTTGGGGAATTTTCATGACTGAAATCCTGCTCCCTCGGGAAGGGTCCTAAAGAATGGCAGATACTTGACTTAATTCTGTAATAATTCCAACCCTCATTAAAGCAAAATAGCATTTCTGCTAAAATAATGGCCTTACCACTGATTTACAGTTCCTCACACTCATCTGCCAGGCTGTGGCTCCTGTAAGTTCTGAGTTAAGGAAGTCCCTTGTTCCAGATCACTTTGGAAATCACTGTTACACATGAAAGGAAAATGTTCTTCTGGATAAGAACTCCTAAACTCACAGAAATCTGACTAAAAAGAAATAATTTTTGTGATTGATCTTCCAAATATGAGAAGGATTTCAGCTTCTCTGTTTCACTGAGGTGTTTTTCTCTGTTTTGAGCAACATTCTCAACAGATTTATCTTAGTGTGAAATCCTAGATAATGTCAGGTTGTTCTGTAGCATTCCTGCCTGCTTAATTTTTAACATTTTGCACAATAAAACTTGTTGAATTTTGTAAGCAAAAGCTGGTGTGAGATGGCCTTTTACTGAAAGCAGAACAAGTAATTAATTTGCTCATCAGAAAAACAAAATGAAGCATTTTACAGATGGCAAAAACATTTGGATAAAACCAAAAGCCTCTTGTTGCTAATGAGATCTGTGCTTGAAAATGTTTTCTTCCTTGTTTTTTTTTATTTTTCTCAGCTTTTTCCTGGCCGTCAGCCTGTGGTGAAGTTGTTAGAGACCTTGCAGGAGTGGCTGGTGAGCCTTCCATTAGACAAAATCCCTTATGATGCTATCCTGGATCTGGTCAACAACAAAATGCGGGTAAGCTCTTCCCAGTTCCAGCATAAAACAGGGCATTAGGAAAGGATAAGATTCTATATCAATCTAAGACATCACTTACTGCTGCTCCCCCAGTCATAATGGAGTTATAAGAAGGTTAAAATGAAAATAAAGTGAAATCATTAGCAGAAAAAAGCAACCCACATCCACACAAAGAAATTGAAATGGGAGAATTGAAACACGCAATCCTGGCTGGGTTTTATAATGAGCAAGCAATACTTGTTCCCTAATGTCATCCCCAGGGATGCAAGATTCCCAGAGGATATTTCTGACTTTGCTGTGTCTGCTGTCAGCAGGATTCTCTTGAAGGTCAGAGTTTAAGTGATGGGAAATTTACCCACTGAAATGAGCATTATTCCTGAAGAGTTTCCCCAAATTGCTCTCTAATTTTCCTGCTGGAATCCCATCCCACTTTGGCAAAGCCCTGTCATAGGGTTGTCTTTGCACAGAACTTCACAATTTCTTCCCTATTTCTGTCTGAAATTTGAAAGCCTCCTGTGTGTTCTAGGAAGAGGAGAGAGAAGTCTCAGAAACTAAAATCTTGCACTGGATTTCAGGTGCAATGAATGAGGAGTGGCTTTGTTCCAAGAAGAAATAATACAGAATTTTACAGCCAGTTAAGGCTTTACACTGTAAATCATGTAAAGCTTGTGGACTAAAAGGGAATTTTGGATGTGCCCAGGGAAGCTGGAGCTGTGGCAGTGTACAGGAATATTTTCATGTGTTGTGTTCTTAAAAAAAAATCTTCACAGCTTAAACTACTTTGTGTGCTCTGTCAGACTGATTTTAGTAGGTTTGATGTCAATGACTGAACAATTTGTATCTTGTCCAAAAGGGATGAGTTTTATGATGATGCTTCAGAGAATATCTGAGACATGAGGAATTTTGTTTGCCTGAAGCATGAACTGATTAACAAGTGCAGAAAGTCATTTATTGTTCTTTACCCTGGATCACCTCAATTCCATGTGGGGTCAACAGTGCTGCCACACTCAGTGGTACATTAGGCCCCAGAGCAGCACATACCTTAAATACATCTCTTTTTCTTGCAGATTTCTGGGATATTTCTCCCCAGGAAAGTCCAGTGGGTTGGCTGCCAGGGCAGCAGACCAGAGCTGAGGGGCTACAGCTGCTCCCTCTGGAAGCTGTTCCATACCCTCACTGTTCAGGCTGCACTGAGACCAAAAGCTTTGGTAAACACAGGTGAGCAAAAATATTTTTTGGTGTGTAAATCCTCAAGGAATCAGTTTGTGGAGGAGAGTGGCTGCAAGGCTGCACCAGCAGGGGTCAGAGCTTGGCTGTAGCAGGAAGGTTTGGAAATGTGCTAAATAAAGTGTGTGGCCCTAAAGCTGCAAGTAATAAAGCAGAAAAAGGAAAAAAAGAAAAGGAGAATTTCAAACAAAGAAATTCTGAGCTCCCTGAAAAGGGATGAAAATGATTCAGGTTACCTGAGGTTGCACTGGGAATGAAATTTGAGGAAAATGAGGTTTAACCATACAGTTCAGTAGCTATAAGAGATGTACAGCCATTAGCTGATCCTTCTGTAATGTTATTTCTTAAATACTGAATGTTACGACTTTTTGGTTTATTTTTTTTTCAGCTGAATGTACCTGTCATTAATCCTGCAGTGATTTACAACTTTGCCAGCACTCTGTAAAATTGCTCATTTTGAGACTTGCAGCATCTTGTGAAGCTGAGTGTTAGTATTCTGGTGATGATTCCTGTTTAAGAAACATGCTGGTTATAAAATCTATTCTCCTCACCCAATGAAAATAGAATCACTAATGCTAAAAGTTTGGTTTTTATTCTTGCCAGGACAGTACTTTGTTTGGTTATAATTCTATTTAGTTTTCATTTAAAGCCTTTTAAATGTCTTTTCCAAGGAATATGGGAATTCTACATGGACATCAAAAAACTCATCATAAAAATTTTCAATTTACCAGTTGTTGATTGTATGTTAAAAAGGATTTTATTATTTCACATTACATCCATTTCACATTACATCCATACATTTGTCAAGCATTATTTGCAGTCAGAGTGAAAATCCTTTAAATCTGAATAATTCTCCTGCAGAACAGGCATTTTTTGATAGCAAACCATTCTGTTGTTGGCTTTTGTTTCTCTGTTTTGTTTGTTGTTCACAGGGCAGTAGATTGAATTTCTTCAATTTAGTGCATTCACTGCCCAGTGAGTTTGAGGGGTTTGTGCTGGATGATTTTGAGCTGTTCAGCAGGATCCTGCATAACTTAAATTTCCCCTTTTAGTCCCAAAGTGTTCTGATTAAATCTATTAATTCTTAATATTTAACTACACAAAATTGCCCCTCAAACTGTGTGTTTCAGGCATGAGCCTGAAGTTAAAAATACATTGTAGGACCTGAGAACTCTTTGGCACAGTTAACCCTGGCTGTAAATCGGGCCAGATATGTGATGATCACTTCTTATGGTGAAAGAATTGGGTCAGTCTGAGACTGTGGGATTATGTCTTGGGAGGTTTTCCTCTCCTTATTGCTTGTTTAAATCCCATCTACTAAAAAGCATGATGTACTCCCTAATCCTTCCCACCACAGGTAGGGTTTTATGGTTCTTGTCCACTTTAAAGATTAGGGTTACCCTGAATTGCAGTAGTTTGGGAGGAAAGAGAAAAGGAGGATTACACAATGATACATGGCAGATGTTAATAGAAGATTCATCTCGGGGCTGATAAAAGAAAAACAAAATGAGCCATTTTGCAATTGTTTTCTTTCTGAAGCAGATGTATTTTTCTTGATCGTCCCCTCTGCTCGAGGGCCTGGCACTCTGGGTGAACTCCCTGTGGCTTTCTTGATAAAATGATTTTATTGGGTTATGTTTGATACATTTTAAAGCTGATTGGGGAAATCTGAACCTGCAGTGGGAGTAGCAGGAGGGATCCAAAGGAACTCAGGACAGAACTGCTCACAGCCAAGGATGTGTAAAATCATTGTAGAAATCATTTCCTGAGCACCCTTCATGACAAGAAATGTGGTTTTAGGTAACAGGATGCATTGGTGTGAATAAGACAGGCTTGTGGATTTTATAATAAATTATCTGGCATTTTTAAATCTATTGCTGAATTTGACAGATTTCCCCACAAAATGAATTTTCAAGGGTGTACCATTGCACAGGAGAACAGATGAAATTGAATTTGTGTATGAATCTCTTGTTTCTCCACAAAGAGATAATTTGCTGGTTGTGTTTCTTATTGTTGTATTTCCTAAATACATATTTCAGTATAAATGGTAAAACTGTTCTGCCTGAAATTCATTTTAACTTCCAAAATAATTTTCCAGCCTTTCTTTTAGTGCAGTAATTTAATCTGCTTTAATCTTGTAGCTTTTATTTATACATGTCTGTTCAATCACAGATATTGAATGGCTGAGGAGAAATCAGGGGTTTTTTAGGATTTCTTTTGGGCCTTAAAGACTTCTTTTTGCTGCTGTATTTAAGAATATCCTGTTGTTGTTCTAAATAAAGGTGTTGATGACAGTCTTTATATTTCCCATATCTATAATAGATGAGTGCTCTGATAGTTTGAGCAGGTTTTGTTGATATTTTTTTTTCCAAGAAAACAAAGCAATAGTAAATTTCTGGTGGTGTTCAGCAGCAGGAGTCTGTAATTTGATTAATCTGCACCATAAAATGTGTTTAATTTGACAAGTGTGTGCTCGTGGTAACACACAGGACATTTTTAAATACATTTTGACATAATTTAGTGAGTCAATTACGCATGAATCAGAAATTCTGTGCGACAGAGATGAAACCATTAGGAATTCAACAAATTATATCAGGTTTTCAAGGCACTTAGAGATGTAAGGAGCTACCTGCTGACACAAGAAAGGCCACAAAGTTCTCAACCTGTGCAGGCCTCATCTTCCTGCTGAATTAATTATTCTTTTGCATTGTCTTTAGTGTGAAAGTGTGAATGTTATAAAAAGAATCATGTGCTTGTGTTTATTTTAGGAGGAATTCCTGAGTTATTCTCCAAAGTGTTGCTCAGCAGCTGCTCTGTGCATTCAGAGCCTGCCAAAAAAGCCGTGGAATTAATAACTCTAATGAGATTGTGGTGCTCTCTGATTCCTCAGAATTGTGGAGTAACAAACAGCCCTCACAGGCACCTTGTGCAGGACTCACCAGAGGGGGTTTGACTCTTGATTTTTCAGTAGCAAAGTCACCATAACTTCAGTGCCTGGCCATGAATATAGAGGTGAATGCATAATATAAACATTCTTTTAGTTATTGGGCAAGAGCTTGGAGAAAGTCTCTAATTCCACAGGAGTTGTGACATACAGAAAGTCTGTGTTTTGCATATTTTAACAATTTCACAATGTCCTCTGATAAAAATAATGTCTGGTTTTTGTTAACTAAGTTTGGTTTTCCCCTCAAATTTTAAGATTCTCTGAAAGGAGAAATTTTGCTGTAGAAACCACTTGACTTTTATTTGATTGTGGTGTTCAGGGTAGCTTTGAGCACAACTCTACAGACTGAATATGTTGTGTGTGTTGGTACAAACAGCCACTGTAAATTGCAGAAGTGATTCATTTCAGATCAGGTGTCAATTCTGTGGAACAAGAATGGAGCAACTTTTCCTTTCCTTCTCCCCCACTTCACTTCCCTGCTGTTGGAGCCGTGTCTGTCCCTTGTCTTGTAGGTCTTGAGGACAACCCCCAAATTGTGCTGCAGGTGATGAGGAGATACATCCAGCACTTCTTTGGGTGCAAGGCTTGTGCTCAGCACTTTGAGGAGATGGCCAAGGAATCCATGGATTCTGTGAAAAGCTTGGACCAGGCTGTTCTGTGGCTCTGGGAGAAGCACAACGTGGTGAACAACAGGCTGGCAGGTAGGGGAGAGAAACTCCTGAGCCAGAGCTGGTGGAGAATGAAAAGCATCATTCTCAGAGCTGGTTTCTTCTGAGATTTCATCTGTTGCTTGGTGAGGCTCTTCCTGGAGCATAAATCAAAGGAGCAATTCAGCTGCTTAGCAGTGGATAAAAAATAATGACATTTCTTTCTGTAGCAGTTTAGGGTTAAAACCTGCCTTTGTTTTGTTTTGGAAAAGGATGGCAATTGAACAAGAGGCTTCCTCAGGATAAAAGAACCTCAACTCTTGGCAGATCAGCATCTGAATAACATAAAATTACTGTATAAAGGAAATCTGTGCCCCCTCCAGATCCCTGTGTTTTCAGTTGAAAGTGCTGTTAAAATACTGGTTGTGTTTAATCCATTCTCTTATGGAGGTATCAAGTAACTAAAGCACTAAAGAAAATTGGTTTCTCTTTGCACTAAATCCCTGTCTGCTGTTATGGATCTGGGTAATGCAGCATTAGTTACAATTTCAATATGCTACATTGTGTTCATATTATGCTCCTGCTGCATTCCCAAGATTTATGAAGAATTAAATACTGTTGTGACTACAAACAGTATGCCTCCTTTCTCTGAGGAGAAAAAAAGTAAATAATAAGAGATTAAATAAAAACATCCTCTCATTTTGGTTCCTATAACAGGCAACTCCTGTGGACTTGGAGTTGCCAAGTGGTGGAGCAATGCACTTATTTAGAACATTAAGGTATTGGAAAACTCACATGGATATTGATTTAGGTGATGCAGCAGCCAGCTAAAATACCCTTTTAGGAAGAAGTATAAACACACTGGAATAAATAATAATGTTAAATTATGCTTTTTCAGTTTGCTAAAATTTCTCTGTGGGACAGTGATATATTTTCATCCTTAAAAGCTGCATCTGTATTTGTGGTGCTGTGTGAGAAATGGTGTTTGGTCAATGAAAACACCTTGGGGTGGGGGTCAGGAGGTGCCTGGATATGGCTCTGCCCTATTGAATTATTCCCTGTTCCTTTGGAATGCACAGGATTTACAGCATTTCCCTCTTTGGCAGGAAAACACAAAGTACAGGGAGTTTTCTGTTTGTAACCTTGCTGTAACACATTTTGTTTCTGCATTTTTTATTGAAACAAATTGATTGCTGGGTGATCTTTAGGATAAAAAAGCCAATTTGCTCTTTTGCTTATACATATCAAGGAGACAAATATTTTTAAATGTCTTTTGAATCCCTATTTTACCCAAAATCATGGGGAAGTTTCCTGCTTTTAAAAAGAATAAAATGCAAAATGATTATTTCTAAAATATTTTAAGTGCTAGTGTACTAATCAGGTTAATAAATTAGGGGTTTTACCAGGTGAAGATTTTTTTTCTAAAAATTGTCTCCATTCACATTTTAAAATATTGGTTTTTAGAGCAAAGTGTGAGACCAGCTGCAGTGTTCAGCTCAGAAACGTGGCCAGAGCTGTCAGCATCTGAAATGTTAAAATTAGGTCTAATTCAAGACAGTGTTACATATTTAAAGACTTGGTTTTAAGCTGAAAAATACATCTTAAACATGAACATGGCTTTTAAAACACTGCAAATGTTTGTTCTGGTAATGATGCAGAGCTGTGGAAAAGCTGGGGATGGAATGGTTCACAACACAGAAACAGGAAGATATCTCAGTGTCTGGCCTTGGAGCTGCTCTTGCAAACCAGGCAGAAAACAGGGATTAGGGAGTGAAAAGAGCAGTTTGTTTTGCACCATAATTCAGGTTAACCCTGCAGGGCCCAGACTGTTGTGTGTTCCTGCCTTCTAAAAGCAGCAATTGCAGGATTTGGGGTTGGGATTGAAATGCTGCAGCTTTTACTGTGAGAAAAGGGAAATAATTGTGATTGAGTGTTTGTATTTTGAAATGCTTGGAGTTAGAATCGTTGAGAAAAGTTCCAAATTTGTGTTTGTCTTTGTTTAATTCAATTATTGTGCTGTGGCTTTTTATGCCAACCTCACTGAAAGTGGAGAACACTCCCTGGGCAGTGTCTGGTGGTGCAGCTTTCCCAGTTCATTCCTCCTGACTTTTTTCCATTTACATTTTTCTCCTCCCAATTAGGTGATTTGACTGAAGATCCAAAATTCCCCAAAGTTCAGTGGCCAACTCCAGACATCTGTCCTGCATGTCATGAAGAAATCAAAGGGCTGCACAGCTGGAATGAGGACCAAGTCCTGCAGTTCCTGAAGTCCCACTACAGCAGTGAGAATATTCTCTATAAATACACCGAGAGCCAGACTGACCCCAGTGACAACGAGCAGGGAGACACGAGGGAGGTGAAAGACAAAACCCTGCTGAAGGACTCGGGGGGAAATGGAGAAAACAAGCTCCAGGATAAGGAGAAGCCAGGAGATCCAGGCTCCAAGGTGTTCCAGAAGCCAATGGGAAATCCTGGAGCTGTCCAAGGTAGCGGCAAAAGCGCAGCTGCATCCGTGAACCTCAAAGGGACCAGGCAGGCTGTGTCCTTCCTAGGGATTGGATTTTCCAACCTAGACATGAGTCTGTGTGTCATCCTCTATGTGGCATCATCCTTGTTTTTAATGATCATGTACTTTTTTTTCCGGGTGAGGTCCAAGCGCTGGAAAGTGAAGGCTCACCGTTCCTCGGTGTAGGAGTTCTCGCTGTACGTGGCTGTTGGGTCCCAGACACAGCTTTAATATTTATGATCAGGGATTTTATATGCAGTATTCCTTGGGTCAGACCCCTTTCTTCCCGAGGCATTTCCCAGGTGTTCAGCTGAACAGGTGGAGCTGGCCTTGAGACCCCCAGGCTTTGCCCAAGGCCACGTCAATGTCCTCACGTGGGAGCGTTGCATTTGGCAGTTAAGATTTTTCCATGACTTCCCACCAACATCCTTTACTCATTTCCAGAGTAAACATTGCATTATGCAATCTGCTGTGCCTGCTGGAGAAGGAAATTGGATATTGTTTTGTGTATTTTCAAGTCAGGTGTTTTGTGGTTTTTTATTCATCCAGAGCTGATTTCACCTCCCCGAGTGCTGAATGGTACCTTGGCTGCTTCACTGGGAGAAGCAGGAATTCTGATGTTTCTTTTCAGGAAACATGAGTTCTCTTCTGATTAAATCAATTCTAAACCTCTGTGACTTTCTGAAATATTATTTACATATTTAAAGTAGGAAGCATTTCATGTTCAAATCATTCATCCATTCTCTGGTGCATTCCAGCCAAGGATATGTGTGTGTCATCACTAGGATGAGAGTTTTGGGGCACAATTAGCAGCCTGATTCTGATTGCTAAGTAATTATGGTGTTATCCAGGTGGAAACCAATCCTAATGAACTCTAGGAAAGAGAAACAATGTTTTTAGTGAAGGACAGCAAGAACAGATTGGAAAATCTACAAATACTGAGTTTCTTCTGTTGAATTTCTCCATCACAGGAGAGCAATTAACACTTTCCTTGGTATTTCCAGCCAGAGCTGCCCCATTCTGGGATGTCCAGTTCCCTCTACAGCTCAGTGTGGGGTCCTTGGAGCAGCAGTGAGAAAAGATCCTGAAAACATTACAAAATCATCCTTGGGAGTAGGAGTTGCTGTGATCCTGGCTGGGGGGGATAATTCACGTCCTGGATAGTGAAGTTTATAATCCTATCCAATGTAATTGAGCATGTTCTAGTTATCCATTACCTAATCTTTAGTTAATCCTAATAGGTTTTGGCCTCAATGTTTTCTCGTGGCAGTGAGTTCTCCAGATTAATTATGTTATGTAAAAAGGCTTTTCCTTTCAATTCTACATTTGCAACTTTTAATTTAATTGAATGTTTGCTGGCTCCTCTGTTACACGAGAAGGAATAAGGAGTCCCTGGCCATTTCCCTGGATTTATACCATTGCTGTGTCCTCCTCTGATTTCCCTCAGAAGCCCCAGCATAGAAAGGTTGAAGCCTGGCAACAAAAAAGCACAGAAACTCCACAGGGTTATTTTTTCATAATCAAATATTGGCTGTTCACAAAACTGAGTGTTTCTGACTGGTCTCTGCAGGATCCAGTTGGAATGACAGAACTGAGCTGCAAAGATTCTCTGTCCCTTGTAGCTGAAGTTTATCACAGTAACACCCACGAAGAGAAAAAACTTTCTGAGGCTGCTGTGAGTGTGTCAGAGGAAGAAATCTCAGTTCCCATGACCCTGTCAGTCCAACATCCCTGCAGAGGGGCTGGGTCTATGCCCTTAGAGAACCCTCAGAATTCCAGAGTTCTGGCAGAAGGAGCCATCCAGGGTCTTTCCTCTTTAGGAATTTATGACTCCCATCCTTAGAGTAGCTGGGTTTGGGTGTTCAAACACCCTGTAAGCACAAGGGTGATGTGAGCCCGTGGGGAAGTGAGTCCAGGCTCAGCAGAGCCCTTTGGTTTGGGCTGGAATCCAGTGAGAGATCCCAGGGCGAGGCTCATTCAGAGGAAAACCTGGAGATCCCACACTGAATTCTGAAAATCAGGTAGCTTTGAGGTGTTCTCAGCCCACCAGCAAGGACACTCAGCTTTGAAAGAAAATCCAAACACCAGGAAAACCTAACTCAGCACAGCAATGTTGAGCTAGTTCACTCCTGCTGTCAGTATTGCACATTCTTAAGTTGAAATTCAGTCATTAGTTGTTTAGAATTCTAAAAAGTGCAGAGACCTGGTTTCATAAGCTTTGACTCATTCTGCTCATTTTCATCTGCACATGAAAGCAAAAGGCCTTGGGGGTTTGTAGGGATGATTTTGCCATTAAAAACCAGCAAATGTGGGTTTGGAATAAAGTTTGGAGGTTTTGCTACACACATTTAACTTCCACATTGCAGTGACCCTGCTACAAACACAACAAAATCAATACTCAAACTTCAGTGGCTTTTTTTGTCTCTTCAGAGTATAAAAGTATGAAATAAATGGCATTAGGATGTTGCTTGTCCATGGTGGTGCTCCAGCTCTTGCCAGTGAACCAGCCAAGACTTTCACTTCAATGTCCTCATCTGGGAATGTTTTCTTGACTTTGAATTCACTTGAACAAATCTTGGTTTGCTTGGGTTTATTTTCTGTCTTTCTAATGACAAATTGTACCATTTTATGTCTCTGTAACAATACAGGCTGTGCTGGGGCATGGGGGATGCTGCCAGGAAAGTGTTCTGGTTTAAAAATTGTCTCCAAGCCCCACATCCTCAACCTTGGAGGGTTTATTTGTGTGGTGTGTTGTCCACAGAGGTTCCTGCAGTGCCACTTCCCTGTGGGAATCGTGCTGTGCTGGGGGCAGTCCCTTGGCCCTTTGTAATTCATGGAGCTTTCTTTGCTCTCGGGATGTTTTCAAATAGGAAATATTAAAATAAAAGGAATAGAATGTGCCAGGAGAGACAAAGGCTGCAAGTGCTAAAGAAACCCAGTGAAGTTATTTGTGAGAGCTCCTAATTTTCTCTGTCCAGCAGTGCATCCAACCTGCTCTTCCTGCACAGAACTGGATGGGAATGAAGGTCCCAGGTGTGGTGTTGCACATGAGGTGTTGAAAATAGTGACAATACCATTTCAGTAATTTAAATGTTCTATTTATTTGAAGTCAATAACTTGACATTTCCAAGTCTGTTCTGGTTGGGTTGGATTTTTACTGTCTCATTCCTCTCTTGGAAGGAAAAGTGACTGTTTTGTACTAAATTGTAAATTAATGTGCTTGTTTAAAATAAACTGCAAATGTTTGGGCAAAGTGGATGTGTTTGGGCTCTTTACCTGTGTTTGCAAATTGCTTTGAGCTGAGCTCTGTTGCCAGGACAGCTCATGAACATGTCCATGATAAACCAGATCCATCATCTTGGGGAGGTGTATTTTTAAGCCCAGACTTCTCAGGAGCTGCTAAGGAATCTGAACAAGGGAAGAGAAAATAAACCAGGAATAAATAAACGTTTGAGTGGGTTGGTTTTTATTAATGGTTGTTTTTTATCAATGGCAGAAGCCCAAGTGAGGAAGGCCATGGGCAGGTCTGGTGCCTGCTGTCCCCTGAGCAGGAGGGCACAGAAGAGTGTGCAGGGAGAGATCAGCACAAGGGCTTTTGTGGGGTCCTGGGTGTCACAGCGTGAGAGACCACGGGGCTGGCAGGTGCCACTGCTGGTCCTGCGTGGGACACAGCCCCTGGCCTCTCTCCTGCGTGGGACACAGCCCCTGCCCTCGCTCCTGCCCGGCTACAGCTGCCCCACCCCTGCCCCGTGTCCGGGGGAACCAGCACCACTACACACGGTTTGCTTTAAGTGCTTCCTTAGCGGCTCAGACTAAAAATCCACTTTAAAACCGAGCTTAAAAGGGACCGTGTGGGTCATCAGCTGCCCCCAGAAGATGTTCATGGCCCTGGGGAGGGCCAGGTGCTGGTGCTGGTGGCACCTGGTGTCACTGCAACACGGTACCAGTCACACTTGGGCAGGACCTGGACCCCAGCTCCTGCCTGCCATTCCTGGGTACTTTATTTGGGGACCCCAATCCTGGTCCCCAAAGTGTCTCCCTGCATTTGCCAGCCTCCAGGGCTGAGCTGTCCCGCAGACTGCAATTCCCGGCCAGATGAACCATCCCAGGGGACAGCCCCGACCCGGCCCTCGGCCCCGCAGGACCCGGAGGAGGGGAGGGTGGGCTGGGCTGGGTGCCCCGGGGCTCGCTGGGGGCTCCACGGCCGCCCCCAGGAGCGGGCGAAAGTCCCGGTGCCGCCGTCGGCAGGAGCATATGTGAGTTTGGAGGCTCCCGCCCCTAAGCTGCTTTTATTAATTTGTAATCCCCCGCGAGCAGGAGGTAAAGGGATTCGGGGGATTAACGGGCTCACAGTAACAACCACAATTATCAGCTCCGGCTGCCTGCTGCAAGCGGTGCGCACACGCACGGGGCCCTCCCCAGACAAACACGGCCCTGGGAGCGCACTGAGAGCTCCGCACACGCGGGAACGCGAGGTGCCGTGGAGCAGAACACAGGCACAGGCTCCGGCACGGGCACACGCACCCCACACCTGTGTGCACGGCGGTTCGGAGAAGGCAGCGGAGCTCTGCCCCTTCCCGCGGAGCCCAGGTGAGGGGGAGGCGCGCAGATCTCCGCGTCCCCCTGCGGAGGCAGCGGCGGCTGCTCTGGGAGCCCCGGGCCCGGCCGTGCTCCGTCTGTGTCCCGGGGGCACCGTC
>VXBC01000020.1:0-49208 GCA_013399945.1 Ploceus nigricollis | reverse complement strand
GAGGGAGCGGAGTTGCGGCGGCCCGCGGATCGCCATGCAGCGTAAGAGCCGCGGACCGGGCTGGACCGGGACATTGCCGGGCTGTGCCGTGCTACCGTGCCCGCTGCCGGTGCCGGAGCTCCGTCCCGGCCGGGGCCGCTGCCTTTAGCGCTGCCGCTGTTGGGGTTGTTTGTTTGGACGCGGTGAATTGTTAAGCATAACGATGATCACCTCCACCTCTTACCCCTGTGGACGGCGATCCAGCTCCTATATCTACATAGAATTATCTTTACATAGAAATACTTTCGTGTCCGTACCCATCTGTTTCTGTACAGCCGTGTCATACATCTCTCTGCCTCTATTTATACCGATATATCTGTATTTATGTACCTCATATCCATATTTTCACCTACTTATCTCTGTCTATACCTATATACTGAAATCTATATATTTACGCCTATATATCTGTACATTTCGTTCTCTATCTGCTTCATCTGTTTATTTTTATATCTCTATTTCTCCATAACTGTATCCTTATCTCTTTCTGTATAATCTCTGTCGGTATCTAGAGGGGGACGGGACAAGACTGCCGCGTTTTCATTTTCAGGGCAATTCTCGTAATTTTTGGTAGTTTCTATCCCCACCCCGTTCAGGCTATCCTGCTGTTGTTCGCAGGTTAATTTTGGAAGTTTAGGAAAAGGAAAAAGAGCCTGGGATAATTATAGCTTTGCCAGCGGCTCGCTCGGGGGGTTAATTCCGCTTCCATCACTTCCCTTCTTGTTTATCCCGGTTCTCCCGGGCACTTCTTCCGGAGTGTGCTCGGCCCGGGGGTTCACTGCTCTCCACGACGCTGCGACAACGAATTTGAACGAATAATGCTTTTTTCCGTGCTGTTTCTCGGGCCGCCCCGGTCCGCTGTCCGTCACCAGCAGCCCCGGGGCGGCGGGGAGGGCCGGGCCGGTCGGGGAGGCAGAGGAGCCACCGGGGCCACCGGGGCTGACGGCGGCTGCCTCCCCGCAGAGATCCCGCTGTGCGCCGGCTGCAACCAGCACATCGTGGACAGGTTCATCCTCAAAGTCCTGGACCGGCACTGGCACAGCAAGTGCCTGAAATGCTCCGACTGCCAGACGCAGCTGGCCGAGAAGTGCTTCAGCCGCGGGGACGGCGTCTACTGCAAGGAAGACTTCTTCAAGTGCGTGGGGACGGCCCGGGAAGGGACGGGGGGCGACGGGCGGGTGTCACAGCGCGGGCAGCACGGGCGCGCTTGGGGTTCAGCACCGGGACAGCGGCACCGGGCGCAGCACCGCGGACAGCGCCGGGCCCGGCGGGGACCGTGCCCGGCCTCCCCCGGCTCAGCGGCCGCCGCTTGTCCCCCATGCTCAGGCGCTTCGGGACGAAGTGTGCCGCCTGCCAGCAGGGCATCCCCCCGACCCAGGTGGTGCGCCGGGCCCAGGACTTCGTTTACCACCTGCACTGCTTCGCCTGCATCGTCTGCAAGCGGCAGCTGGCCACCGGCGACGAGTTCTACCTCATGGAGGACAGCAGGCTGGTCTGCAAGGCGGACTACGAGACGGCCAAGCAGAGAGGTACCCCTTGCCCTGTCCCTTCCACCCCCGAGGGCAGCAGGGAGGCGGCCCGGGGCGCTCCTGCCCGCCGGGACAGGCTCACACACCGGGAGGGAGGGTGCCGGGAGAGCCCGGGGAGGGTCGGGGGTCCCGCGTCCCCGGGGCCGCTCCGTGGTAACTTCACCCCTAACTCGCCCCGTGTCGGCAGAGGCTGAGTCTACGGCCAAGAGGCCCCGCACCACCATCACGGCCAAGCAGCTGGAGACCCTCAAAAACGCTTATAACAACTCGCCCAAACCGGCGCGGCACGTCCGGGAGCAGCTCTCNCGATCCCGGGGGACATCCAAGTCCGACAAGGACAGCATCCAGGAGGAGGGGCCCGACAGCGACGCCGAGGTTTCCTTCACAGGTCGGTCCCGCAGCCCCAGCCGGGCTGTGTCCTCCCCGCAAAGCTGCTGCCGTGCCCCGGCTGCTTTCACCCCCTCGGGGCCGCGGTCGGGATTTCCGGCAATAAAACCGTGGGTGAAACCGAGCGGCCGAGGCGGGGGAAGGGCAAAGCCGCGGGATTCACCGCGGGGCGGAACCGNGAGCCGCGGCAGCCGGGCCCGAGGAACAGCGGGGGAAGCTCCGCTCTGCCTCCGGCCGGGCCCGAAAGCTGCGGGAAGAGCAGGGAGAACTCCCCGGGCAGCGCTGCAGGGTCAGAGCCGCTGCTCAGACACGGCCCTCTCAAGGGATTCTTGGAAATACAAAAACCGGGAAGCCCAGAACCACAGAATGCTTCTATGAGAAAACGAGTGCGACTTTTATTATTTTTTTTTGGTCTTATTTAGGGATGGTTTTATTTGTGCAGTTGCTCACTAGGACTCTTCAGTCCTGTGGGAGCTGTTCCTGTGCTGCAGAAAGGAAATTGTTGCATGTTAGGCGGCTTCTGCAGCAGTGTCCCCTTTTTAGAGCCGAGATTTCTGGTGACAAGCCCAGGACAGACCAACAGCAGCTCAATCCTCACTCTCCAGACCCGCAGGGGCAGGGACAGGGGCTCGGGCCGGGCTACATTTGCAGAAACACGTTCTACACAATCCCAACTCCAGCTCAGCACTCCATCCCAAATTTTTGTATCATTTTCAGGAATGGGAGAGAAACTGAACTGCAAACCTCTGTATATATTTACACAGACTGTGTATTTATAAACACACACTTTTCCATCTCAGCTCCTCTCCCGTGCTCCTAAAAACTATTTGATTTTCGAGTCTGTTTATACACACTGTGTATCAGCTCATTAAATATGAATAGTCTATAAATAATAACTAAAAAATGTCAAACAATTATTGAGATCTCGATGCCACAGACAGGTTTGTATCCCCGGCAACAGAGCAGCTCTCACTGTCCATAAAGCCCTTAACAAATACAAACAATTTTTGCTGGGAACTTAAAAAATCTTGCTCATTTTTCAGGAGGGTTTTTAAGCCATACAAATACATTCTGTGTTCCTGTGGTTTCATTAGGCTGTTCCTGAGCAGAAAAATATCTTAATTTAATATCTCTTTTCCTGAGCAATGGGGAATTTATCTTACATTGGTTCAGGTAGCTCCTAAAAGTGATATCAAAATTCAGGATAAATTTGATCTATTTGGCCAAAACCAAATAGAAACAAAAGGTGGAAAAACATCAAATTCACTTCCCTTTTAAAGAATTATTTTTAAATCGCAGTCTTATATTTTAATATGTACTTCTCATGCATATTTTTAAAATCCAAGATGTATTAGATGTTTGTACACAGAAAAAAAAATAATAATCCCATGGCTGCCTATGAAGATTTATCAACAAGGATGGGAATAATAAGGAATTACAAATGGAAGAGCGTGACTGCTCAGCTCCCATCCTTTTAATCTATTTATACCCGGAGTTTGCAGGAGCTCCTGGGTGACTGATGCTCTTCCACTCCAGCACTGCCCATTGCTCCGCCAGTAAAACCAGTCCTTTTCCCTTTCAGACGAGCCCTCCATGTCGGAAATGAGCCATTCCAATGGGATTTACAGCAATCTCAACGAGGCCTCCCCAGCGCTGGGGCGGCAGGCTGGCACCAACGGGAGCTTTGCCCTGGAGCACGGCGGGATCCCGGCTCAGGACCAGTACCACGACCTGCGCTCCAACAGCCCCTACGGCATCCCCCCGTCCCCGGCGTCCCTGCAGGCACTGCCAGGCCACCAGCCCTTAATCTCCAGCTTGGTTTACCCAGACAACGGCTTGGCCATCATGGGACAGAGCGGACCAGGGGTGCCCCAGCCCATGAGGGTCCTGGCCGGGAATGGACCAAGCTCCGACCTCTCCACCGGCAGCAGCGGGGGGTACCCGGATTTCCCGGCCAGCCCGGCCTCCTGGCTGGATGAGGTCGACCACGCTCAGTTTTGATACTGGGGCCACCCCCAGGCAGTGGGAAGGGAAAGGACTCGGTGCTGTTAAATGTCACCTGCTCTTGGAAAGGACAGAGGGACGAGCCGTGAGTGCTGAGCGGGGCAGGAGTGACACGGAGGGAGCAGAGGGGATGTCGGAGATGACCCTGGCAGAGGATGGTGGTGATGATGATGATGTGGACAAAGGCCCTGGCACTGCAACCATTGGCACCCGGAGCATCCCAACCAAACTGATTCTCGTGTCTTTACCAAACACCAAGACTTGTGCTTTACAGATTTGATATGAGGTATTTTGCGTTTTGTTGTCAGTGCATTCTCCAAAGCAAGGACTTGCTCCGTCACCCATCCACATCGAAACATTTTTAAGGGAAAATAAAATCCTCATCCACGGTGAAAGGTGTGACAATGTCTATATTTCTATAGGAGAAATGTTCATAGTGAATCACTTCAGAAATCCATGGTAGGAAACTTCTCTGTTCTTCCAACAGATTTTTTAAAAGTGCACCAATGCGGTACGTTTTGGTTTACTTTGAATTTACATTAACTTTTCTAAAACAAAATGCTCTTTAATATGCCAAGCATTTATCAACAGCCCTTTTCCTTTGTACAATGAAAATCATATGTTAATTCTGCTTCTCCCCTTTTTAATTTGTAGATTGCTAGGTTGACTCTTCCATATAAGCATTAAACCGTGAATAGATGTATTTATTACCAAGTAATTCCACGTTTATCACGAGGTCAAGAGGTGAATTTTCTTGACCCAGGGACACCGGTGGTGGATCTGGGTTGTGGATTTTATGCTTTTCCTTCAAATTTCTTTGCATCAGTTTTACTGCAAAGTGTCTCAAAAATCACCCTGATGTCTTGTTGCCAAAAATCTTCTCGGGGGGTCGGGCTGGTTTAAGATGAGCCCTTCCCCAGGCACTGCTGGAGTGAGCACCCCCTTCCCTGGGGACACATCTCTGTTCCAGGCATTTGTGTATTTCCACGGATATCGTGCAAGCTGATTGTGAGGAAAGGCAAGACAATATGTATATTGTTATCTGTACAAACTATGGAATTAACTGTAGATTATGTGGATGTCCAGTGTCTTTTATTTATATTCTCGCTTTCTCTCTGATGATCAAATACTTCAAGATTACAAATAAATTTGTCAGCTAAACTTTACATAGTCTTTTGCTAAATTCACATCAATATCAGTAAATAAAAAATCTGAAACTCAAAGCTCTTAAAACTTGATGCCATGATTGAACAAAGTGTTGAAATATTCCCTTTCAATAGAGGAGCAAACCCACTGATGTGGAAATGCTTTGGAACAAAAAAAAATGAGGGCATGGGAGGCTGGCAGTCCTTGGGACATCTGAACAGGACTGCTCTGGCTTTGATCATATTTTTGATGGGACATTGTTATTTTTCAGCATTTGTGGCAAAGGTGGTGGCTGATACAGCAACAGGAAATAGAGTCTGATGTCTGTCTGCAGAAAGTTGTGAACATGAAACAGAGATAAGGAAATAGTTCAATCAGAAAGAAAGGGAAAAAACTCCTGAGGGAGTCAGTTTGACCAAACATATATATATTTATATACACATTTACACAGGAATACATCTCCAGATAAGCACAGACACCCACGTGTCCGTGCTCACGCTGCTGGGAGCACAGGGCTGTGCTGAGCTCTCTGGTTCCAGGATCTGAGGACAGACACTTTTTCACACACGTGGGCTCTGAGGTTCTCGCTCCCCTGGGAAGTCAGGGAATATTTGCCCCGAGATTTTCCCCGTGCCCATGAGAGCAGCAGCACAGCCCGGGGCGATGCCCCGGTACCTGCGGGTGCCCTGCGGGCTGCCAGCGCCTGGCACAGCCCCCGTGCCCCGGGGGACACCTGGAACATCCCGGCTTTTATTCCTCGCCTTTTCTAAGGGACACGTGGCCACTGCTGGGCAGTTCGGGGGCTGTGCTGCCCACGATGCTCATCGCCCCCTCCTTCCTTTCCCTCCTGGCACCCCAGGTTCTGCTCCCAGGGAGCACAAGGAGCCTGCCCAAAGCAGAGCAGGTCCGTGCTTTAGGGAAGAATTGCTCACTCAACAGAGAAACTCCTTCTTTTCTCTCCAGGAGATCCACTCTGAGAGCCGTGGCAGGGACAGGAGAAATCCCAGGCAAAAAATTTTTTTCCTTCAGTTCTGAGCTCCTGAATCCAGAGCTGGGCTCGGCAGCTTCTCCTTCCTTCTCCAGAAGTGAATAATAAAGAGACAACTGTTGCTGCCAGCCTGTAGTTACATCCCAGGGACATTTCTTATGGAAATTTATGGAGTAAATAGAAAACTGTGGGATTTAAAACAAGCAGATTGCAGAACTTCACTGAAAGAGAAGAGTTTGTATTTTCGAGAATTCTGTGTCTAGAAATGCCCTCACCAAATCTGGGAAGGGGTTTTGCACCAAAATATTTTGGCAGTTCAAGTATTCATAATATTTTCATATAAAACACTAAAAAAATACTTTGAAATACTCTTATTTTCTAAAAATTAAGAAATAACGACGGAAAGACAGAAATGCAGTTTGTTCTGTTGTTATAAAAACAGTCTAATAACTGTGTTTTATAGATATCTTTCTCATTGTTTCCCTCCCAGTAAATAACGGGCACTGTTGTTCCTCTGCCCCGAGAATTCCCAGGGGATGGTTGAATTTAAGAAAGGAAGAAATGCAAATCTCCCCCTGCCTTTGTGCTTTGCTCAGAAGGGCAGAACGGGGCTGGAAGTTGCCGGCGCTTGTGCTGCTCTGAACGGGGAGAAGAGCTCCCCGAGTGTCCTGAGCTCAAATTCAGGGATTGCATTTCAGCCTCTCCTTTCAGGGCCGAGGCTCAAGGATTCCATTAATATAAATGCTTTCTTCCCATTAAAAAGAAAACCAATTTGAAAGAGGCAAATAAAACTAACACTGTCCAACTGACTGACAGCTTGTAAAACCCAGGCAGAGTTAGGAAGAGGAGGTTTGCACTGCTCAATTTGCAGGTGGCTTTACAGCCTCCCCTGATTTCCATCAGTGCATGACATGGGAGGCAGGAAATTTTCTGTCATCTCAATGAGGAAAATCTACTGTATAATTTTTTTTTTTTTCTGAAAAACATATTCACCTTTGTGCCTAAATTTTTGTTCCCTACAGAAGTGTTTAGATTTTATGCCAAAGAATAGAAGCACTGTATTTTTTTCTTATTTGGATTTCCTGTGTGAGGCCAAAGAAACCAAATCCCTCGTGTCCAGGGGACAGACACCTCCTCTCCTATCCAGTCTGATCCAGGGAGGAGGTGACAAAAGGGGGCCAAGAGCTTGGGCAGAGCTTGGGGACCTCAGCGCCCCTTTTGGGGGTGTGGGCCAGGTGAAACCCCTCATCCACTGGGAGCAGGGGAGGTGGGCACAGCCAGCTCATCCTCAGGTCCCTCTGCTGGCTTCTCCCAGATGTATCAGAGCTTCTGAGCAAAGGTATTCCCACCGTCCTCATGTCCCACCTGGCCTCCCCCTGCCCAAATCACCATCCTCGGGAAGAAGGCAGGAAAACCTCGAGATCCTCCTCCTGCAGCACAGGCAGAGCTGCTGGGTAGCATGAGGGAGAGTCCTAGAGATTTGGTCTCAGTAAATATTCCAGCAAAGATGCTGCCTGTCAACAGGAAACTTGTCTCACCAGCCGCTCACAGTTCAGCAAAAGCAAATTCCACACGTGTTTTAGCTCCCTGGTTCTTCCACTGGGGTCTGAAGAGTGTCCCTGGCTCTCCACGGAGGGCAGAGCCAGTGTCAGACTGGACACAAGTCCTGCATTCCACTCCCACCCAGCCCTGGCCTCTTCCAGCGCCTCTGCAGAGCCTGGAGAAAGGCTCCGAGTCAGCTGGAGGCGAGTAAATCATTCCTGACAGCTACATCTCTACAGGGCAGTTAGAATTAATGTAACAATTTGGCGTTTAATGAAGCAACAACATGCTGGGCTGCAGAGAATAGCTGGGACCTGCTGCAGTCATCTTATAATCCCTGAGGGACCCAAACGGCAGCGGCTCCATCAGATGCCGACTCGTCAGGCTGAGCAAACGGCCGGGAGGGGACAGCGAGGGACAGCGGAGTGGCCGGGAGCTGGCAGCCCCTCCAGCTGGGAGAGAGCCAGCGTCGGCAGCTGAGCACGGCCCCGGGGACCGAGCCGAGCCTGGAGCCCAAATCCCCTGTGCTCCAGGGGTGGGCTCAGCGCTGGGCACGGGAGCATCCCCGGGGATCACCGGGCATTGCCTGTCCAGCTCTGCCCGGAGCTCCGGGAGTGCTCGGCCTGAGCGGGGTCACAGAGGTGCTGAAAAATATTGTTTGTGTAAAAAAATATTTTGTGAAGCTTGTCTAAGAAGAGTAGATAACTAAATTAGCACTGGAGGGGGGAACTGCAGAACAATATGTTTCTTAAATAAAAACCAGCTCCATCAGGTGTTCTGCACCCCAAAGTTGAAGGCATTCAGCCTTTTGCAGGATAAGGCCTTTTAAAAACACTCTCTGCACAGAGGAGGGGGAGAGGGGAATGAATGCAAATGACTTTGGAGACAATCTCCCATTTCCCTTGTATATACACACGCTCTCAAAGCACCGCAGGCTGCAGCAGCTTGGATGCTTTAAAATAAATCATGCAGCGCTTTTTTTTTGCTTTTTTTTTTTTTGCTTGCTTGCTTTTAAATGAAAGCGCAGCACAAAACAACATCCCCTCAGTCCCAACCCATCCGTGCTGGAGCTCCTCTCTGGGGCTGGCTGGTGTGTGTGTGGCCATAAACCTCCCCAGGTTTTGTTGTGAAGCCTCACGGTCACCGCCTTTAAGGGCTTGACAGGTTTATAAAGTGCTGAGTGTCCCCCAGGGACGGCGGCACTGTTTGCAGGGAAGATGAAGCGTGCCATATCCAGCTGGTCTAACAAGGCAGCGGGAAATCTAAATTAATTCAGGAATCACTTCTGTTTTGCCCAGGGAGGATGTTGTTCTCAATCTATGGAAGCAGCCCGTTGGAATATTCATTAATAGCAGGGATGGGGTGCAAGGCTGGGCTCCCCTCGCCTGTGCTGGGGTAAATCAGGGCAGGGAACAGAAGGGCAAAGCACAGGAGGGAAAGGAAGTGCAGGGACAGGGCCTCCCTCCCACAGACACCCACACAGGGCTGGCAGGGTTTGGGGTGGAAGGCTGATTTCCACTTGAAACAGCTGATTCCCCCAAACCTGCCTGGAAAAAAGGATGGGCCTCAGCAAGGCCCGCCCGGGCTCTGCAGGTGAGGCCAGAGGGGAATTATTTAATGGCTCCCCTTATCCAGGGTTGTGTCCTTGCTGATTCCTAATTTCTCTCAACAATCATGGGGTCACTCTCTGTTGACTATATAGGATCTCGGATTGAGTCTTCCCTCTGGACTGAAGGTTAGTTGTGCTGGCTGTGTTTGGGAGAGATGGTTGTAAAATCACGAGGTGTGGGGTTGATTTCTTCTCAGGATGTGGTGCTTGGTGTTTCCCCAAGGTTTGTCCTGGCATTTGTGTGGACCATAAATGAAATAGATAAGGAGGTTGGTTGGAATGTGTGATTCTTTTCTCAAATGGACAAAAAAAAAAAAAAAAATCAACCCCAAAAAAACCCAACCAACACCAAAAACCCCCAAAGCTTAGATGATCTCAGCTTGCTGTATAATGAGCCTTTACTCTAACACAGCCTGATTTGAGAGGCTGAACTTGTTTGCTGGTTCCTTTTTCTGAGGCCACACATGAGCTGTGGCTGCTTTTCTTTCTATATTCTACAAGCTGTACTAGGATTTGTTGGGCCCTGTTTTGTTTTCTCAAATGTGAATTACAATTTGAAAGGAGTTACAGTGTTGTCTGGAGGGTAGATGCTGAAATTGCTGCTTTCCTGTTCCTGGAGGGAACTTTGCTCTGGGTCTGCTGCTGCCTCATCTCTGGGGACAGGGGAGTGCTGACACACAGAGGAACAAGCCCAGCTGTGTCTGTGTGTGCAGAAGAGGAGGATTGGTGTTTTCCCTGGGGCTGAGGGAGGGCTGATCCCTGCACCAGAACCACCCCTGGGTGCACTGGGATGAAGGTCCCACAGCCCAGGTGGTGCCTTGTGGCTTTGATAGAGCAAAGCAAGGCTGTGTGTGCTGGGCAGAGCCAGGGTGGCAGAAGGCAGCAGTGCTGAAGGGAAATGTTCAAATGTTCAAATTGCTTTGAAGTGTGCTTTTTGGAAAGTGAAGTTGAACATCCCGTGCTGTCCTCGGTGCCCTGTGTGTGTTGGTCAGTGCACAGCCCCTCTGCAGCAGCAGCACCTGCTCCAATGGCTCTGAGCAGCCCAAATCAGAGCCACGGGGAGCCTTTAGCAAACGAGGGAGGATTTGGGCAGCAGGGCTCTGTATTTGGGAATTGGGCTCCAGTTGTTGAGTGTATCACGTTGAATTGGCTTCATAGGACGTGACTCTTTTATGAGAGTGTTTGAGGAGCAGAGCCAGGTCCTGCCTGCTCCTTGCCACCAGCAGTACTTAGCACAGCTTTTCATTTTCATTTCCTGAACATTCCCTCCTCACTGTGGCCTGTTTCTGACAGGAGGCTGCCATGAACTTCAAAATTAATTTTCCTGGACTATCCTAATCATTCTAGTTGAAACATCCCCTTGTTATGCCTTTATTGGGATCTGACTCTGGGGGTTAAGGGTGTTTTGATGAACCTGCTTGATGTGGCAAAATTGAAACTTATTCTGGTTTTAATTTGTACTAATCATACACTCAGAAATAAAGAATTGGTCCCCCAAGTGTTTTTCTGGACTGGAGGACCAGGCTCATTTATTTGCAGGGATTAATAAGCTGCATGCTAATTGTGGGATGCTGATATTTGCCATGCCACAGCACCAGGGCAGCACAACCACCCTGAGCCAGTCTGGAGCCAGGCTGTAGCCCAGCTCCATTGAAATACAGATTTGTGCAGGTTTTTATCACTACATTTGCCAACAGAAAAATCATTATCTTCCAAAATAAATTCCCTTGTGTTAGTTGAAGCATCTCGTTAACTTAGATGAACACTAATTGACATGCTTTGATCAGGTGGGATATTTCTGTCCCACTTCAACATGAGGGTTGTGTCCTGTGTGTGAGTTGAAGTGTTTGGACCAAGCACAGGGATGCAGCGAGTCCTGAGCCATCCCTCAGTGCCAACGTTTGCAGGAGCTGTCACCAAAATAACACCACAGTGGCAGCTCAGACATCTGCAGTCTGTCCCTGATCTGCAGCCACAGGACGTGTCCCTGTGCCCTGGCACCTTCCTGCTCCCTTGCATGACCCTGGAGCCTGTGCCACCCCTCTGGGCACAGCACTGCTGAAATACGATCACTCGGTGCCTCTGGGGGTTGACACATTACTTGTCATGAATATTAGAAGGAGCCAAGCAGGGCTCGAGTTGCCATGGGGGGAGCCTTGGTACAGCCGTGCCCAGCGGGCTGCAGGGACAGGGCTGGGATGCCTGGGCTGGAAAGGGCACCAGGAATGCCAGGGAAGGCTGCTGGAATATCCAGGAAAGCTGTTGGAGGCTCATGAGTCAGGGCTGAGTCTGGCCCCACCACCCTGCCTTGCTGTGTCTGTGGGGACAGGAGTCACCTCCTGCTTCCACCAGGGTAGATGTTCTACTTTCTAAAGCCCCAAATGCTCAGCAGAGGATGGAGAAAGGGAAAACCAGAGTTATCTTTATTTTTCTTAAGCCTGTCCCTGCTCCTGCTGGGAATTAGAGCAGGGGTGGTGCCAAACTTTATCCTACCCCAGGAATGGCTTGCTGAGGTCCCAGGTCTCTGCAGCAGCACTTTTTGGTGCTGTTTTTTGTGTTGGGGACATTGTGTGCACACCATGACATAGCCTCTGCCCAGGGAGCTGCCAGGGGGATGTTCCACTACAGATTGGAAGGAAAAGCCAAGACTTATCTCAGGTATTTTTGTGCTGTCACAGCCCTGAAGGGGATTATGAGCCAAATTCCCCTTGGAAAAGCAGAGTTGAAGGGACATGGGCTCGAGGCAAGGAGACACTGCTGGTTAAACCCCTCTCAGGTTTTGGGGAGCTGTGGCACCTCCCACAGCTCAGCCAGCCCCACTGAGGAGCCAGCTCACTCTGGAATCACCTCTCCACTGTGAATTAAAGCTGGTTGGTGTGAGGAGGAATCGAGGAAGGGCTCTTGATGCAGTCACACTTCCCACAGATGTTACTGTGTATCCATTATGGTCGGTGAAAGCCTTGTCAACGTTTTTCCAGGGAAGAATGAAAATGTAAATAACTTGAAAATGATTCAATGTCACTGTGGTATGGGGAAAGGTCATGCTGCTAGAGACCATTTATCTTTTTGCCGATTTAAAGAGCTTTTTTCCTATTACATTTTTTGAAATTAATGTTTTTAAACATTACCCAAAGTAATGCTAACAATTAGGGGGTTTATGGGATTGATCGTTATGCAGGCTGGGATTTAAATTGGAAAAGATTTGTTTTAGGTAGTCGTTGCTGAGGGGTTTTAACAGACTTCTTGATTTATGGCTTATAAAAATGTTTGTGCAATTTAATGGAAAGACAAACTGAGATCCAGAATTCCCATGTAAATGGGGGGGTAGGATATTCTCTGGGAGTGAGTTTGGGATTGTGGAAGCAGATCTCATGTGCACATAAATGTTAAAATGTACAAGCCTGAGGTGAGCCTGGAGTGATGGGGCCTTATTTGTGGATTAGGGGTTGGAGGCTTTGCTTCCCTTTGTCCATGTGAAATGCTGCTCCTCACTGCTGGGAAGACATTTGGAATTCTATGCTATATGGAGAGGAGGAAAAAAAGCTGTTTAGGACCATCAAGCCCAAGGTCCACCACTAAACCATTCCCCAGGCACCACATCTCCTAGGATTTGCTTGGAAAGATGGGTGTGAAGGTGCTCTTTGCATCTGCTCCACTGAGGGCAGCAGTGTCAGGCTGTTGGGGAGGTGGGACACAGCTCCTGCCCGTGTGACAAGGGGAACCAAGTTGTTCTCCTGTGAGCTCCAGCCATCCTGCAGCTCTGCTCTCCTTGAGCCACTGCAGATTGTGACACTTGAAATCCTCCCAGCTCCTTTCACAGGAAGAATTTCAGCAGCACTGACCCCTGCTTTGGGGAAAGAAGGGATGGAAATAGCTCTGCTCTACCAGAACTCTTGGCCTGCTCAGACTTAGCCACATTTTTCACCTCTGTTGCCCCTGCTACAGCAAGTGTGAGGCAGCGGGGATGCCACAGCTGGTGCTTTGCATGTAATTTTCACCCTCTTGTTAATGACCTTGCAGGGATTAGCATGGCCTTCTCCATATGCCAGTAGATTATGTCTGTTGGCAGCTGCTGCTACTGGAGCAAAATGGGATAGTTTTCATTAGGAGTGCTTGACATTAGGTTGCCCTGGGTGTCGTCAATCCTAAACTGTCAGTGCCTGTGAATAAAGCAGTGTACAGATGTGATTTATTAGATGTGCTGCTGCTCTGCTGCAAATGTGGCATTTTCAAGTCAGCAAGGTCTGGCAGAAGTGTGAAAGGGACCTTCCTGGTGTTCCCTGCTCACCCACGGGCTCTGTGGGGCTGTCCAGCAGCAACGGATGGAAAATCTGCCCTGAGATGACTGAGTGACAGGAGGACCTGGATAAAATCCCCTCTGTGCTGCCCAGTGGAGTTATTCACTTGTAAATACAAGTGTGTTTGTGTTATTGGAAGGAATCTGTGAATTTTTCAACAGCTTTAACTTGCAAGGATGTTTTGGAAGAGCATTTATATCCAACTTGAGTGAGGGGTGGGGGGAGCAGACTGTTCCTCGGTGTGGGAACATGAGTTGGCCTTGAAATTATTTTATCTTGATGATTAAGAAAATATTCAGATTTACTACACAGACCTCTTCCCTCCTAAATCAATCAGTGCAGAGGAAAATCATCTTTCAGTATCACCTTATTCCTATAACTGAATCAGGGGCATATCCTGAATTATTTTTGCAGGCTGAGGGGGACACAGCTCACTCCTGGGGACACAATTTCCAGGGTGCAGGGCAGGAGAGGGGTGAAATCCTCGCCCAGCTGCTGGGGAGGGATGTTACAGAGGGTTCCCTGGGAGGAACCAGGCTCTCTGTGTTCTGCAAGGTTATTAATCCTCTGTTTATCCTGTTTTAAAATAAGCAGTTTAAAGGAGGCTGTCAAGATGATAGGCCACAAATCCATGTCATTCGTTTGATTTGCAGCAGCAGAGCTAAACCCTCATTTGTCCCTCCCTGAGCAGAGGGGGGTTGTGCTCCCCAGCATGCTGCAGGAATATCCCAGCCCACCCTGGCTGCAGGGACCCCTCCTCAGGCTGGAATGCTCATTTGGAAGGGCCAAACTCTATTCCTGGGAGCATCCCAAGAGCTGTTCCACAGAATTCAGGGGTGTTCTTTAGGGCTGTGCCCACCTGACAGACCCATCCATCACTGATTTATTGAGCAGCAGACTTGGGGAAGGGACCAGCTGCTGGGGGGGAGTCCCAAAGCTCCTCACTCTGCTTGGCTTTGTGCCCACCCATGAACAGGTCACCAGCCCTGTTGGGCAGAACAGCTTCACTATTGCAATCTAAGTGCTTAAAGGCTCTTTTCTCAAGTTCAGTAACCCCCAATTCACTATTACGATCAATGGGTAATTACTTAATCAGCAATAGTTCTATTAAATCTAAATCAATAGCAGATGTGAGAGATTTGGTTTGAAATTGGTGCTGTAAAGTGAATTTTGCTTATTGCAATACAAAACTTGGGGCAGAGCTGGAGCAGCCCAAATGCCTAACAAGTACAACCAAAAAACAAAAAAAGAAAACTGAGAAAAACCTCAAATCTGATCAAGCTCATTGCTTGGCACATTGTAGTGTGAAAACATCACACACAAACATTCCCTGTGGGCAAAGCTCCTGCTGCCCTGGGGCTGAGGGGGGGATTTGGGCAGCTCTGTATGGGCTGGGTGCTGGGGGAGCTGTTTTGTGTCCAGATCCCCAGGGAGAGTGGGATGGGGGCTGCAGGTGCCTGGGGACAACTTGCCCTGAGCCCCTGAGAGATTTCCCAGTCAGAAGAAGACACTGAGGAGTGGTGAAAGAGTGTGGGCAGGGGATGAGGGAGGAGGAAAAAAAAAGTGAGAATGTGAAAAGAAGTGCTTGAACTCTGACTGTGGCAGTGTTACACCCCAGATGGGTTTGAATTCTGTCTTCAGCATCAGGAATAAAAAATAAAACATCTCCCTGCACAGTTAGAGGCAGGATCACACAGCTATTCCTCCCTCTGGAAAAATAATCCAGGTTAGTTAACAGGGGTAGTTCTAGAATGCCCAGGAGGTAATTAGAACATTCTCTTATATGTATCACAAGCTCCAATCCCAAATAAACACAGGGAAAAAAAGTAATAATCATAGGTGTTATCTTGCCACAGGTTACAGCAGCAGGTATTTGCAGTGGAAAATTTAGTAGGAAAGTCTCATTGGTTTATTTCCTCCACTTTCATTCTGCTCTCATTAGAGAAAAGCTCCCTCCAAAGTTTAGCTAATTATTTAGGTTACTGGTGTTTTCAGCAAGGTTCACATTCCCTTGACATTAGAGGTCTAAATTAGAGAGAATTTACATGAAAGCAGCTTTAACACATTGGTTGTCAATACCTATCAGGTATGATGTGATTTTGGCGTAGTTCAAGTTCTGGATACCAGGACCACACCACCTCAGCCTGGAGGAAGCAACATCCTTGCTCCAGTGTTCAGAGATGATTTCCTTCCCCAGAATCTGCCACATGACACTCCCATACTGCAGCTTCAGAGGCACACAGTCCCTGCAGCTGGGCTTATCAGGAGTGAAAACTACTTGGTGGAATATTTGAGAGAGGAGAAACAGCAATCCCCAATTTAGAGACTTTCCCTGGGGCACTGCCAGGTTCAAGCCAACCCCAAGGTGTCCTGGCAGCAGAAGACCTGGCTTGTGTGGTCTCACATGGTGAAACTTTGCTTAGCAGGTGCAGAGATCCCAGTTTCAGGGACTGAAATAACCAGTTAGTCCTGGTTTCAGGGACTAAAATAACTGTAATAACTCTGCATTAAGCTGACCCACTCCTTAGCTTGTGACCATCCCTGGGTAGATTGTCACAAGCAGAACCAGAGGGTTAAAGCTGCTTTCCAAACCACCCAGGGACCACTGAGTTACCAGGATGCTCCTGATTCTTGACTAGATTTTTTTTAATGAAGTGTAAGTCTGTAACCAGAAGACACTAAAAAGCAATTGCATTAAATCAAGAACTACATTTGACTTTATGGATTGTTTATGGGATCTTTCTTTTATTAATTCTTTATCCTTTAATATTATAAAGGATTTGTGTCTACAATAAATAATGTAAAGTTACATTACATCCTCTTTGGCTTAAAATTTTAATATTCCTATTGCCCATGTCCATAAAGAAATTGTGTTTGAGGTCATTGCATATGTATAGCTACAGCCATAACCCTAATGGAATTACTATTCAAGCAGAGCTGAGATTAGTATGAATGCCAAGAAACTACCCGGCTGTCAGGGGAAAAGGTAAAAGTTCAGAGTTCAGCTTGCATCCAAATTATTTATCTCCCTAATAACTTAATAGATTGAATATATTACTTGTCAGTGACCTTGATGTACAACAATAAAGACCCCTTGGTAGTGTCAGAAAATATATGAGACTATAATAAGTAGTACTTATGTAGTGGAATAAAAACATATTCTTTATGATAATGAAGCCTCTTCCCCCCAAGGACACTGCAAGGACATGAAACCACGTAAATATAAACACCAGCTTGTGTTTGATTATAGCCAGCCAGAGGCTTCTCTCCTAAAATCAGCACCGAGGGAGCTGCATCCTGCAGGTGCCCTGATGGTGCCACTGGTGCCCCCACACACAGCGAGGATGGTTTGTGCCCTTTGCTGCTTGCCCAGAGTCACATCCTCCACCCCATCTCACAGCCACTTTCTGCAGAGAAGCGCCTCCTGCTTTTTCAGACTTCCTGCCACTTCTAATTATTTCCCCTCTTGATCTCCCAAGCGTTTAAAAGAATAATTTAAATTAGAGTTTAGGATCAAAGGTAATAGTGCAAATAGGCCTGTTGTAAACATGCCTAAAACCAGGGAGGTAATTTCCCTGAGTGCCGTGGTGTCTGCAGCAGTGCAACACAGTGTCTTTATTTCTCTCTGTTTCCAGGTCTATTTTTCAAGGCTTCGCACTCTCTAAAGGGGAAAACAATAAGCTCTCGAAGGATATTGTTCTTTAATAAGGCTTATGATTATGGATTTTTTTTCTTCCTCAGCCAGCAGAGAATCACCATTAATATACTCAAATGGAATGAGTCTCTTCTTTTTAATAGGTCATTTTAATAATATATTTAAAGTTTCACTTGGAGATAGAAGGGGAGAGGGAACACAGGAAAAAAAGGGACTTATTTGATCTGTTTAATGTTTTTCAATTAATCCTCCCTGTGTTTCTACCCATGGTGTCCATGCCAGGCTGAGCAGTGGTTGTGCAGCTGGCTCTGATCCATGTTGGGGGCAGTCCCCTCACTTCCTGAGGTGTGGGAACTTGAAGTGGTCCCATGTCCAAAAGGAACATCATGGAAAACAACAACTATTTCTTTCTGGTCCTGTCTCTGCTGCAAATCCTCCTTTCTTCCTCCAGCAGCTGCGTGCTGGGCTGAGCCTCCCCAAAATTACAGGACCCAGCCCTGCAGGTTTGTCCTTGCTCCCAGAAATCCCACTGGAGCTGGCATCTCTGCAGCTGGGCTCCTGCTCCCCCAGCAGCCTCACGTTTTTGATTGTATTTATGGCCACTTAATCTGTGCTAGCAGCCAGGATCAAATACATCTCCAGGTATTGATCAGCTTTAGGCTGATAGAAGTTCAAGCTCACGAGGTCTTGGTCTTTGACCCTCAAATAGGATATGAATCTCAATCCAATAGACTGATATTCACACGCAGTCGCTGCCCAGGGTTGCAGGCTGCGAGGGAAAAATCAATGAAGAGTGCTAATGATTCACAATTTATAGAGCAGCTGCCATTTTAATATTAGAATAAATGTTATATTGCAAAGGGATGGGAACATAGGTGGTGGCATGGAAAATATTTCTTTGGAGCCTCTTCTGTGAGGAAATGATGTGCACAGGATTTTATGAAGTATAATTTATTGGCCTCATTTAGACTTATAATTTAAAACTCCTTATGAAAAAGGTATTTAACTAGAGTGGATTGGGTAAGGAAACAGCAAGGGCAGAGCTGGCTGGCTCAGAGTGCTCCAAGCATGTGCTGGTGGGGAAAAGGAACCAATATCCTAATACATGAGATTGGATGTAAGAATTCCCCTTCTGCTTAAACATCCCTGCAGCATCTGGCAGCAAAGAGGCCCTGTTCTCTGTCCTGGCTCTTGAGAGCAGACTTGTAAATGAAAATATATGTATTGACCATGCTGATGAGGTATATAGAGCACATTAGGATTAAATAATGGATCATGGCAGGGCAGAAGTACTGCTCAGTTGGGGAGTGAGGGTTAGAGAGAGACTGGGGGCAAAGAGAAGGGGCAGGTTGGAAGACAGATTTCAAACCACTGGAACATAGGAACTCTCTGTGCAGATCACACAAAGTTTGCTGTATTTTCAAACAATTCTTACAATTAATTAGTTTCCACTGAGATTTCTTTACAGTAGCTCATGGGGGCAGGTAATTGCTAGACTGACAGAAAGGCAGAAATTACAGGGATATCAGAAAAAATGGAAGGTACTGTGCCCTCCTGCCTTTTCCTGGAGTCTAGACCAGGAAGGGAATGGGCAGGAGGGAATGAAATGTCTTTGGCTGCTTCAGTTCCCAGGGTGACCCAACAGCTGTGAGTGCAGTAAGTCTTCACCTGTAAGTCCAGTTCACAGGACACTATTTCAGTGTATAATAATGTCTTTCACTGCACAGATGCAAATGGTAAAAGGATTTTCAGCACAAAGAACCCAGGCTTTTTAGAACAGACAAGGAAAGATGGAAATCCTACATCAAACCCACAATTTATGGCATCTGTTTTGGCCATCTCTGTATTTATTTTTTTTATAGAAGTGAAAAGAACTTAAATAATTCATCTGCCTGAGAGCTCATAACTCTCTGGCCTGTGTAGAATATCTTTCATATATCTCCTAACCTGGAGCCTATTGACAAACTGTATGAAAAATAACAGCCCTTTCACTTGCAAAAGCAAAATCCAATTTATTGATTGTGATAGTCTAAATAATGGCATTTCTATGGACCAAAAGGCATTGCCCAAACCGGTTAGAGTTTACTTAACTCAGGGCATCAGATGTCCCACGCATAACACCATAAACCCAGATTCTACTCCAGGCTTTTCCTTCTTTGGTTGTACAGCCATTGTGACCAAACTGTTGAACTTTTAATGAAATTAAACTTAAGATTTCTGGGAGTGGGGGTGAGGAGAGGAGCAGACGCAGGGCATGACCACGTTTTTATGGTTTGATGAGATACAGCAAAGGCTTATCCACACAGCTGCTGGAGTAACCATTAGAGCTTCTGGATTGACTAAGGGGATCCCACTTCTCCAGCTGAGAGACACAAGTCCTAAAGTTTGCACCCAAATCTGATACTAGAACTATCTGCAGTTCAGGGTGGGTTTGTTCAAAGGTCTTAAATTTGCACTAAGTTTTGCTTTATCCCCATCTTGACAGATTTCTGCTTTCCTTTGTTGTTTTTCCCCCTCATTCTCTGTCAGATTCTCTCTAATTAGGCAGCAAAGAGTTTGTTACAGACTCATAAAATACTGAGAACCCTTCCTCATCAATTCTGCCTGTTGGAAAATGTTGTTCTCCAATTCCAGCCTTGCATACATTCTGTTATTTAATTCATAAAGGTTGAAATAGGGGCCTAAGAGATCCCAACTGTGTCTTTTTACATAATGAAATTACAAGGAGTAATACGTTACTACCATCCATAAACTTATTGTGCACTTTACATAAAATTCAGATGGGGTGGCTCTGCATGCATGCAGATTTGATATTTTCAACTTTATTAAAGAAATGACTAGAGTGCTGGAAAGGCTGCTGTGCTGTATGGTCAATTCAGATCCTGGGGGCCATAAATCTGAGGGGCTGTGATTTGTTGTTCTTTGCTCACCATAAATTAAGGCTTTCTTGATGGAAAGGTTGGCTCCATTTGTAGCAGTTTAGGTCACAGTGTTTGGACAAAGATGTGCTGGGAAGGGAGTCTGTGCTGAGTCCAATGAGGCAGAGAGAATATCTTTATTTTATCCAGCTACTGGAGCTGGAACCCAGCTCTGACTCTGCAGCACAGGTTTTCAAGTCAGGATAACCAAGTGAGATATTTGGCTGAGGGCTGATTGCATTTTAAATGGTTTTGATGTGTTCCTTGAAGGTTTTCTTTCCCTGAATGAAGCAGTGGTTTAACCAAGAGGGTGAAAGGCAGGGCTGGCTGCAGGTGTGATTTGGGTGGCCCATCCAGCAGCTGTGTCCTCATTTCCTGGCCAGAAAGAGGACACTGGAGCAGTGCTCAGGAAAACAGCAAAAAGCAGGGCAGCACCATGTCCTGGGTAGTGCACGTGACCTGGTATGGCAGAGACACGTGGGCATTGTACAAGTAAAATAACGTAATTTTATCTCCATCTCTAGTAATAAATGTCCCAAATTGCTACTTAATGGTGTCTCTGCTGGGTAAGGAATAGGATGATACACAGGGTCTGAAAAAGCAAAGAATATTACTGCTTCAACCATGAAATCATAATATCATTTAAAAATCAATCACTTCAAAGTGCTTAAGTCCGTCATATCCAGCATGAAGGATGATTTAGTTGATAGTTATAATTTTCCATTAAGAAAAAATAATCACTATTCCTAGGTTTCCTTTTCCTCACCGAGATTTAAACCTTCTCTTAGCCAGGAAGGGAAAGTGTTCTTGCCATTGAATAAGATAAAGAGCTGTTGGTTAGAAACAATCTCAAAGCAATGCTGAAATAACCAGGTACTCTGAAAACACCCCAGAGTTACAACCCTTGCCTGCCACAAGTTGGCTCATTGTATGTTCCTTTCCTAGCACCAAATTTTGTAATTAATAAGGGAGATGGGCTGCAAAAGGGAATGGTGCAATTTAAAGGGAAAAAAAAAATAATCCAAGCAGTAACTTCTCTTTTTCTCCAGCTGGGAGAAGATTAACACTGGGAGAGGTGGCACTGGGATAAATACAACACTCCCAGCTTATTGTCTCAAAACCAATCAAATGTAAGAAAATCCAGAATAACCTTTGATAAATTGGCATCTAACTTTTTCCTGGAGATGCTTCTGTTGGAAACAGAATTATTCCAATATCTGTATAACTGTGTGAGAGCTCAGACCTGTTTAAGAATCCAGTAAACAGCTCAGGGATATTGGCATTAATTTTACCACACTAAGACATAAGGAGTTTAATCTTTTTTGTAATATTATTATAACACAAGATGGGTAGCTGTGGCACATTCCAAATCTGCTCTGAATAAATATTGGGTGAGGAAACTAAATGTTGTTCCAGTGAGGAATATATTTCAAGTTTATTATTAAAGTGGTGAGCTCAGCCTGGAATTCCCTCTCCCAGAGAGGCAGTGCTGGCAATTGGATGTTAATCTGTGTTAGATCCTACATCTGCTCCTTATCAGCATCTCAACTTTAATTCAGGAGAAGTTTAACCTTGACCCTTTGGGGCAGTGCCTGGCTGCTCTGGACATCCTGGGCCTGCTAAGGGTGCCCAGCGCAGGGGAGTGATCCCTGCTGAGGCTTCCAAGGATTTCCTGGTGCCAAAAATTCCCTGACTCAAGTCTGTGCAAAGCTGAGCAGTGCCCAGCTGTGGTTGTGATGTTGTCTGTGAAAAACCTGCTCTAAATTTTGTGCTGGATGAATGCCTTACCCATTAATTGCTAGATAGTAATTGCCTGGCAGGTGCTGGCTGAGGGAGCCAAGCTTGCTATTAACACCCCAGCAAGAATAGGGGGATTAAAACACAAAATCAGAGGGAAATGGGAAATCTGAGCTGGTACCTATGAAATGCATGTGAACTTGTGTCCCCAGTGTGCAGGGAAAGCTGCTGTGACCCTGCAGTCTGCACATTCCTCCAGTGCTGACACAAAGCACCTGACAGGCTCTCCCAAACAGCAGCCTGAACTTGAGGGGAATTGCTTTTGCTGAACAGCGATTATAATTCCATGCTGTATATCCAGATTTTGACAAGTAAATCTCATATTTTAAACACAGGATTAAAAATTTTTATTACTACAGTGGGGATTAAGTAGTAAAGCCTCAGAATGTAAGTCTGCAAAGTAGGAAACAGGAAAATAAAGTGAAATCTATTGTTCAAATAACTTGGGCTTAACCCTCTGTCCCCTGGTGCAGACCCAGATTGCCGTGGGCAATAATTATCCACGGGTCTCCTGTAGCATTTCAGAGGACAGGTAGGGGATATGGAATTTCCTCCTGTTGTTTTACAAATCCCTCCATTTCCAGACTTGGCTGCACCATCGTGCTCAGAAATAACAGTGGCATTGAATAGCATCCAAATGAGAAACCCAAACCAGCCAGGTTCATTTGCTGCTTTGACTTGGCTGATTACAAAGTAGCTCATTTCCGTTCCTCCTTGCTTGTTTTTAGAGGAAAGTCTCTTTATTAAGAGTTTCATTGTAAAAGTGCAGTAAATAAAACAATTTCTCGGCTGAAAAGCTTTCAAGCTTTTGGGTGAAACCCTGACCCACTGGAGCCAGCAGAAGGACACTGAGGACAAGGACCAGACTTCTGCTGCACCAAGGATTCAGCTATTTCTACCAATATTGCTTTTCTGAACTAATGAACTCCTAATTTCCAATTAGCCGTTCCTCTGGAGACAGTTTAGGAATCAAATAAAAATCACAGGCACAATCCTAATTCTTCTGAATCTGAAATCTCTAATTTTGGTTCTTCCAGACAGGGAGAATTCTTACAATTTTTAATGACTTTTTGCAAAATAATTTCCATGTCTTCAGCAAGAACCTGTGAGCTTTGGACTTGTTTTTAGAATTAAAAGTGAAATGGTTGATAAACATAAGCCTTCAGATGTTCTCCCTGCTCTGCTAAGGGGCTAAATCCAGCTGATCACAAGTTAATTACCAGCTGTTTTCACACTACCAAAACATCCTTAAAAAACAAATCAATGTGTAATAAATGATTTATGTGTGTCCAATAATTAAAACACGAATGCTCAGCAGTCACCAGCTTTTACCACACTGGAATTGTCGGAAGGTGCTATTTCATTCTAGCAGCATCAGGTTTTATTTTACCTCCTGATTCTTGCACAAGGAGATAAAATCATTGAACATACAATTAGTTAAACCCTCTTCATGGCAGGAGTTATAACTCTGCATTTATTTATTATGCCAACCACTGTTATTTTGCTTCCTGGTACCCTCAGCTACTTTCCTGTTTCTCCAGGTAAGGAGCACACAGAGGTTTGGCTAAACAGCATACAAAGGGAGCTGCAGGCAGAAATGGAGGTCATTCTGGGGCCAGAGAAATTTCAAGTTTTTCTTTCCATGTAATTTTAGCTGCCTTTTGATATGGTTCTTAATTAACTAGTAAACCTGTTCTTTCATTTCCAATGAAACATATTGATGGTGCATTCTGACTTGGCTTCTAATCTATTTTCCCCTTGCTGTAATCAGTACGAAGATGCCACAAAGCTACAGGTAACATTAAAAAGATCTTTTCTTTATCCCATGTGATTAATTTGCTTCTCTATCTCCTTTCCATTATATTACCAGTGTAACAAAATAGTCTAGAAGGCTGCCTTGTAGGCAAGGTGGATTGAGTTTTCTGGTAGTACTGGTCATCCTTGCTTGAAGCAGAACTGCAAACAAGTCCTGGAGTTGGGAAAAACTCTGATTTTCCTCAGGGAAGGGCTGCCTTGCAGGGTCAGAGCCCATTGCGGGGGCAGTGTGTGCTGCAGTTTGTGTGATTGTTTTCAGGAGGAGCTCGGCAGTTCCATGGAGAGAGGTTCTACACATGTGCACACATTGCTGTGGGAATGCAGGATTTGCTCTGCTCTGTCAAACGATTGACTCATCCTTTCTGGAATCCTGCATTTGTTTCACAAACTGAAAGTCATTATCAGTGTGTGCCAACTTCCCAAGAGAAGGTGGCACTCGGGTGAGCAGGAAGAGAAGGTGTGAAGCATAAAGTAATTCTTCAATAGGAAGGATTTATCTCTGTTTGTCTCTACCAGACATAGCAATTGTAACCTAGAGACTGAAATGCATAGGTGGTTGTGGATGCTGTTGTTGGAACTGAAGCTCCAGTTAGCTGGAATTTTAAAAGTTACTGGAAAAACTCCCAGTTCAGACATCCTTTATGTTCAGGAGATGCCTGAGTTGTGCTCACTAAGGGGACACAGCCGTGCAATTACACAGCCCTCAGAAAACTCAAACATAAGGTGGGGATGAAACGTGCTGTTCAACAGGTTGACTCCATAGTGCTTCTCTTGTCAACTCTAAAGTTCTTTGTGATAAATAATAGATAAATACTGGAGGATAATGTTGCTCTGCTGTCGTGAATTGCACAGAGCTTTTATCATATAATGCAGACTGTGTTGTGGGGCTATTGGGTAAAAGCTGTGGGATTTGGCACAACAGAAGGAAAGAACAAAAGATGACAGAAAAGGTAAATGAAGGTTACAGTTTTTGTTAATTAACTTCCTCCCTGGCCTTTACTTTCACTCCTGCCAGCAAGCCCATTCCTGCTTTGTCCATAAAGCCCCGTAGTCACAGGAGACTGATCCTGGGGGCAGTTTATGTTACATTTTAAGATAAACATAATGCTACAGGTAAAGCTAGAGGTAATGAGTTTGGAACCACTCCCGGAGCAGCTGGGTAAGGGAAGACTGAGGGAATTGGGGTTGTTCAGCCTGGAGAAGAGAAGGCTTGGAGTGAGTTATTTGCGACTTTCCAGTACATGAAAGGAGCCTACAAGAAAGATGGAGAGAGATTATTTTATTTTTGTTTGGAGTGATGGGATGAGGGGGAATGGTTTTAAATTGAGAGTAGGCTTAGATTGAAAAAAAATTTTCTGTGAGTGTGGTGAGGCCCTGGCACAGATTTCCCAGAGAACTTGTGGCTGCCCCAGACCAGGCTGGAAGGTGTCCCCGCCAGCGGCAGAGGATGAGCTTTAAAGTCCTTCCAACCCAAACCATTCCGTGACTCTACGATCACGCCAGCACCACCACCATGATCACCACTATCCCGTGTCCCCAGGGGCCACATCCATGTTTTTTTAACCTGTCAGGGATGTGACTCCACAGGCGGGAACAGCGAGCGGCGGGAAGGCGCCGCCGCCCCTCCAGCTCCCCTCAGCCCTCAGGGCCCCGCGCCAACGGTGCCGCAGCCTCTGGCGCCCCCTGTCGGCCCGCGCCGCGCTCCCCTCACGGATCGATCCCGCTCCATTACCCGGGGCCAAACCTCGGGGTTTTAGAGCAGGTTCACCAAATTGTCAATTAAGTGCAAATCAATCCCCGGCCATTTATCACTGTGTTAATCCGCCCGCGCGCTGCGAGGCGAGAAATCGATCTGTTCGTGTCACCGGGGAGCAATCGCGGCGCGCTGGCAGCCCGGCAGCTGCCGGATCAGGGCAACCGCGGAAATTTATAATCCCGGAGAAAAATTGCGGCTTGCCAAGAGGCACATTAGGAACTTGGGGAAGTTGAGTGTGGGCAGGGGGAAGGGGCTGTGACAAAGAGGTTGTGTGGGGAGACCCGGCTCTTGAGGGGTCCTGCTGGGAGACGTGGGCCTGAGGAGCTGCTGATTTATCAAGGACATAAATAAAGATTATTGTTAACTCGGATCAATGCCTTAATACGAGGCTTTGGGGGAATGGCTCATTCGCCCTGCAGGGTGGGTGCAGATATCCTGAAGCGTTTGGCTCCAGTCCTGGGAATCTCAAAGGGGAGCAACAAAATCTGTTCTGCCAAGAAATGAAAAGAGCAGAGGAAACAGCCTCAGGTTGTGCCGGGGAGGTTTAGGTTGAATATTAGGAAAAAGCGTTGGCACAGGGTGCCCAGGGAAGCAGTGGAGTCACCGCTCCTGGGAGTGGTCCTGGACACTTCCAGGGATGGGGCAGCCAGAGCTCCTCTGGGCAACCTGTGCAGGGCCTCACCCCCGTCATGGGACAGAATTTCTTTCTAATATCTCTCTAAACCTGTTCTCTTTCAGTTTGAAGCCATTCCCTCTTGTCCTGTCACTACACGCTCTTATGAAAATTTCCTCTCCATCTTCCTTGTAGGCTTTCTTCATGTACATTTGGACTTGATGATCTTAGAGGTCTTTTCCAACCTTAACAATTCCATGAATCTTTGCCTATCACGGCTATTTTTTAAAATGCTCCCAGAAAATTCCTCTCTCCATATTTGAGGGGAAATAAAACATCTCAATTATCTTATGTGGAGCTCCCAGAATTGCTGGAAAGGGTGTCAAAATGCCTTCCCTGGAGGTTTGCCAAAGGTCAGTACAGGCAGAGCCTGTTCTGGAAGAGCCCACCAAGAGAAGTGACTATTGGGGAGCTCATTTCTTGAGCTTTCTTTAGGGTCTTACTGAATGCAAAGCTTGAAATCATAAGCACAAGCCAAGAACTGGGGAATTAAAATGGTGAAGTGATTATTAGCTTAAAGAGGTGAACAGTTATTTCCTCTGGAAAAGAAGGGCTGTGCTGGACAACAGCCTGTAACTCCAGGGATGCAGCATCCTGGGCTGACACTGCCACAGGATTTTGGGGTGGTGATTTCTCATTTCGTAACTTCCTCTGGCTGTTTTTGGGAGCTGTCATTGCTTCTCACTGGGAGTGTGGAGCGATGAAACTGTGCTCTCATCAGCTGGGTTCCCTTGGTGCGATACTGGGAAAAAAAGAGCAACTCAGCTAGTAAAGGGAAATTGAAGCAGACAAGAAAAAATGTAGTGAACTCTTGAGGTTTTCATTCCTTTAGTCTGAGTGAAAAATCTGCCCTTTTATTTTCTTCATGGTTGTGTGAAGGTCAAGAAGTTTGGTTCAAGACTCGGATAAATAACTAAAAACCAAAACTCTGGTTTAAAATTTTACGTCAGTTTTCACTGCTGTGTTTCAATATAAACCAGACTGAAAACTGTCATTGTGTGTCTCAGTTTGTTCCCTGCCAGGATCATAATTGGGTAGGCACAGCTTTCTTGCAGAAGGGAAATCTATGTCCAATCAGGATTTGTATTTTTTGGCAATGCCAGCAATCTGGTCATAGATTAAAGAAAAAATTCTACTGATTATATTATTGAACTGTTTAGAAACTCCTATATTTCAGCTAAAGAAAAAAAAATATTTACTGGCTTCTTCTGACATTCAGGTGCTCTTTATCCATAATGCTGTGTAGTTTTTTGAGTAGTTAAATGGGAGGAAGGCAAAGTCATGTGGATCTTCTCACTCCCAGTGACTTTCATTAGAACAAAAAAAAAATATTGAAAAGGAATCAACCCGTGTTTGTGTGTGTTACATTTTTCTTGTAAAATCTGCTAAAATATTAGTCAGAATCAGGTTGGTTGGTCTTGGTTCCCAGATTAAGGAATTAAAGATCGACTAAACTCTTCTCAAGTATTTAAGAAACGAACCATCTGTATAAGAATCTAGGACAGATTACACTTAACCTTATTCTGAAGCAAGAGATTAAGATGAGAACAGCTACTGTAATTAAGATGCTGCAGATGCTGTTCACTAAATATGCAGCAAAGGAGATCCTGGATGCTTGTGCTGCAAGAGAGTGAAAAATAACACAGGGTCTCTTCTGAAAAAGCCTCAATATTTTGTGAAAACTGTCCCACTCCAATAATTCTTGACTGAACCTGTTGAACTTTCTCAGCTGTGCTAGTGATTCACTGCTGGGGTCTCTTCCCATGGGCTGTGGGGATGTTCCCCACTAAGTCTTTAAAACCAGGCCAGGTGTCTGTTGGAAGGTTGTTCTCTTGCCCCACTACTGCAAAAGCTTCTGGAAAAGGATTTTATTCCTTTTGTGGGAGGCCAAAGGAAATGGGCAGGCTGTGCCATCCCAGATTTACAGTTTCTTTTGGGATTCCCACCTACAACAGGTCCTAATCTCACCTTTTTCCGGGCAAAAGTTACAATTTATAATAGGGACTGTGACTCAGCAGTAAGGAGGTCTTGGAACTAAGGTGGGAAGAGGATTGGGTTGAGTTTTTTTAGTTTCTTTCATGTTTTTTTCTTAGTTTTCAGTTTTTAAAGGTTATCCTGAAACCTTTCTTGAAAGTAAAGTAAATAATCAAGTGACAGTATGAAATACTGTGTGCCCTGTGTAGAATTTGTTTACCTTCTGTTTTCCTGGACAAAAGGATTCCTTGCTGACGCCTGCAAGAACTCCAGGCTCCTCCTAACTGCAGAGACTGTGAGCACACAGACATTGCCAAATCAGGCATTTTTCATGGATACCCACTCAAGCCATTTCCTATGTGACCTTTGTATCTGGTAGCTAATGAAAGAATTTTGGCTACTCTGACTCTTGGACAGAGCTGAAATACCAGAGCATCAATCTAACTGGCCTTGAGAAAACCACCAGCTGGGATCTGGTTCCCATTGGGAAGCCCAGGCCTGGAAGTGAGCAGATCATTCCCAAGTGCTCATCTGTAAATCGTGTTGTAACTCATCAGTCTGGTGCTTAATGAAGTGTTTATTGAACAGCAAGCTTCCAAATTGTGCCAGTAACAGACAACTAAATCCTAAGCAGTATTCTAGCAACTGGGACTCCCAAATGAGCCAGGAAGTTGAAATAAAACCAGGGTGTTTTTTTAAAAACTTATTTACCTGCAGAGATCTAACTATTAGCAGTAAGAATTTTCTTTCACTGTCCAAGTGGGAGATTTTTGTTAAAAAAGAGAAATGACACCGAAGTATTCCCTGAAGGAATGGAAGTTATTTGGCCATCCTGCCTGTGCTTTGTGGACCTTTGCTATTCCAAAAGCCTCACCTGAAAGGAGGGGGGAACATCCTCAAAATATTATCAGTACTTAATAGAAAGCAACACATTTGAAAGTGCTCCAGAAATGAGTTGTGCATTATTTAAAAAGGGAAGAGTATTGCTGTTCTCCTTGGGTCTCACTCTTCTTGCCTATCAGATTATTATTTTTTTTCCCTGGGATGGCAGGGAGTTGCTTAAAATGAAAAATTGATCCCGATGAACAGCTGAAAACTGGTTTGCATAAGTCACAGTTATTATTCAGATATTACAATGCAAGGCAGTGAGACCCATGAATACTTGCATGGAAGCATTTAAATATAAAAGCTTAGTACTTCCAACCCCAAACAATCCCTGCAGCCTGCCAACAAACGAGAATCTTACTGGAATACACATAAATCATCTTGTTTCTGACAAATCCTGAAGAAGCAGGGGGAGGGGGAACAGAATCCCTTGCTAATTCCCCCAAGCTGTTGTTTATTGAAATTAGGCAGCAAGGATAAACTATAGCTGGATCAATAATTATCTGTCTAATATAATCAAGTGCCTCCTATGAGAGTCTGTCGGTAAGCACAACTTCCTGCCAAAGCCTGGGACAATGTTTCATGCACGGAGCTGTCGGGCGGTTCCAATGACGGGAATGCCAACGAGGATTGTCCCGCTGGATGGCCGCGGTTCAGGAGAGGGGCACTCCCCTCAGTCTGTGCTGCAGCTTCCGCAGTTATTGCTCCTTGTTTGCCCCGTGCCAGCGCCGTGGAGGTGCAGCACCAACAGGTGAAGTCTGATGGACTCACAGGCTGCAAATCCTGCAGCAGGTTTGGCACTGGAGCGAGGCAGGCGTGGACAATCCCGTCATGTAACACAAAATGCCCATTTTTTTTAATGTGTTTTTTTGTGTTGCAACCCTTCTGTTCAGTCCATTCTTTCTCCAAGTCTGAATTCTCCTGCCACCCCCTAACTTTCATGTCTTTGAAGGGTAGATTTGAGGACCTGTTCCCATGAGTGACTGGGTGCTCTGAAGGAGACTGACTCCATCTGTAGAGGAACAGGGAGCGCAGCTGCAAATCCTGGAGCACAGCACACTTAACCAGCACTTCTATTGAAACAAATGAACTGGGAGACAGAAATAAGCAGCAAGCATTTCCTGTAGCGGGAAAATGAAGGGCAGAATCCATTTTGCCATATTCGAAGCCCTGTCGCTTGAAACAACCCTCTTTACTCTTCAGATGATGGTGGCTAAGACTGCAGAAATTCCTGTGATTAGATACCTGTACAGACAGAGCTAATTGCAACTCTGTGATGAGGACGAAAGCAGAAAAGTATTCTGGTCGTTTTCTCCCTCTCTAAACTGCTTTTAACATTCATCAAGAGGTTCCTTGCATTTTTCTGATTTTTAGGCTTCCTACTTGAAGTTTCACATCTGAGCATTATTTTGACAGACAGCCCACTTACACTGTGAATTAGGCATTTACAAGTGACTTTCTTCTGTTTCCACAGTTCAGCTGCAGAATATTAAAGGCTTGTAGGTGTTACTGATAGTCATATATTGCAGCAATAATGTGTCCTACTGCGATGAACGTCGCTGCAGAATTCATCAGATCCATGAAAAATAGTTCCACGTGCACGAGTGTGGAAGTTCACTGCAGTGCTTGTGCCTGGCCTGTGTTGGCAATAGCCATAGATCACTCCATGACACTGCTGAATGCTTCCCTACATCCATATGAAAATGTCTCCCTGAAATGGAATTCACAATTTTGGACCCTCCCCGACACCCCCACACGTACATATGTTCCTGGAGCAACTTAATGTATGTTCTTGTGCTAGGCACAGCCTTATCTTTATATCTTCATTTAAGAGACTCTTTCCTGCCTGTTCTCAGCTTGGATTGGAGTGTGGTACAGGGTTGGAAATATCCAGAAGTTTGGGGTTATTATAGGTATCCTTATTTTCTTTGAAAATTTGTGTTTCTTATAAATGAAAGATATTTGCACAATGATAATAAAACAAAAAGGAATACAGAGGCAAGTGGTTGGTGCTGCCTGCAGATGTAGTCACTCACTAGGTCCAGTCAGAACTATGTGATTAAAAGCTTTTATGACTAATAACAGTAGCTATGAAGGGTCTCTCCTGTTGGAAAGGCCACTTTTAATGTAGATGTTCTTTCCCCAGAGAGCTTGCAGCAGACATTTAGACTTTACTAAAAGCAATAAGCAAATATATCTCTGTAACACATCCTCTTTGGTATTTGTGTTTCAGCTGGCAAAATAAAACCCGGTATTCAGAAAAGGGCTCCTTAAAATCTGTCAAGAATAGGAGAGTTTAATGCCTGAGCAGATAAAATCAGCTCCCAGCCTGTGAGATCTGCCTCCTCAGAAACTGCCTGCCAGGTGAGCGTGAGACACATTTCATGTTTTGATGCTCCATGGCTACTTTCTGATCTAATTCTACACTTAGATGAGCAAGTTGAGCTGCTTTGAATTTAGCCAAGTAATTTAAATCATTTTTTGTGGCCCCTTTTCTTCTGTACAGGTGTTGGGTAAAAGCTGGGATCCAGATCTGTGAGGAACAGGACAGGCACAGCTGTGGCCTGAATAAATCAGTAGGGGAGGTGTGGATGTCACCTGTGCTTTTTCACACTTTTCTTTATCATTTAGCTTTACTTAACAGAAGCTCTAGCAATAAAGGGCTAATCAACTTTTGATAGGCACCTATGATTAAAAATTAATTCAAATGTTCATTATTCCAGAGGGAGAAAAATGAACTTGGATATCTCAGAGGAAACAGGAGTTTGCCTGTAGAGAAACCATGGAAATAGCTTTGAAACTGTTTGTCGTACTTAGAGCTGGTGATTTGTGGTTCTGCTGTTCTGAAAGCTCTTATACTTCAAGTGCTTTATACAGCCAGAGGTCAATCCTGGCTGACTTAGAAGACTATAAGTCAGCAGCAATAATATGTAACCTGAGAAAGATTTGACCTCTGGACTGTATTTAGGGATTTTCAGCCATACCTCAAAATAGGAACGTGCAAATAATAAGATACATTAAATTTAAGCCTGCCAGTCTTTCACTACTGGACCTTTATCCTGACTTATACTGGAAACCTTTGCAAACAGAACGCCAGTGTGGCAATAAAGTGGCTGGGCTCAGTAGGAATATGTGTAAAGCCAAACATGCACATGTATATTTAGAAGCCTGAAGCCCTCCCCAAACATCCTGCTCAGTGAATAGTTGAAGCCATGAATAAAAGATCTCCATTTGGCTCAGTGGTCTCTCCAGGCTGGGTTCATTTCCACTTACAGATTATTACTCACCAAATGTATAGTCTATGGAAATCTAACTAATTTGTTGTTGTTTTCTGGTAGCTGCATCCTGCTGAGTTATTGATTGTCTGGACTCAAGGTATGCGTGTTATTGTAATAGGCTCCTGAGCTGTTAGCACACCATTGATTCAATATTTCTCTGGAGCAAAAGCCTACTGCCAAGGAATTTCCAGGCACTGAGAGGCTGTAACTATTCCTATAAATTTTATTCTTAGCACTTTGAACTCGGACAAAACTCTTCTAGTTGTTGCCAAAACATTTCTCGTTATTAGCCGTAGAAGCGGGAAGCTGAATAAAAAATGGGAGCAAAAGAAACTCCTCTGCTGAAGAGAAGCTTCTAAATGTGCTTTACTGACCACCCCTATGTTCTCTCTCTTTCCAGCCCCTAAATTAGGGAGGCAGGACATCCTGGTGAGGGGCAGAAGCAGTAAATAAGCTCCTGGAATTCTCTCCCTGCCTGCCTGGTGCCAGCAGTGCTCCCGAAACTGCGCCTCCCATTTCACAGGATCACACACAGAGGCTTTCTCACCGAGCAAGGACTGAGTAAGGAGGCTGAGCAAGCCTTGTGCAATCTACTCCTCATTGTTAGTAAGGCAATCTGGAGACATTTAGAAAAGGAGTGTGTTCATCACATTTGGTTGCAGGACTCTGCAGGATCATGGACACAGATTCTCTAACTTAATTCAGATACACTCATGCCCAACTCTGTGCTTGGCTTTGCTTTTTTTCCTAGGCAGAGTGCTGTTTGCAGGGGGTGTAACATCTCCTGTGGAATAAGTGACACTGGGTGGGGTGAGGGCTTTATATCCATAAGTAAGGATCAGCTTGTATTTGTCCATGGCTAATCCCTCGCCTGTTTCATCACTGATTCTCCCAGCTGAGCAACAAAGCCTGCAAGGAACCAACTTAAAAAAAAAAAACCTGCATGAAACTAAAGGAAATCAAAAGCAAATTATTTTCCAGATTATAGCCCTCCAGAGCTGCTGAGATATTGCCCATTTTTCACAGCAGACAAAAACATTTTCCTGGGGATCAATTTAGCTTCCAGAAGTCGGCTCCTTTCAACCCATAATCCATCATATTTCCCCATTTGCAATCTCTCTGTGTCTGAGTGTTTTAAGTTTCCTATGAATTATTTTATAAAGAGTATAAAGAGGCCTTTTTTCCTGCTGAAATGAGGGAGTTGCCTTTCTGCCCTATCAGGTCAGATACCATTAGACTGTTGTACAAGGGGGCCCTGCCATCCATACCTCCATATTGGCAACTACCTTAGTAGGCTCATCTGTCAAAGAGATCCAGTAATCAATCACTGCAGTGATCAATATGCAGCTTATGCATTCATCATTCCTTTGAGGAGACTATTAGGATGAAGTTGTCAGTGAAACAGGAACAAAGGGAGAAATATACTGAGATGGCTGAGGGGTGGGAATGTGTGTTGGGGCAAGAAAGAGGAGCTTAAAAGGAGGAAATACAGCTCTACTGAAAGAGGGAGAGAATTTTGCACCTTGAGGGAAGGAGAAGTTTGTGACAGATTTATCTGGATGCCCAGGAACGTGGTGCAGAAGGTGACTCATCTTTCAAGAGGCAGAGTGGTGTAAAAATTTCCAGATCTCTTGATTGGTGTGTCACTATGATTTGTGGGCTGCTCTGCCAAGGTAAAACAGGTACCACGAGGAGCTGGGCACAAGCAAGGCAAGGAGGAAGAGGCAGGAAAGCTTGAGAATGAATCCATGAGAAGCACGTTGAGGCAGGGAGAGGACTATTTATTTATTGCTCAGAACTCATGCCTTTATTCCATTTAATCTGAGCCCAGGAATTATTGCAAACGTTGATGACCACTTCTGCCTTGAAAAACACACCAGGGTCCCTCCAGGTCTCAGCAGCACAGACACTTGGAGGCGTTTCTGATGAGCATAAGCTCACTGCCTGGACCACTCTGACCACAGACCCCCCCACAGCCCACACTAAATCTGCCTCAGAGACAGGACTATGTGTCTATGTCCCCTTTTCCAAAGGCAGAGGAATTGGGCTGGTTCCTGATCCTCACCCCAGGTCCAGTGGAGTCAAACTTAAGGGTTAACACAGTTGGACCTTGGGACTTTTCAGGCTCACTTATGATTATTCCCTTATCTGATGCAGAGCCATTATTTAGTCACTGTAATAATTTCCATTAATTGGATCTAATGCATAACAAATTTATGAGACTGGGGCTAGGCTCAGCTTTTGCATGAAACTCATCTTTGTGATGTGCTGACCAAGCACAACGGGCTGGGAGCTGCCAGTCAGAGGAGAAGTGGTGCTGGCCCACGTTGCCCAGGGACAGGAGGGAATGTGCTCAGCCCCAGCTGGATGCTGCTAAAAACCCTTCAGCTGTGATTGCTGTGGGGCTCTTACAATCAGTATCAGTTATGGGTAGATCTGTCCAGCAAACAGCTCCCACAATTTGGAGAGAGGGATAAAGGTGTGTTTGCCATGAATTGTCTCTTGTCTGGTTCCAAACTGGACTGAAAGAGGGAGAAACCTGGATGTTTCTTCAGCTGAGTGTCTGAGCCAAGCCACAGGTCTGTCAGCCAGAAAACTGGAGGCAAGTGGTGACTGGGAGGCTCTGACCAGAGGTCAGAGAGGACTCGGAAACAAAGAGGAAAGGGAAAAGCCTGTGATGTGATCCCTGGTGCTAATTGACCCCAGGGATTGTGTCTTAAAGCAACTCAGATGACCTGTGACCGTGAGGTTCTTCAACTGTGATCCAATAGAAGTTGCAGGAATGAATTTTGCTTCGCATGTGTCCCCAGGGTATTTGTCCCTTAACTGATTCATAATAAACCTGGAAAAACACAGGGTCTTTCCCCTAACCTCCATATTCTTACTTTGCAAGACATGACCTCCTTCTCATACCTGATGACCGATCTTAAAAACTTTAAACTTTGGTCACCTCTAAGATCTGAAGTCCAGCACGTGCCAAGGGTCAAATCCTGCTGGTTAGTTCCATTCTGGTGCTTTCTTCCCCTGGTACCTCCACTCTTTTCCTTCCTAGGGTGTCCCTACAGTGGCTGGTGACCCCAGTCTTGAGTCACCGGGGCTGGCTGGAGCAGGACTGCTCTGCAGCCAGCTCGTTCTGGAGGTGCTGTAGCTGTCAGTGTTGTACTCGCACACATTTACCTTCCCCAGGCTCTGTTCTGCTCCATGATGGTCCAACCAGCGCCCAAGAGTCTCAAGTCCTTCTCTCTTGACAGTCTCTTCCAGGGTGCAATGTATCTTAGTCATTTGTCCTAATAATTTATTGCAGAATTAAGTGTATTGCCTAGGAAGCATGCCAGTAATGCTCTGCCAGTATATGTACAACACTTTGTTAATTAAAAGTATTAGGCGATATAGACTCTATTGTTGTGAATTAATCAGTTTAATTACAAAGAGGATCGAGTATCATAGTTAAAATAATAGCTTTTGTCATGCACCAAGGTGAACGCCTCGCATTTGGCAAATATTTTTTTCATCTAAGTAGTAAATCATTGCCCACGTTCATGTTTCCTTTCCTCGCCACACTGCGCGGTCACCAAGCTGCTGCCAAGGTGGAGTGACAGGGAACGGAATTCACTTTTTTCCTGTCTTTAGCCCACCGGGGTGGGACTCTTCCGGGGCTGGGAAGGGCAAGTGCCAGAGGCAGCACGGAGCTCTCCCTCTCCAGAGCCGCCGGTATTCACGTGGAGGGCTGGGAGCCGTGTGACAATCTCACAGGGCTGCCAGACGTATCGAAATCTATTTCCCTTATTTATTTGGGGGATTACTCGTTTCTCTCGGGCAGGAGTGGAGCGCAGGGGGTTGAAGGAGGTTTAATCCCCGAGACAAGAGGAAACCTTGGAAAAGGTTAATTGCTGGGCTTTGCGCGTTGTGTCGTGTGGCTGCTCAGGTTACAGCAGCGATGCCATCTGCTCAGCACCCCGCCCTGCATAATTCACCAGCCTCGCATGTCGCTGTTGGGCTGAGCGTTCGGATGAGCGCTCCTGGGCTATTCATGAGGAAGTTACCTTTAGGCAGAGCTCAGGTAACAGGTTACCCGACACCCCAGACTGACTTCTGCTCTCTTGTCCTTTTGCCCTTATTGTTCCTGTCCCCGCGTTGTGGGAGTTAAGAGCCAGTGGAGAGGAGCTGGCTGGGTGGTCTGTGCCCAGCCTCCTCCTCTGAAGGCACAGGGCCCTGTCCTGTCCCCAGCCATTCCTCCAAAGGCTGAGGCCACTCTTCTGTCCCCAGATTTCTCCAGAGGCACAGGGCCCTGTCACGGGCAGTGCTGCCCTCCTCAAGCAGCACCTGTTTGTGAGTCACTGTTCCAGACTGGCACAGCAGGTTTGATGCTATTCCCTGTCCAGCCCATCTCCTTTCCCCGTGTGTTTGGGCATGGACACGTGCAATGCAAGGACGCTTCATTTTCCTTTTCCCATTAAAAAACTTCCCAACCTGTTTGGAAGTTCCTTCTGGCTTCTCTAACAGCCACAAGCTCACACAGTGTTTCACCTGACACCAGAGCTGTGCTTTAGGGCTCCAGGCTGCCACTTTATGGGTGACACCTCAGCAGCACAGTGTGACTGGGATGTTTTCCTACCTCTCCATGCCCAGGCCTTATGTGGGGTAAACCATTTCCACAGGGTTTTTAACTTGATATGGAGTCGGCCTCCTCTGCCAGGGCACCCTTCTCATCTCTGCTGTGTAACCTGAGTTCAACTGCTCCCTCTCCATGAATATTTAACTGGGGATCTTAGCAGATGAGCTCCAGCTAACATGTGGCAAACAGATTTCCAGTACAAAAGGGCCTGCTAAAGTGATGATGCATGAAAGAAACCCTGGAAGGAAAGGGAAGGGAAGGTTCACATTCTGGAAAGGGAAGCGCAGTTGTGCACAGTGAACTCCAACCAGCTGCTCCAGTGAGCTGAGCAAGGGGAGAAAGGAGCACCAGGGGCTCTGGCAGAGCAAGCAAGGAGGGCATTGGTGAGGGACAGAGACAAAAACAGCTCAGGCAGATAAAATGGAGCTCCTCTGGTTGGCCTAAACCCTTATTTATGTGAGCTTGGAGTGGTTTAATTGATATTGCAGCCTTCAGCAACCTGCTGATGAGAGACTCCTGGGTTAAAAGCAGTAGATGCACATATAATGCATAAATTTGCATAGTCTTTTTTAGGTCCTTCATAAGGAAAACTTATATAGATCCTCCAGGAGTGAGTTCCATCGTCCTGTAATGCTCTGGAGGGAAAAATAATCAGCCTGATGATTTTACTGTGTTCCACTTAATTCTTCCACAGAAAGGAAACTATGTTTTATTCTTTTCCTTGAACATTATCTTGATTATTTGCAGACAACTACTGTGTACGATTTCTCAATATACTCTACCCAGGTAAATCTGTAGTTCTGAGGTTCATTAACCACAAAATAGAGGATTAATTTCAGATCCAATGAGAGATTAATTTGGCAATTTCCCTTCACTGATGAGGTGAAAACCAGAAGTATTGTCAATAGCAAAAGGTCTTTCTGCTCTATTGAACAGCCTGAATATTAACAGTAATCTCTGCTGCTCTCTTCAGCCAAAAAAGAGGTGCTCTGACCCCCACCCCCCAAGGACTCATTAATGATAAAGGGCCCAGATTACCAAATTAAACGGAATTGCTTTGACCCAAGTAAGGGCAACAGGTTAATTTTTGCATAAACCATGACCGTGTTCGTGCCTGAATTGCTCTCCAGGCCCGTGCCTGGGTGTGGGGCTCGGGGACACTCAGAGGTGAAGGTCTCTGGGAGTCTGTGCTCCTGAAATATTGGCTGTTTCACCGGGTCTCCCTCCTGAGAGGGATGAGCAGGATTTACAAGGCAGGGCTGATTTGAACTGAAGCAGCCATTTGCACAGAATAATTTCCTTTTCAAGCCCTAAATTCAGACTTTATGGCTTCCCCTGCTCCTTTTGGTCTGCTGTGTGTCCTCCCTGTGATCCCACTTGTCGTTCACTCAGCTCGAGGCAGAGGCTGCCCTGCCAGGGCCAAGGAGAAGTGACAGGAACCTGCAAATTGGGGCACTTGTTTCCATGTGTAATCCCTGGATGTGCTTGTATTCCAAGAGGAAACATGCCAGCAAAGGCAGGCAGTGAGAAAGGAGCTGCACTGGACCCAGCTTGGAGGCTGGAAACCTTTGACAGAGCTGGGGTTTAGGGATGTGAATAGAGGTGCAGCTTCTTGGGAGAAAATTCCAGCCACCAAGGAGATGGAGGCTTGGCCATGTCTGAGCAAGTCCAGCCAGGAATTCTGGCACAAAGCCTGGATTCACTCCCGTGCTTCTGGGACCAGCAAGACCCTCCATCCTAATATGTGTTTAGAATTTAAAATGAATCTGCTGCCAGAAGGGGTGAAGAAATCCCTCAGGGAAAAATGTGAGGCTTTGGAAAAGGACCCTCAGCAGTTGGGGCTCCAAAGCAAGGAGCAGGGTCTGCCTAGCCCAGCCTGCTCCTACCCACCTCCTCTCCCAGGGCCTCCTTGCTCCTGCCCAGCTGTTTGGGATCCCCAGGCAAGGAATCCTACAGGGATAACTGGGATTCCTCTGTGGTGCAGAGCCTGGGGTGCTGCTAGGGGTGGCCCAAGGCAAGTGGGGTTCAGGCTGCTCTGTGAGCAACCTCTGGCTTTGTGCTAAGCTGGGAATTTATTGGTGTTAGTCAGGTTAATGTCCTATTACTTTGCATATTAATAATCTCTTATTACATTTGTTCTTAAGAGTGGTATCATGTTGAGGCAATGAGGATTAATGGCACCTCGGTAATATTTACATATTTACATTATTAAAAAGCAATACATCTTTTAGACAGCCCTGGGCATGGTGTAGAATTGCAGATGCTGTTCTGAGCCCACCACAGCCTTCACCCTGTCCTGCTCAGAGTCACCTTTCCCAGGTGTTCAGCAGGTTCAGCCAGGGTGAGGAGGCTTGGGCACCCTCTGGGCAGAGCCAGCCCCTCCTGCTGTCCCACCTGCTCCATCCTCCTGGCCAACCCCTCCTGCTCCATGGGCACAGTGACCTCAGCTCTCCCAAAGGATGCTCAAACCACCCCTTCCTCAGTGGCTGGGAGATGCTGGGGGGCTGCAGCAGGTGTTGGTTCCCTCCCTGGTGTGTCTAAGGACAATGGACAAGGGAGCAAAAGTTTCTCCCTCACCACGCTGCATCCCCAGGGAAAGGCTCTGTGACTTGGCTGGAGGCTCCCAATCACCTCTACAGTCCTAAACTTAATTAAAGCTGCCAGCTTCTAATTAAACTACTTAATTAAGTGCCACATTGTCACTAGGTAAAGATGGAACAGACTTAATTATTTAGCACAATGACATAGAAGAAAAAACCCACTTTAAAAGCGTGACATCTCCTAGGTGGGCAGGAGCCCACCCTGCCCTGCTGTGTGCCACCCTACCCTGCCATGTGCCACCCTGCAGTGCCAATGGCCCAGCCAGTGTTCCCAGCAGCAGCCTGGTGTGAGAAAGGCCTTTTAGAGCTGTTTTGAGTTTCTCCAGAAAGGAGACATCTAAAACTTCCAATGACATCACCAGCCCTGCCCAGGACACTCCGAGTGGGGTCAGCACCATCTTCTCGCCGTCTCTCGGCTCTCCTGAATCATCCCCAAATGTGGATCATTAACCCCAGACCACAGAGGGGTCATCCTGACCCTGCTGAATGGATGAGCAGAGCCCAGCAGCCTCCCCAAGGTCAGGTTCTGCCATCACACACTGGCAGAGGCTGCTGGGTGGATGTTCTCCCTGCCCCAGGGCCTCTCAGAGCAGCACTTGGCTCCACTCACCACCTACTTCACCTCACTTCCATCTTCCTTTTAAAACTCTGGCTAAAGGCTTCTGTCTGCAGGGTGATGTAACCTGAGTGACTCCCAGGCTGGCATTCTGTGGGGAAGATTAATGGGCACTGTCTTGTCAATAAATCCATAAAGACCCCAAACCCGGTGATGAACGTGCAGAAGGTAAAGGCAATGGTTAATATCTTCCAAATAGGCCCCAGAGCCTTTGAGTGCAGGCAAAGAGGAAAGCACTGGTGACCCTTGTTAATCTTTTCACTGGCTCCAGCAACTATTGGCACCTTTGGCTGGCTAGAAATTTGCAAGTCTTTGGGGAGCAATGATTCCACAGTCGGGGTCTCTTTGAGAGAGGAAAAAAATTCCCTTTGCTCCTAAAATGGGACCATTCTTCCAAATGAAAATTGACATTTTGGTTTGAACTTCATGACCTCCAGTAATCACACTAATGGCCTTAGCTGGCTGGCTGGGAGGGAGCTGGCTGTGGCCAGGACTGATGGGACCTGTATGGATCGTTGGAAATGGGAGATGAGGATGGCAGAGGCTGCTAACGCTGGGCTCTAACTGGCCAAGGCACTGCAGGGGATTTCTGACCTGCTCTGGAGACTTTGAACTGCAGCAGGTTTGATCTTGGGTATTGACAGGGTGGTCACTGAGTGCTCTGAGCCATCCATCTATCCATCCACACCCCTGTCCATCCATCCATCCATGCTGAGCTGCCAAAGCAAAGAGCACTCATGGAGCTGGCAGAGGGCAGTTCCTGTGCTCTCCATGGCTCCCAGCCTTTCTCAGACACTGCCCCTGGGACTCCAGGACCAGCAGCACTGGAGAGGGGCTCCCTGCCAGCCCCTCAGCCCCAGGCTCTGAGTCCAGCTGTGCACACTTGTCCAGGAACAGCACCAGGATCCTGGTTCCCAGCACCACAGCACTGCGGGGGCAGCCCCTGGCAGGGCAGAGCTGGAGTCAGGTTTCCCTTTGCCCCCTCTGCAAACACACAGTGAGCAAAGGTCCCCCCTGTCCCCTCTCTTCCTCAGATGAAAATCCCCATTTCCCATTTGTCATCCACCTGCACCATGGTAGCTGGGGTTGGGAATTGGCTGTAACTAAGAATGCAAGAGGGTCCTTTTATTTTATTTTTTTTTTAATACCTCATTTAGTAGGTTAATATTCCATGTTATTTTAGGCTGTTTGTTCTATACATCTGCCACCCAAGCCTGTACAGATGTTTTAGGATTCTTTAATCCTGACAAAGGACTTAGCGTTAAGGAAAAATGGGTTACATAAAGATCCTTATCTCCTTAAGAAATAAAGCATGTTTTGGGCATATTGTGTACAAAACAAGACTAAAATAGAGACAGAACATTCTGGGGCCACTTACCAGATGTCCAGGTTGGGAGATGTGGGTCTGGTTTGCCTGCAGTTTTCCTGCCTGGCTCATGAACCAGAGTTACAGCCTGGGATGGGCTCTGGGACCCCTCTGGGATGAGGGAAGAGGGAGATGAATCTGTGGGAGGCAAAAGTGCCAGCTCGGTGTGGAACAGGGAATTACTGAGTTCATGTAACTTCCCACTAACAGCAGCCTCCTGGATTACATGGCAGGAGTTTTGCTTGGGAGAGGACTTTTCCCAGGACGCCAGCTCAGGCTGATGCCCTGCCCATGGCAGGAAAGGTGATCCCAAACTAAAAACCTCTCCCAGCCGGAGCTGTTGGAGTTTGCAGGCTCGTGTACAGTATTTCATCCCATAAAATTGACACAGTTCTCACATTTTTGTGACTCTGGTGATTGATCCAGCCCCTGTAAATTACAAAAAGGAGTCACAATCCTCTAGGGTCTGAAGCAGAATATCAAAAGAGCATGGGCTCATGCTGCCTTAATTAAAACTTCATTTAATTAAAAACCTTGAGAGCTTTATTAGACTCAGTAATTGATTTAATTTTCTTGTGGAATTCTATTACAAAACACCTCCAGCACATTGGCTTTGGGATCTCCAGCCCCATCCTCCTCCCTCTGCCCTCTCCAAGGGACAAATCCCAAGCTCCTTGGCCCAGCAGATCCCAGAGTGTCACGGGACATTCCTGGTCAGTGTGGGAATGAGGTCCTGGCTGGAACAGGCAGCACCTCAAAGCTCTCCCTTGTCACAGGAGTTTGTCCCTGTCCCTCAGCTGGCAGAGCAGCCCAACTGATCTCCTCCTTCCAGAAGGAGTTGAGAAGTAACTGCAGGTGAGATTCGTGCTCTCAAACACAGTCTGATCTCTCTGAGGTGATAGAAAACCCTCTGGCTTCTCCCTAGGGCTGAGCCTGCTCTGGCACCCTGGGACTCACCGTGGTTTTTGCAAACAGACTCTGTGCAGGGGGAAGGCAGGAAAACCTAATCCCCATCACATCAGGTTTTGCAGCAATTCCCAAAGGTGAGGGTGCCCCGTGCCACCCTGTGCCACCCAGACAGGCTGGCACTTGGCCTTCCTGAATTCCCTTTTTGCTCCCAGCTCTGCTCTTCACTTGCTGCTTCAAACCAAAGCGGGTGGCTCTGTGCTAGGAATCAGCTGCCACATTTCCCCCAGCCCAGGTTGCATCTCTGTGCCAGGAAGGATTGGCAGGGGGGAGAGCTCTGGGAATTGCCCCAACACCTCCTCCCCAGCCAGCTGGCAGTGGATGCTCTGGAGAGATGATGGGTGTTAAAACCTTTCTGGTCAGGACACAGGGAATCAAACAGTAAAATAAGAATAATAAAAAAAAAACCTTGCCACCACACAATGATTGTCTGATCTATATCTATTTCACAACATCCAGAATTAATAGGATACAGGAGTTAAAGCAACCATGGCAACTGAATGCAGAAAGGGCTGTCCTTGTAAATAAATGAATTCATAAATAACTCACAAGTGCTGATATAAAAAGTCATGGGAATCTAATGCAATGCTAATGCAATTCAAGCCTTCCCTTTTTTCCATGCAGAATTAGAATATTGGGTGCGCCTGGCTTTGCTCCGTGCTACAAGTGTCATTCTTAAGATAATAGAACTTGCTAATTGTACCAGGAGCCAGGCTGTGATTGATGAGGGCTTTGAGTTTTTGTCTCCTTCATGTTCTTCTGAGCAAAATGCTGCACCAGTAAGTTACAGGCTGGAAGTGAGTTACAGAAAGTTAGGGAGCAAGGAGCAGGATTCATCCTGGCAGAGACACTCCAGCAAAATACATCCCTTGGGTGACCCTCAGTGTGGCATTTTTGGAAGAAATTATCTCAGCTTCTCCCTGTGTTTCCTGTGGTTATAAAATATATATCATATTATTGGTGGAGGGGCAATTTTGCCATGAAGATCCACATAAGGAGAGAGGCAGTGCTGTGATCTACACCAAAATCAGTTTTATTTCCTTGCAATGATTTCCCCCAGTTTGAAAATTGTTCTTGATAAATTTGAAGACAATTTTGTCTTATAAACACTTTGTTCCTTTTTCTTTATAGTTTTTATTGCCATGTATTTTGCTACTGTTTGATGCTGGAAAGCCATTTTCTCCTTTGTACTACACAGTACAAAGTAGTACTTTGATATTTAATTATATTTTATTATTATGCATAATCAATGTCAAAAAGACTCTGAAAAGCTTTTGAGCACCAGAAGTTTCTCTCAAACTGTCAGCAAAGCATTTTTCCAGGTTGCAGCCAAACCCTTCCTCAGACCTCTTGGATTGCCAGTGCTCATTGCCCTGGGANATCCCCCCAAAAACAGAGCTGGAGACGGCTCAGGGGCCGCAGTGGAGGACGGAGGATCCATCCCAGAGGATGCGGGGTGTTCCCGCTGATGGTCCTTCCCGCAGGCACCGCTCCATCCCGCAGCTTTGATGTATCGGGGGAACGGGCAGGGACACGAGACGAGGGGCACATGCCTGCTTCACAGCTCGGGGGAGAGGTTTCACCCTGAATTCGAAGCTTCCAACGTTTCGGAGTTGGTTTTCCCCCTCCCCGCCGCTCCGTGTCGGCTGCGGCGCGGCTGCCGCAGCATCCCTGGGGCAGGAGCACCGCCACGTGGGATGCGGCCGCAGGCACAGCCCCGGCGCCGCGGGGACCCTCGGGGGCTGCGGGGACCCTCGGGGGGTGCCCATACCTCGGCCATCGGGGCTGACCCTCGCCCCACTCGGGAGATGCTGCCCGGGGAGTTTGGGGTGCAGGGATGCTCACCTGCTCTTCCCTATTGGTTTTGAAAAAATAATAATTGACAAAAGAGCTCTTACAGTAATGTACATTAAAATTAGATTATTAGAGATGTATTTAGAGCACCCTATCAAAAAGCACGGGGTGTTTTGGGTTCCTGGCCCAGTGGACCCTTTCGTGCTGACAGCAGTCATGGTTAATCCCAGGCAGTGAGGACTTGACACCGACTGATGCTCTGAATGAAGCCTGAGAAACACGGGCAAACTCAGCTTTCCATTGATCCCAGCGAGCTGAATGCTGTCCCTAAATCTGACACTTGGCCAATGCCCAGGGTAGGTAATTTCATTGATTCAGAGCTTGGGCACAAACCCCTTTGCCAAGCCAGGGTTGGTCTCTGCTCTCTCCTGTCACCCAGCACTGTGGGTGACACAAGAGGAGGTTGCTGTGGCTAAAATTACCCCAGAGCAGACAAATTTCATCCACATTGGAGGATGCTGAAGGGTCTGTGCAATGAATTTAACAGGACCCATCTGCACATGATATGATTGAAATATAGTATTGATGAATGGAAAAACAGGGAACTGAGATTCCCAGAGAAAAGCTGTTCCTTTGACCTGAAATATCACCCTCAGAGAAGCACTTAGCAGAGCCAGAGGGTTTGGGAGGCTTTCTCAGCCATCCCACCAAAGCTCAGCTCCATGAGGCAGGGATGGATTGGGTTTTACTGCCTCCTGCTTAAATTAGACCCAGCCTACAAGGGAACAGAAGGCAATAATGACACTTCTCCTCAAGAGTTTTCTGCATAATAAGCAGTTTCTGACATCAGCCAGATCAGGACTCGCCAACATGATGCAGCAACAAGCTTTGGCAGGAATTCTGTCCCTGGCAAAGCATCTGATTCTATTTTCATTTGTTTTAGAGACAGTTACTCACTCACCATATGTGTGCAGCTGGCTCCTGCTCCAGCCCCCGCAGGTCAGCAGGAATCTTTCCATGACTCCAGCATCTTTAAAATAACGACCTTCCCATTTTCCAGAGGTGGAGGGAACAGCCAGCCTGGTGAGGCTCTGTCTTTTGGGGTAGTCAAGTGTCCCTGCTATAGGACAACACACATTTTTTAGGTGCATCAACCTTTTTGTGGGTTCACTGGGATCCCACCCACGCTGACACCAGACTTTCCCTCCCTGTCCTGATTCCTGCAGCAGGGAGGGAGCAGTTTTCAGGGGCAGAGGGGAGGCAGGCAGCCCCCAGCCCCCTGAGCATCCCCTGGTTTGTTTTTAGAGCAGCAGAGGCTGGCAGCAGCAGATTATTCTGCCCAAAAGCAGCCTGAGGTGTAGATGGAATACATCAAACATTACTGTCTCACCGAGCCTCACACCGATCATTTATTTCTTTAGAAACTGCAGACTGCTCTAGTTTTATATTTCGCAAGTCACCTGTAAAATATATACCCATAAAACTCTTCCAGGAGGAGGATTCCTGCAGGGACACGGCAGCCTGGCCTTGCTGAGCTCCACAACCCGACCATCTGTGCTGGCACTGCTGCTCCCCAGCACCACTGCAGGGTGCTCAGCTGCCAAACCCCAAATAACACCCCAAAACTCTGCAGCCCTGGGGAGCTGGGAGAGCCAGGGGCTCAGAGTGCTGCTCCAGGGCTGCACCAAGGGCTTGCAGAACTGGGAATTAGTTCCACTTTCTGCTACATGTCTTTTTATTTAGTTAGTCTAACAGGCTGCATTATTATTTAGCACATGCAAATCTCCTCAGACTGATTAAAACTGACATTTCCAGCCACAAGATGAGATCTGGAAAGAAGTAATAAGGAAAAATTATTTCACAAGCTTTTGCACTTTAGATTTGCAGGGAGGATTGGTTACATTTAAAATTTAAGGGCCAGACTCAACCCTAATCTCCTTTAAGGAAAAGGAAAGAGTTAATTCCCTCATTTGTTTTATTTCTTGCTCAGCAAGAAATAAAAGAAGGGAGTTTAAGATGCTGCTGGTTTTGAATGGTGCTTTTGGATATGACTGGAAATCAGCAGTGAATGCTTGAAAAACATCATGTTAACACTTTATTATCTTTAATCCCTGAAGAATTATGGATGTCTACATGGCTATGGAATAGCTGGGGAAGTAATTGTTTCTGGGTCACCCAAGGAAACTTGTTAACTATTTTTCTGGGTATTTTCTTGAGCATATGGATTTTTATTTACTGATTTCTGCTGGGGACCAAATGGTGCCGAGTGCCAGACATTTATAAAGCACAATCTCTATTTCAAATAAAAAGTGGCCAAAATGGTCAGTTAGGCTGTGGAAAGCATATTTTTCAGAGATAGAGAGAAAGAGAGAGGAGGAGAATCCTGCAATGAGTTCATTCCCCCAGCAGCTAGGTGGACATTGTTATTTTTTTGCAAAACAGGTGTGGAAAGGTTAAAGACCAAATATGGGTGTGATTTTTCTGAGGTTCAGGTATTTTATAGGGTTGAATACACCTCACAGCCTCCTTCACATGAACCTGTAATGAGAACCTCTCCATAAAACCTTGCTTACGCCTGCAGAAGTGTAATGTTTAGCTCTCCACAAGTAATAGTATTAAAAGCTTTCCTAGGCAGGGGTCAGGCCCATTTTATTGTAAGTGCAGATCCATTCAAAGTGCAAAAGGACTGAGCTAAAGGACATCTCGATATTACAGGGCTGTTACTCCAGCCTAAACGACCTGAGCAGGCTGAAGGCAGCAGGGCTGGAGGTCACCGCCCCCAGGGAAAGATCACACTCACAAAATGACTCAAAAATGGGGAAGGGACAGCTCTGCAGGTTTGACTCCTCTGCTCATCTCGGGCTGAAAAGAGATTGGCTCCATGGACTAACACTGGAGCCATCCATCCACACAAGATGGGCGTTTGCTGGCAAAAATTCCCCTCCAAATGGGAAGAAAAAGATGTTTCCATTATAAAATGATTGTGACGACTGAGCTGCAGTTTTTTGCCCTCAGCCTCGAAGGCATTTCTTGCATTCCTGCCTCAGCACACCACCTTAGCGGCCCTTCACGTGCAGCACCACAGCAATTCATCATTACCCAGTCTCCAAATTATTCTAGTGTTGATTAAATTAGTAAATGCAATCACAATCTGAAGCAAGTTAATTGAGAGAATTTATTTGGCCCTGACAGTTTTATGCATGTTTGATTAAGTATTATAAGGTTTGTTTTTGATTTTGCATAATTTAACTTTAAATCCTGCACCGGGTGGGGGAGGGAGCCTCAACTATTAATGACCAAAATAAACTCTTTTAAGATGCATATATTTATGATTTATTTCTAAAGGCAGTATCTTCCAGATTTTTTTGTTCTGTTGCCAAAGTGACAAATATGCTTAAAGCAATATTTTGAGCCATCCGCTTCTCGCTATAAATCTTGCAAAATGTGCACAATTCATTAAAAGTTTTGAAAGAAGTACAAGTTAGCATTTATATTGCAACAAGTGACATATAAATGTGTATGTTTGTCTTCAGAGCGGGCCATAAAACACCCGAGGCCTCGCCGGCCGCGCTGACGGGGACTAATGGCCCGCTCTCGGGGCTGATGATGAGTTTCATCACAAATCTTCAACGCTGTCAGCACAAAACTGTTCAATCAACAGGAATATGAGTTGTGTCTTTAGTAAAATTAGCACGGGGAAGAAATACAGCCCCGAGGGCTGTGGGCGGGTCCCCTGCGGGCCCTGCTTGGAGGCCTCCTTCGGGATCTGATCTCTCTGAATGTCAAAGCCTCCATTCCTGCCTGACCCCGGGGCAGTTCCTTGTTTATGGAGCATTTCAGCAGCAGAGAGGTCACAATGTGCCAGGCAGAAAATTGAACGGGGCTGTCCTGACTTTTTTTTTTCCTGATCCTGTCACAGAATCAGGGAATGGTTTGGGTTGGAAGGGACTTAAAACCTCATCTCATTCCCTGCCAGGGGCAGGGACACCTTCCACGAGACCAGGCCAGCCTGGCCGTGAGCTGAAGGTCACCCTGACCTAAAAAACTCCAAGGGTCAGCTTTGGCAGTGGTGCACAGACGTGTTTGGGTTGTGGGGTCACTCAGTGGAACTCCCTGGGGTTTTCTGGAGGGTAGGAAAGACCTTTCCCAGCCAGGGGATTCCTGCAGGACGCCAGGAGCCCCCACTGCCACACTCCCATTCAGCAGCACCCTCGTGATTCCCTGAGGCAAGACTAGAAAGACAAAAATGCCTTCATAATTTTGTTGCTCGGGCTGAAATTCCCATCTCTGGGTTACGGCTCCAGTCCCAAAGAAAGGCAGAGGGAAATAAATGGGATGTGGGTGGCTCTCCGGCTTATCCAAGTCACCAAACCGCTGTTCCCAGTTCCAAGCTACTGGGGAAATTGATCAGCTCCACACATCCCCTTCTCCCTCCCACAGGAAGGGCATGGGGGACACGGAAATGCCAATTTCCCAGGAGAACTCCTCAATTGCTGCCTTATCCAGAATTCCTCTGGCATTTCAGGATCAAACTGTTCTGCAGGGCAGGGGAAGGGCCCGGCAGGAGCTCCAGGACACCGGGACAGGTTTGGCCTGTGCAGAGCAGCAGCTCTGAGAGGTGACAGATGGCCTGAGTTATTATTATTTAATGTTTTTCCACCGTGGCACTGCCCAGACAGAAAGCAGGGCAGGGAGCCAATGCCAAAGTTGTGTCTTCTTTCCATTATGGAGAAGAATTCCTAATTAAATCTAGGGGGAAACAGCAGGGAGGAAGTTGTTTTCCTTCCCTTTATATTGCTTTGAGTTTTTATCCACCTGTTTGTTTTTTAGAAACTTTTTGGGTCTTTTGGGGACTCTCTGGACAACTTTTGGCTGCTGCTCCGGTTACACTGGACACGGTACCTCAGCCCTGGTGTGACCCCCGGTGTAACCCCCGGTGTGACCCCCGGTGTGACCAGGCC
>VXBC01000019.1:435502-471797 GCA_013399945.1 Ploceus nigricollis | reverse complement strand
GCAGGTTAAACCCCTCCTAGGCCAGGCCTTTTACTGCCTCTGCAGGAAATCCGTGAGCCCTGTTGAATTCCAGTTAACCCCATCTCCCTTCCCAGCCTGCTCACTGCTTGGGGCTGGGAATACAAACTGTCCCACCAAGAAATGCTCTCAGCATCCAGCCCTTTCTATTCCCACCTCTTCCTCCCATTCAGCTGAGACAGAGCCAGGCTGAGAAGAGCCACACTCCCCAGATGAACATCAAGGCTTAGTGTAAAGCAGTGAGAGCAGTTCCTAGGGCTTGGGCTGGAGAGTGGGGAAATGCCAGGAACATCTCCTGACACCTCAGCAGCCTGCCAGTCTTGTGACCTGAAATCCAGGCTGTCAGGGAGTGCTCAGAGCTAATAGCACTGGTTATTTGCATTCAAGCTAAGGGGCTGGCTCGGAAGCTTTAGGCAGTCACTGTTCCAGATAACAAGAAAGGGAACTCCTTGCACACAGGCACTGGACACATCTGGCCAGCTGCTGCTCCTGGGCAATGCCGTGTGGCTGAAGTCAGGGAGCAAAGGCAGAGCTCTGTGAGGGAGAGGAGCTCTTTAAGCTGCACAAAACACGTGCATCAAACGTAAATATTATTATTTCAACTTTTTTTTTCATTGGAACCCAGAGCAGATGAGAGAGAATTTGTAATATGGAATCAGAGGTGGCCCTTAAAAGAGGAAATCAAGGTATCTAGTCCTCAGCTGATGTAGAACTGGATGGATCCTTCACAGGGTTGGAAGAACGGTCTTGGCTTTGTGTTAGCATTGCAGCAGAAAAAAAAACTGTAGCGGGACACAGGAATCCTTTCATGATGGACTAAAGGGGAAAAAAAAAATCAAATTTCTGAATTTTCCCATTAGACAAGTGCTTCTGCAGAAGCATCTCTTCCCACTTGCCCAAACACCCTTCCTGTGGCCAAGGAGAGGTAACAGCGTTCGTTGCACACACGAATCCCCCACAGGCTCCTCCCATCCCGTTTCAGGCAGAGCTTCTCGGGCTGTATCAAGTGCAAAGTGAAATCACCTGAAGAGTGTCGCTTTAAAAGCCACGGAAGTGCAGAGAGCAGCACCAGCAGCAGTCAATAGCAATTTCCACCGCAGGGTCGATACCATCTGATGGCTGTGTAGCTGTAAAGATTGTTTCACACACATATCAGGAGGTGGGCAGGGGCAGGAAAAGTGGAATTGGTTTTAATGATTGCAGGATTCAAAGTACCCCTGGCTCCCTCTCCCTCTTCTTTCACGAGAAATACACGCACAAAGAGTCAGAAATCAAATTTCCAGCCCTGTCAGTTCCTATCACACCAGCTCCCCAGCTTGGACTCCTTCCCAGTTTGCCAGGGAAGCTTCTTCTAATCCATTGAGGAGAGCATTACTGGGAGAAGGAGCTGCAGTCTGTGTCCAAACTTCCCTCAGTTCAGGTCATTAGCTCCACTGCTCTGGACACAGAGCTACAGCAGAAGTGCAGCGCTCAGGTTCAGACCCAAAGGGATTCCAGATGAGGGTAATTTGCACTATTTTACCTCCCCAGACAAGACCAGCATCTCATTTTGTTAGATGCTGGGTGGGCAGGGAATATTAGGCAAGCACAAACAACTAAACACGACAAAGAGGGAGGGTACCCATTTTGCAGAGAAAATGTGTGGATGGCTCTAGCCTAAAAATAATAGCCCATTGTGTTTCTGCTGCCTCATAAAGTGCTTTTCAGCCGCTGACTCGAGGGGCAACACATGAATGATCGTGTCTTGGTCAATGTCAGGAGCATTGCTGTGGGAGGAAGGAGGGTGGTTCCATGGCCTGGGGTTCCCAGGGCTGGCCCTGCCATCCCAGCCCTGTTCCTCGGCTCTTTTAAATCTGCTCAAATACCAGTCCCTGCTTCTGTTTGCCTTACGCTGTCTGTCTGTCTCCTGCCTGAGGCACGGATTCCTTCTTACAGGGTTTCACTGGCTGGAGCTCTGATCTCTGCTTGGATAACCTCTCAAACGCTTCTGCAGTAAATGAAAGTCAAGACTGTGTTTGTTTTACAGAAAATAATGAACACAAATTTGATTCTTTGTGTTCTAATTCATTAATTCACTGGCCTCTAAACACAAACTTCTCCCTTGCCATCACATGAATAAGCAGGATAATTTTCCAAGGAGCTAAGGCCCTACCAATGTCTCTCCTGCCCCTTAGCACCTGGGTACCAGGACAGGAGCAGAGCTGGGCATCTTCAAGCATTCCTCTCTGAAAATGAGGGCAAAGCACCTCTCCATGGTTCATCAAGGCGTGCCAGATGGACACAACCCATCAGGAGATAATGTCTCTGCTCCTTGGATCATTTCATAAAACACAAGTCACTGCTGTCTTACATGCCCACCATGGAATATTTTATTGGCACCCTCATTTAGGCCTCATGTGATAGGTTTGAAGCAAATACAATAACCACAGGCTACAAACAGGGTTTTCCTTCACCTCGTAGGAAACATGAACCTGTACACATGGAACATATGGACACACACATCCTTCCCTCTTTTTTTTCCAGGCCCTAAGACATCAAAAAAAACTTATTTGGTGCAGCTTTTTGTTTCATTCAGTAAATAGTCAAGTGTTTCAGGGCCTGACCACCACCTTGATTCTTTTATGGAAGGGATAATACAGGGGGCTGGAGAATGCCCCCAAAAGTCCCAAACTGCCAGTCTCCAGCATCCTTTTAGAAGCAGAAATGACAGATAATGGTACCCAAATCTTGAAGTTTGGAAATGGTGAATGAAGTGGATCTTCATTCTGCAAGGGCTGGAGAAATTTAAGAGGGGCAGGCTGCAATTAGGAGGACTTGCTTTAAATCAACCAAAAACCAGCTTGGTTCAGCCACCAAAACTACTATTGCTCTGGATCCAGCTTCACAGATTTCTTTCCTGTAAAGAAGTATAAAGAGAGGAATGAATTTAGGGGGAAGACATAATTTCAATATTTTCAGACAAGACATCTTGCTGTTTCAGTGTGAAACATTCCTGGTTTATACCAGGAGACATGGGGAGGGTGGCAAACACAGTGGAAGACAAAGCAAGCTGAATCCATGGGATAACTGAAGCACATTAGCTCAGCTGAGAGAGGCTGACACAGTGCAGTGGACCTCTGACCCTCGAAGGAAGACAGAAAATAAACTCCATCTCTCTCCATGTGCACGACACTGATGCTGAGGCCACTTGTGCCTTTCAGCCTGCCCAGTAACACAGAAAAACCTGCAGATGATGGAGGCTAGAAATTCGGAGCTGTCAAGGCCATATAGGCCACCCACATTAAACCTAACCTGGTACTGTGCAGGTAGAAGAGCTGTGGGAATTTCAGGTCAGTGTTTGCCTTGCCTGCAGGAACCACACAGGAGAGAAGGAGACACCCCTGAGCCCCATGGTGTCTTCTCAGCACGTTTGCATCTTTGCAAATGAGTCACCAAGCCAGCATCTACCAATTCTTCTGCTCACAATAACAAAAACAACACAGAACTCCTTGATGCCTTTAAAAAAAAAAATCCCCAAATAATTATTATTTTTGTTTGTCTTTTAGGTTGTGTTTTCAGGTTTCTGGGGAAAAAAAAAAGACAAAAAGAAAAAAAAGAGAAAAAAGGAAGGTCCTTGTAATGGTGCAAGTCCAGAGGCTGAGACTTAAAATAAAATCCCACACACTGGGAGATGCTCAAGGCAGTGGTGTGCACAGCTTCTGCTGTGCCTGTGCTCAACCCTGCAAAAGACTGAAAGGGCTCTGTCTGCTCAGCAGTCAAAGAAAATCTTCGTCGTGACTTGATCCCAGATACCCACAGAGTGAAAATAGCTGAGATTGGCATGTTCGTTAGGCTCACAGGTAAAAGGCACAGTAAGCAGCAAAACCCAAAATAAATAGTGAGACTTGACAACACTGAGTGAGAGAACCTTGCATGGGAAGTAAAAGACAATTTTGAGCAGGGAGGATAGTTAATCAGGAGCTCCAGTTACCAAGGGAAATGGCAAATTCATCATCAGTCAGAGGTCGTGCATGGGGACTGGATGTCTTCCAAAAAGCACCACTCTGGTCAAGGAACAAGTTTTTGTGTTCAAGAGCATCCCTCAGAAGAGAATGCCACCCTCCATCACATCCTCTGTGGGTGGCTGCCGGAGCTGCCAGGCGAGCGGGTGAGGTGCTGCACTCACAACTTGGCTTCTCCCCCAGCCTGGCTCCTCCAGCCTCCCCCAGGTTGGTTTGGGGGCCCAGCCAAGCCCTGACACCCTGCACTGACCATGGCCCTTCTCCAGACACCCTGCCTGGGCCAGGCTCCGAGTCACGGCCTCGGTCACGCTCAGCCCCAGCGTGGTGCTCCTGGCCACCGTGGCAAGCTGTGCTGGCAACCCTGCCCCAGGGCACTGCCTGCCCAGCTCAGCCAGCAAGCACAATAATTATCTCTTTCTTCACTCCTTTTTGTCCCCGCATCTGCTCCTTCTTTCCTGTAGCTGCCATGCAAACCCCAGCCCAAAATACATGCTCTGGCTTCCCTTTACCCTTTCAGGCAGTCTCCTTGATGCCCAAAGTGCTGATTTGAACTGACCTCTGTCTCAGTGCCACCTTACCACCAGCTTGGCTCCCCATCCCTCCTTGGAAACAGACACAAAAGTCCAAGGGCAGAGCAAAGTGGCCTTGGCATCCCTGACGTGCTCCTGCACACTTTTATCTCCCAACCATCACACAGGAGAAAAGCAAAATGCATCAGTCTCTGACTTCCAGCTTTGACTGAAGACAGCAAAATGCCAGTTAGTACACCCAGCACCACAGCCCCTGCTTGGAGATAACGCCCCACATCCCAGAGGGCAGAGGTGTGCCCTCTCCCCTCCTTCTGCACCAGTCAATATGGCCAATTTAAACAGGTTTCTGCAGAAAGCAAGTGCCTGCAGCTCGTGCTGCTTCCATGACCCTTGTAAATCCAGTCTCTTGAGTGAATGGCTTGTTTGGAGAGAGCCCTCCGTTTGTTTGTCTGGGCTCTAGTGATAATAGCTCTAATTTATCTCTGAGCTGGGCAGGCATGTCTAATGTGTTTGAGTATTTAGAAGCATTACGGAGGTTTCATTTGGTCAATTGTTTCTTGAAATCCTTTCCCACACACAGAACAGCCATGCAAAGGTGGAACTGCTCCACCGTGGGCAACCACAGGAGCCACAGCCTGTGCTGCCAGCCTGGAAAGGGCACCCACGCTGGGGCAGCTGCATCCAAGGGAGAGGAGGCACAGGGAACACAGAATCATGGAATATCCTGCGTTGGAAGGCACCCACAAGGATCATCCAGTCCAACTCCTGGACCATCCCCAAGAGTATTGTCCAAATATTTATTGAGCTCTGCCAGGTTTGGTGCTGTGACCACTTCCCTGGGGAGCCTGTTCCAGTGCCCAGCCACCCTCTGGGTGAAAAACCTTTTTCTAATATTGAACTTAAACCTCCCCTGGCACAACCTCAGGCCATTTCCTCAGGCCCTGTCACTGGTCACCCCAGAGAAGAGATCAGTGCTTGCCCCTCCACTTCCCCTCACGAGGAAGTTGTAGACTGTGATGAGGCCTCCCTTTAGTCTCCTCTTCTCCAGCTGAACAGAACAAGTGCCCTCAGCCACTCCTCATATGGCTTCCCCTCAAGGCTCTTCACCATCTTCACTGCCCTTCTCTGGATGCTCTCTAACATCTTAATATCTTTCATATATTGTGGCACTGAATATTCAAGGTGAGGCCATGCCAGAGCAGAGCAGAGCAGGACAATCCCCTCCCTGGCCCAGCCTGCAGTGCTTTGTCTGATGCCCCCCAGGACAAGGATGTCCCCCCTGGCTGCTAGGACACTCACATTAACTTCCCATTGACCAGGACCTCCGGGTCCCTCTCTGCAGCACTGCTCCCCAGCATCTCTCTCCCCAGTCTTCCCCTGCATCCAGCGTTGCCGATCCCAGGTGCAGAATCCAGCAGTTTCACAGAAATTAAAGACCAAGCAAACAACCTTTGAAAGAGATGATGACAAGTCTGTAACCACATCTTCTCCAACAAACCTTCCATCTCTGTTGGCTTTATCATCTCCCCCATGTAGGCACTCTCCATCTCAGCCCAGACCGGACAGGGTTATCTTGGTGTCTGCAGTGGGAAATGCACACAGCTGACCAACACATCGTACCCAACCTTAAATTAGGTATCCTCTGTCCTGGGAGGTGGTGGAGTCACCATCCCTGGATGTGTTTTAAAAAAAGACTGGACGTGGCACACAGTGCCATGGTTTAGTTGATGAGGAAGTGTTAGGTCATAGGTTGGACTTGATGATCTCGAAAGGTCTTTTCCAACCTAGCTCATTCTGGGGGGAAAAAGAAAAAATAAATTAACTGCATTCCGAAGTCCACTCCAAAGCTATACCCAGACACCAGCTGAAGACCCCTAAAGCTGAAGGGGTTAAGCTGAGTCAGTGCTGGGGAACAGTGGGACGAGGTCACAGGTGGAGCGTGCGATCCAAGCACGGAGCTCCGGCTCAGGACTTCGGGGGCTGAACACGCTCCCGCCGTCACCTGCGCTGTGCCAGCAGCCTCGCGTGCTCCGGCCCGTGACAAATGCGAGGTCACGTGCTTCGCCTTAAATCACTTTCCTGGAGGTTTCAGCAATTCTCCTCGTGCCATTTCAGCTAATTTTAGCTGCGAGCCGAGAGGCCCTTACTGAGCTTCAGCTGACTGGTGGCGATTTATCAGGTCACCCTGTTGGGGTGGGGAGCCCGATCCTGCTCAGCTCTGCGCTCTCCTTTCCGAGCACGGGAGCATCGAGAGCCACACCTGTGACCTCAGAGCAATATAAGGGAGCATCAGCACGAGCAAACCCACGTTGCTCCCCGTGCCTGTCCTCCACTGAGATGCAACCGGTGCCCGGGCGGAGCGTGTCGGGCACGGCACAGCCAGGAGGAAATGACGCTGCAGCTCCCCGGCTGCGAGCATGGGCTAATTTATAGAGGCCAAATGTAATTACTTACCCTGGCATGCAGCCAGGACACCAAGGTTAACACCTTTGCTCTCCAGAGAGTGCCAGGGGAACGTCAGAGGGATGCTGCCAAGTCATTTTATACGCCTCGACTTCAGGTGTTGCAAACAGCAAGATTTAGCAAGGGCCAGTCAGGAGGGAAAGGGTTGTCACAGAATTTTTTTTAAAAGCAAAATAAGAGAAAGGATTTGCTTTCTGCTTGGCTGTTTGGGTTCATTAACTTCAGCTTTACTGTGCTGCACCAGGGACCCAAGTACAGCAGTCCTGCAGAAAAGCGAGGACTTGCAGATACCTCCTTTGGTTGCTTTGGAAAATTTTGAGCCTCTCTTGGCTTTGCTGGAGAAATCTTGCCAAGCCTTGACATATATCTCCTCATCTCTGTCACTGAGCTCCCTGTCCCTGTGATGGCCTTGGCAGTGTCTGAGCTGTTGAGTCCTGGAGCAAGGGCTGGCACAGACCCCACGTCTGTGCCGCGCTGGCCGGAGCGAGTGCTCGGCTCCACAGGCCCCTCTGGTGCTGGCAAAAGTTTGTCATGGTTCTATATTATTATTTTTTTTAATTAAAAAAAAATGAGTTTAAAGCCAATTGAAATAGCCCTTGTTAAAAATAAAAGCCACCAAATTTAGCCTTCCTTCCCTCTTCCCCTGCCACCTCCCATTTCCTGGAGTATTTGCAACAGGCAGCTGGTTGGGAGGTTTTTCCCCAGGGATTTTGTCTGTTATTTATAAAGCTCTGGTGAAAAAATGCAAAAGAAAGAGAAAGAAAAAAAAAAATAAATCAACTTCCAGGTGACCTCTTTTCTTCTGCAGCAGCTCTGCTCCCCTGCAGCAATGAGGCATCACAGCAGCCACGGCTTCAGGGAGCACATCCAGCATCCTTTGGGGTCAATGCAATCCTGCCCTCTGCCTTCCCTGAAGGTTCTCTCCAGCCCCCTCTCTGTCCTTCAGGGATATAGCAACGAAGGATATAATTCCCTTCATTTAAGCTTTACTAGTTTAGCAAAAAATATCACAAGTCCCCACCTCTTAACAAGCACCGTGTTACTGGCAGTTGTCCCGGGAACTTATTGGTTTGGAGGACTTATCACAGAAACATAGAATTATTTGGGTTGGAAGGGACTTTAAAGATCGTCTCATTCCAGTCCCTCTTACCATGGTTAGGAGCACCTTCCACTGGACCAGGTTGCTCAAAGCCCTGTCCAACCTGGCCTTGAACACTTCCAGGGATGGGGCAGCCACAGCTTCTCTGGACAACCGGTTCCAGTGCCTGAGCACCTTCACAGGAAATAATTTTTTCCTAATATCTAATTTAACTCTGCCCTCTTCCAGCTTAAAGCCGTTCAGCCTTGTCCTATCACTCCTAGTTTCTCTCTCCAGCTCTTTATTAGCCCCTTTAGGTACTGGAAGGAGTTCTAAAGTCTCCGTGGAACCTTCTCTTCTCCAGGATGAACAACCCCAAATCTCTCAGCCTGTGAAAACCCCTCTGGCCTTCACCTTAGCCCATAACCCCCCTGCCCAGGAAAGGGCAGGGCAGGACAACAGGTCCTTTACTCTCTGTGGGTCAGCTTTCCAGCAGGGGGGTGAGGACAAGCATGGCAAGAAGAGCAGCAACCCCCATGGAAGGGCTGGGATCCCGTGTGCTTCGCTCAGCCTGACAGGGAGCTGGGAATGATGCCTTCCATGGAAGCATTAACCCATGTTCCCAACTCCTCTGGCTGCAGGGATGCATATCCACATATTTATCATATTTATCCACATATTTATCTATATGTACATGTGTGTGTGCACTATGGCATGCATACAATGCACATTGAGATAAATAATATTTAGAGAACAAACATTTCATTTTAGAAGTCGCTGTCTGACAACAAGTTAATTATCTATCATATCATCTCTCAAACCCAAACATTTTGAAAGCTAGGAAATAACTAATTAAGATCATCATAAATCTTGCTCTGTCTCACAAGCCCATTTTCCTAAGAAATAGGAAGAAATACATATTTCATCACAATGCAACATCCGTAACTCTGACCTATAAGATATTAATGACTAGTTCATGTGGTTCCTCTATCTAAACACTTTCTTGCAGAGGTTACTCTAAGGAGGCACGGGATAATTATTTGGTAACACTGTCCTGGCAACCTGTCTTCCAACAAATCTGTAGAATGGTTAGGAGGAGGGAAAAAAAAAATCACAACGTTAGAATCTTCTTGCCTGACATGAGCCACGTGACTTCCTTGGATCCATTTTGCTCTGAGCCAGGAGAAATCTTAAGAGAGACATAATTCACTGCTCCCAGTTAAAGCTTTGCTCCCCTCTTCCTCTTCCAGACAACTGCTCCCACTAGGCTACTTACACCCAGGTCTCTACTCACACCTGTGGCTTTCTGTGCATGCCTGTTTGGCCACAGCTTTGGAGAACAGCTGGTCGTTCCTAGAAGATGACTTCAGATGGATCCTGGAGAGATAAATGAAGCTCACTAGAGAAGATGCACAAAGTTAGGGCAGAACTGCAATACTATTAATGCACTCAGCACAACTGAAGAGCTTATGGGCTTGAACATGGAGGAAATGTAATTTTTTTTTTTTAGTTAGAGTGTGAAGCCCAGGTGGGACAAGCACTCAAACAAGGCTTTGAACCGGGAACAATGTTTGATAGGAAAAGTGTGTTCACACATCATCAGGACTACAAAGGGAGAAATGAGGTGGGGGAGAGATCGGCGAAGGAAGACACATCTGAAATCAAGAAATACAGGAACAAAATGAAAGTTGGCAGGGCTCAGGCAGAGTTAGACCTTGAAGGGGAGACAGAAACACAGCAAAAAGGGGTTTCATCATGAAAGGAGAACGAGAGAAAGTACGGCTGCTCCGCACCCACAGTGGAGGTATGTGTTAAAGTAGTTTGGACATGGCAACAAGAATAAATCAATGCTTGGTGCCTGGTGAGGGCAAAGACAAGGGCAAAATGAGGGCAAAATGTACAAATAGCAACAATCCTCACCTATGTGATGGTCCAGGGCAGAGGGAGGCAGATATTCCTCACAGTCCATCACTTTGAGAGCCAGCAGCCAAGTCACCCTCAGTGAGCCCAGGGTAGGAGCTGTAGCACCTTCACTCAGCTCTGCAGAGGGCAAGGGGCTGCAAGGCCTCCAAACAGGTTTAAAGCTGAGATCACAAGTGTCTCAGAGCTCACTACATGGAAACCAAGCCAAAACATGACATTGTTCTTGCAAATTTGTGTCTCAGTAGGCAAATTCCCAAACAGGATAAAGGAGGAGGGTCAGACCTCAGCTAATGGTGTCCCATGGGACACATCCTGTTGGAGTGGGAGGTTGGGAGCATGGGAAGCAGAGGTGGGCAGAGGAGAGTTAAGCTGAAAGACTTCAGAAGTGTCCTGCAAGACCCTGTGCTTGCTTTGGACACAAAGAGCCACGTCCAGCCCAGCAGCTTCCAAACACCAATCCACTTCCCCATCCGTGAGCCAGGGAAACTGCAGGAGCAGGAACTGCTGGCCTCGGGGCAGAGGGGGCTTTGATGCAGTCCAGGCTGGGTATTTAAACATAGCATGGAGGCTCTTCCACTGATGAAGTAGGCCCTGTTTTTGTGAAGGCATGTGCAAGCAAATTCAAGCTAAAGGAAAGAAAGGCCCTTTTTATGCTGGAATTAAAATGTCTAGACAGACCCTTTCTAGTGTAACTGGACCTACATCCACTGATCATGATACACCTGATAAAACTTCCCAGGTAGGCAGGGACTAAGAAATACCTTGGCAGAAACTGCAGCAGGAGCCATTTCAAAAGTCTTTAATCCCTAGAATTACTTATGCTACGTAATGAAGTCTGCACTATGGCTGTTCTTACATGGACCCTGAACACTCGAAAGCAGGGAGGATTTTCTTTGGCATCACGACAGGAATCCACAGCATAGGCCAGGCTGGCCCTCAGCGTGAGGTCATATCTCCCTCTAGCTGCTGGTCCCAGGGACTCTGCAGCCTTTGACCGCCCAAAGCTTGCACAAACTCTGACCTCTCCTGCGAGCTGGCACTTCCAGTGGTGCACGTCCTGGGGTCACTTCCTGCTGGCTGCAGTGCTCCTCCAGGGAGTGCAGAACAGCTCATCCTTTGGAGAGAACATACTGCAAAAGGGAGGTGGAGAGGCCAAGAGTAAAAGCCACAAAGTCGGTGGCTTCTTCAAAATAAGCCAGTGTACACTGGTCAAGGTGGTGTGCAGAGCCCAGGACCCTCTGCAGGGGACACATCCTACACCAAGATACTTATGGCTTTTCACAGAATGGTTTGGATTGGAAGGGATCATAAATATCACCTGGTTCCAAGCCTCTGCTGTGGGGAGGGACACCTTCCACTACCCCATCTAACCTGGCCTTCAGCACTTCCAGGGATGGGTCATCCACAGCTTCTCTGGGCAACATGTTCCAGTGCTGCATCATCCTCAGACTAAGGAATTTATTCCCCAAATCAAATCCAACCCTGCTTTCTGTCAGTTTAAAGCCACTGCCACTTGTCCTATCAACTACAGCCCTCTGCCAGAAGTTCTCCAGTTCTTTTTCCAGGCCCCCTTCAGGTACTGAAATCTGGTGGTAGTGACTCCTCCTGGCAGGTGCCAACCAGATGATCAACAACAACAACACACCAAAAAACAACAAAGAAAAAAAGCTTTCCTTATCTGCAACTTATTTTCTTCAAAGACATCTGGACATGCAAGTTCTCTAGAAGTGTGAACAGGCTGGGAGGAGCAAGAAACTGAGAGCAGCAGGAAAAAGTCAACATTTCAGCAACTAGAAAGGGTCCAGCTCAAGCACTCACAACTCATGACACTCTAAAAAATGCTCCTCAGGCGCAGCAGGAACTTTATCAGCTCTTCACAGCACAAACATGATTTCCAGCTCCAGTCACTTTTCTAAGCCAAACCCACAGGAGAGCTAAAATGAGAGTTTATCAGGCAGCCAAGCTCACCCTGGGGCTCCTTATCATCCCTCTGGTCGGGCTATTGGTGCAGAAGCTGGCTGTCATGCTATTTCCAGCAGTGCTCATAGCAGAGAGGCACTATGGGACAAATGGGACTTCCAGCCACCTTCCAGTAGGGCTGAGGAACGTCTCAGACCTTGCTAAATTCACCTTGCTTCTCCCAGGATATAAAAGGAAAATTGTGTCCATGTGGCAAGGCAATGGCCACAGCTCTGCTCTTCCCCTTGAGCAAATCTTGGCTCCCCAGATCCCCTCTGCAAGGTCTGTAGAGCTCCAAGAGAGCCTTCTCACATCACCTGGAGGTCTCTTTACCTTGCCCACGGGATATGGAGGGGCTCCAGGCTGAGGCCAGCCCCAGAGCACATCTGTGACAGAGCCTGGCAAGAGCAGCCACACACACGTGCACAAAACACACGCACGCACTGTCCACCTTGCAAAGTTTCCCCTGGATTTTTGTTACCATGTCATCTATTAATTACCTAATTACATCTCCTAATTATGGGATTCCTCCAGTATTTATACTCATTACATAAATGGCGGCAATTACACTAATTAGGTTAATGATACAGGATAACAGTCTACAAATTGCTTTAAAGGGACACTCTCAAGGCACATAGGCCAAGGATGCTGCCTGGCAGGTCAGCTGGTGGAGGGCATGCAGACACAGCTCCTTCACCCCGTGGAGATGCTGCTGCTCCTGCTGCTGCCTCCTCACCTGGCCTCTACCTGAGTGCCACCATGGGGCCTCACTCTGCCTGGACAGGGAGTGGCTGCAAAGAGAGCTGCCAGGGAGCTGAGGGATCCTAGAATCATAGGTCTGTGTTGGAAGGCGTCCTAAAGACATCTAGTCCAACCCCCCTGCTGTGGGCAGGGACACCTTCCACTGGACCAGGTTTCTCCAAGCCTGGCCTTGAACACTTCCAGGGATGGGGCAGCCACAGCTTCTCTGGGAAAGCTGTGCCAGTGCCTCACCGCCCTCAGAGTCAACAACTCCTTCCTGATATCCAATGCTCCACTGAAAACTGTGGTCCACTACTTAAGCATAACCATCTCTAGCTGGAAAGCGGGAGGAAGGGTTGCAAATATTTTTTCTCTGGCTGTATGGAGAGCTGGGAAGACGAAGGCAGAGCACCCACATCCTTCCAGGCTCCCCTGCACCACTTCTGAACGCACCCCAAGCCCTTGAGCCCTGCTCAGCTGGATGCGACCCAGTTTCTTGCTTATAGGCTTTTCCAAAACGGGAGGTTTGCAGAGAGGAGATCCAGCTCCTCTGCTCCAGCGGGATCCCCTGGAGCTCTGGTGGCACTCTGCAAAGACAAACATGTCCTTGGGGTGAAAGGCGAGCCACGGGAGGCTGCCAGGAATCTATTTTGCTCAGCGCCCTACTTACCCAGATTTGCTGGAGCCTGAGCAGCTCCTGACAAGGTCCTTGCCCCTCTATCTCACCCAAAAGGATCCTAAAAAGCAGAGCCAAGCTCCATTACCCTCCAGAGTGGCCGGGAGCACGGGAAGAAAACTTTCTCGCTTGGATTCAAACGCGGGCACTTCTCCTGTGGAACACGGGAGCCTTTTGCAGCACTTTGGAGCGTGATGAATGGCCCTTTGTCCTGCAGCCACTACAGAAAGAGAACATAATTACCCAAACTGGAATTTGGCCAGGATGCAATTTTATGCTGAATGAATATTTCCCCCCCCCTCCATAAAGTGTTTGTAAATCCCCCTTTAGAGATAAAATCCCAGAATAAAACCCAGTGCTTGCTCCAAAATTGGCCCAATTCCATTATAAGTCAAGTGAACGAGTCCATTTTGCACCTTTAAGGCCACGTAGCGCTCTACGCAGAGCGCAAGAGATTTCACCATTGGCGCGGCCGAGGAATGCTGATTTCTGCTACTGAACTGCTGCCTTAGCCCTAAACTACATCCGTGTGTCAGCTGCCCAAAGACACGTGTAACCAGGTCCATTTTCTGCAAGATATACAGCTGCGTCCAGCTTTATAGCCTGCTCCAGCAGGACATGGCTGGCACTTCCAGAGGAGCAGGCTGACCGGGCTCCGCTCCGACAGGCGGGGTCTATGGCTCCGGCGGGAGCCTTGCAGGAGCGTATATCGATTGTAAATAACGTCTCAATATCCTATAGTAGCTCGTAAATCAAAAAGGGGTTGAAATACCTTTTCTCTGAGGGACTTTTTCCTTTTTTTTCTTTTGAAGGAGTCTATTTCTTGTTCAGTTGTTTTCTCTTTAGAGTTGCCGCGCCGACCTTTTAACCCAGGTGCCAGGTGTGAATGGATGCTGGAGGGCCCTGCTTGGCCTCACCCAGGGAAGCAGCAGCTCTGCAGTGAGCCCAGGCCCCATGGGACAACTGTCACATCTCCCACCCCATCCCGTGGCCCAGCTGGTGCTCCCTGTGTGCCTTGGTGGGCAAGCAAAGCTCCACAGCAGCCACGTCTCCTGAGGTTATGGCTGATGGCTTGGGAAGAGTCTCCTACCAAGCAGCACTGGACACACTGTGGAGCTGAGCATCTTGTAGTGGCTTCAGGACACTGAGATCCTCCCTGCTGGGTACAGACCAACACCATCTTCAGCCTCTGTGCTGCGTATTTGACTGATACCAACCCAGAAAAGAAAAACTTTGAGTCAGTGAAGGCATCACTTTTCTCCTCACAGGCTGCAAGAGATCCCACCAAAAGTCTAACCATCCTCCCAAACCTCCCCTTTCCTCTTTTTGGGAATAAAATCCAACCCTACATGTGCCTCCAAACCTCATGTGCTGGCACAGCGATGCAGCAAGAGGAGTGACCTCAGGGTTTTGTCCTGCTGGACGTGCCACTGCCATCGGTGTCATCAACACAGGACAAGGGACACATGCACCCTGCACCTGTACCTGTCACCTCCTCAGCAGCCATGACTTGCAGAGCCATTTGAAATGGCTCAGGGCAGAGACACCTTTTGTTTGTCACATCCCTATAGGGCTCTGTCACAGTTCCTCAAATTGCTGCAGAAATCGGGGGGGAAAAGTAAAGAAAAAGCCTTCTCTGGGTGGCTTTTGGGGACATTGAGCAGAGGAAATGGAACACCTGGCAGAAGGACAGAAAAAACCCCAATGATTGGCTGTCTAGAAAGTCCTCTGAAACTATCCAAGCTGAGCTGTTGTATGATGCTATGTGGCACTTGGGGACACCTCCAGTCCCTCTCCCAGCATCTCTTGTGTGCCACAAGGGATGGGCACGCGCCACCCTGAGGTCCACAGGCAGCAGGACACAGGCTACTGCTCCTTCTCCAGCGCTGCCTTGGAAGGACCGGGGCAATATTGATTTCTCCAAGTCCAAGAAATATTTGAGCTTGACTGGCAATAAAATCTAGCCCAGAGAAAGGTGTGATGGGATCTCTTGGGACTGAAACAAGAGCTACAATCTTTGAAGAAGCCAAGAGGGAATAAAAGGGAAGGAAGGGTGGGAGGGGAAGAGCATTTACCTGCACAAAAGCAAGAACATTGACAATAACCCACTCGGCTCCACTTTGAACAGGAGACTTTGGAGAAGGGGGTGGGAGGCAAGGTGGGAAATTAGCAGGAGCTTAAGAAAATATATATGCAAAAATTAAAAAAATAAAATAAAACTGTATCAGCATTGACTAATAATTTCCGGGCTCTGCGCAGATGTCATTAATGACCCTTTTTATTCATGCAGGAGTTCCCAAAGAGGAGCATAATGTTCCATTAGTAATAATTGAGAAAGTCTCCTGTCGGGATTATGTCAAAACCTAGAGATGCTGCTGCTGCCAAAACATTTTGGTGACAAACGTGTGAAGCGTTTGACAGAAGGTGCCACAGCAGGTTGAGGCGGCTTCAGGAGGGGAATCCTGGGAGGAGAGAAGAGGTGGGAGACAGCAGCAGGGTGGGAGCTGGGCCCCAAACCAGGGAACACAGCTCAAGGGACGAGCCCACCTCCCACGACAGCTTTGGGGTGGTGGTGGCCCCTCGGAGATGCTGCTGAGGAGCGGTCAGGATTTCAGCTGACCCATCTCCTTCCCCACCCACGGATTTTGCAACACTTCTGTTACATCACACCCTGCCATGGCTCAGTGCTGCTGGACCCTTTTGTCCAGGGATGGCCGTGTCCCCAGGCACAGGGGACAGGCAAGGGTGTTGTGACACCCTGAGTGTTTCTTGCTGCTTATCACAGCCCAGCAAGAGCTGGGGGCCACTCCAGCCACTGGCACAAAGGGCAAACCTGGGACAAATCTGCTGAGCAGCTCACCCAGCGCTTCCCATTTGAAGAGGATGGAGAAGATTTTGTGTGACACAAGTGTAGTTTCCTCCCTCACTCTTCAACCCACGGCAAAGCAAAATTAAAAAGTAAAATTTATGCAAATAGGAAAATACACTTCTTCTACCAAATCTTTCCCATTTATAACGGGGATATCTCTTTTTTTCACCCAGCAGATGCAGAGCCCTGCATGACCACAGCTGGTGTCTGAGCACCAGCATTACCCTGCTGCTGCACAGGCACTGCTAGAAAACACAGCGAGAGTGAGAGGTTTTTTTCAGTCCTCTTCTGAGAATGAAGAGTTAGTGCCTTGCAAGAGCCAAAATAACACCTTCCCTCCTCTTGCCAAGCCCCTCCTGGGACTGGAGCATCACCCACCCTCCACACAGCTCTTCCACACCAGAAACCAGCTCCACACAGGTCGGCTGCACAACATCCTCAGGCTTGGCAGACACAAGTTATGGGGTCTGGGAGGGGGCCAAGCTTAGGAACAGAGCATCAGCCAGGTATGGGAAGGGGTCCACAGGCACAAGAGGGGAGTGGGGATAAGCTGGTCAGATGGCCAATGCAGGGAGAGCTGGGAAAGCCACCCTGGCTCCCCATGCCCAGCCAGAGAGGGTTTGTCCCCCTTTAGCACAAGTGCTGCTGCCATGGGGAAGCACCCACAGCTCAAGCAACATGACCCACACGTTCCCAGCTTGAGGCACAAATGCAGGCATGTCACTTTGCCCAGCCAGCACCCACTGCAGAGGGGTGTAAAAAGGGAATTAAATCCAAGCACTGTCCTGGCTGCAGCAATGCAGCTGGGGAAGCCCAAGCCAGAGCACCTCAAAGTCGGCATTACACAGAGCCAAAGCCAGAAAAAGAGTTTGTCACCACCGTATTATTTGCCCTTTTAGAGCAGAGAGATATTTGGAGCCAAGACATTGGTTCAGGCAGCATGTAAAGCCATGAAATTTAGATTTGGATCCAGAGCTGGAGTCTAAAAGCCATCCCAGTTTGCAGGAGCTGGTTGAGGCATGTTTCTCGTCCCCAGACCACAGCAGAAGGGCCTCTCCTCCCTGGGGCAGGAGCAGAGCAGCTGGTACTCTTCAGCCCAGTTAACAGCCGAGGTCTGGCCACCGCAGCCGAGGGCTGCTCCAGATTTGTTTTCTAGTGGTTTGTTCATTGAGAGGCTGCCAAAGTGTTAGCAAAGAGAAATGCACACTGGCCAGATCCTCCCCAGCCCAGCCCTGCCTTGCACCAGAGAAAAAATCTGCTGCAAGCTGGAGCAGTGGGAAGACCCTGCCCGAGGAGAGCCCCGCGCTCGGCGCTCTGCTCCAAACAGCTCCTTGGAGTACAGAGCCAGGGTACATCCAAAATGGCTCCAATTAGGACAGCCCCCTTAGGGACAAGCCCCCAGACAGCAGAGAGCCTGGTGTAGCTGCCTGAGCAGTGTCATCTCCCCTGACACCTGTGGGAAAGCTGCTGCTCCAGCAGGGTGTCCGTGCGGAGCGGGAGGCAGCGGTGCCATGGAAAAGAGCATGAAGGCTGATTGCTGTAATTGAGCCCACCAGGGGAATTTCGGTCTGTGGGAAGGCACAGAGCAGCCCAGCCTGCAGGAACGAGGGTGGAGAATATCTGAGCTGTGCCTTTGGAGGGCTAATGATGATGGGTTTTTGCTAGGACTCAAGCTGGCATGGATGAGAGCTCCCGCAGAGCGCGGAGTCAGCCAAATTAAGCGCCGGTCGTCCCTTGGAGAAATCCAGTCTAGAAGAGTTAGTCACAGGATGCTGCCAGCCTGGGTGCAGGCTGTGTGGAGAAGGAAGGCAAGGAACCCCGTGTCCTCGCTGCATTCCTGGTGAGGGTTCAGCTAACCCTGCTGTTTAGGTGGCAAGAAAGCCAGCAGTGATGGCAAAGTGGTTCAGATGTGGGCGAGATGATGCTCAGGGGTCTCTCCTCCTGTCACGGAGCCACAGGGCAGGGCTCCTGTGGAATTTACAGTGGGAAGAGGGAAAATACATCACCCTGCACATACAAGCACAAATATGGATGTCCATAGCTAGAGAACTTGCACCACAGTCAATGCCCATTTTACCATTTGGCCCCTTTTTTTGGGTTCTGCCAGGCTTATAAATTTCCTTCCCTGTGTATGTGCATAAGCTTACTCCAACATATGGTCAGATATGTGCTGACCATTTTCTATCCATCTTGGAAAGGATTTTAAATCCTGAGCAAATGTGAGATGGGGGTCTCATCTCAGAAGTGTGGAAGACAAGCATGGCTGCACTGCTTTCCTGCCTGACTTGGAAAATTATTGCTAAATGGTTTAATATGACTGGAAATAAGTTTGTACTAAACTGATTCTTTGTAGCCAAATCCAGAGAGAAGAAGCACAAAGAACACATTGCTGGTACTTGTGGTTAATTGCTGCCTTTTCTTTTGGGTCTACTTGGTTTGAAATATTAAATGCAGAAGAAAACATCTATTTTTTCCTCCATAGCCTGTCAGTAGAGGAAGTGAAATATGGGTGATCCCCCCCACACACCTTTTTTTAATAAACAAGGAGTATAAACTGTTTTATAGTAACTAGATAAAATTACACAATATTGTAAAACATGGAGAAAAGCATGGATCTGTGTGTGGCAGTATTTCTCCCACCTTGCCCCCTGGCTGTACGTTAACGTGACGACTCCACACAACTCAGCTTTGCAGAGTTGTCAGGGACATCTCTGAGCCCAGACACCCTCTGCTCTGTCCTGCCACCTCCAGGGCCACAGACCACCCACCACAGTGGGGGACAAGCATTTTTATGGGAGTTCTGGGGTTCAGCATCCCTTCCTTAACACCTCAACAACTTCGGGGAGATTTGGACCGGCAGTCACAGATTTATTTCACATCCTGCAGTGGCCACGCTCAGCTTTTACCCTTCAGAGAAGCTCTGGTCCAGCCCATGCTGTCACATCATCTCTTGGAGGAGGGTAACACACCAGGAAAACACACCCAAATTTTCTCTTCAGGACCAGCAAATTTATGAAGTGATTCTTTTCCCTAAAGGACCAAAGCTCTGCCCCCAACACCAACTCTTCTGCTCCAGCTTGCTGAGCCTCAGCTCTGCACTGCAAAGTGCTCCCTGGCAGATCTCCTGCCCCTGGCAAACTCCAAAGTCTTCCACAAAGACAGGGAATTTTTGATTTCACAGCTACAGCATTTCTCCCTTTGACCCTGAACTTACTCAAAGGACGTGCCAATATTTCAGAATCAAAATGTCTTTATAGCATTTTATGCCCATTCTGACAGCAGCTCTGAAACTTTGGCTTTGCTGAACAGAAGCATTTTCCAAACTTCTATACGGGGTTAAAATCCAACATTTTCTATCACAGCCTAGCAAACACCTGCACTAAGAGATCACAGGAGCACCTGAGGTGGAAAATTCAGTGTATCCCACATGAGTCTGTTAAATTTTGACTGAACAGGGACACCAAAATGTGCAAATGACTTTGCTTTCCCCACCAAGGCACCGCGCCCCCGTTTCCTTTATGAGCAGAAACACAGAAGCACTTTCCCAACGCAAAAAGGCAGATTTTCATCACAAGACAAATTTTCATTCAGAGCTGAGCACATCCACCCCTTTGCACAGCCCCTGGCACCCACCCTGATACCATTTCTGGTGGCACCAGAGCACCCTGTTGCTCCAGATGAAAATGCAAGGGGTTTGTGATTTTTCTATATTATATAAAATATTTTTCTANGGTGCAGGGCTGACCCCTGGGATTCTGGAGCAGGATGTGGCGTGGAGCTGGAGCAACGCTGCCGCAGCATCGCCCGTAGAGGGAGCTTCCTCGGGGAGCCGGGCAGGGCTGACACCTTCTCATCAAAACTGTTGAGCTTTAAAAAACAAAAATTAAAAAATTCCCAGACAATATAAAGTATTGATTTTAAAGTTCTTGTGGTTTGGGGCTTGGTTTGAGTTGGTTTTTGTTTTTTTTTTTTGTTGTTGTGGTTTTTTTTTTTTTTCCTCCTGCCACTCATAGCAAAACAAGCAGTTCTGGGTTAAATCTATTGAAAATGGATATTTTGTGAGATGGGGGAAAAGGAACGGGGAAAGAAATGCCTTGCCTAGCACTGGGTGTTTACAATTGGTTTGCAGTTGTATTGAATCGAATGAATGGTCACCTTTCCATTTCATTTTGTTATAACAAAGGGGGGAAGAGCACTGATATTTTAGCAAAAATAAGATTTGCACTCTGTGAGCCAGCACTCACATGCTAAACAGCTTTTCAGACCTACTGGATACCACTCTGAGTTTGAAATGTGAAGCCCCACGGCTGTTTTTCTACACATTTTTAGTTTAATTTCCTTACAAACAGGCTCCCAGGCTCCAGTTACTTCTCTGTGATTTCCCCCCCGCTCCCTTTGGGCACAGCCACAGGATTCCCACAGCTTCCAAGGCGGCGGAGGAATGTCCTTTTAATTCACTCTGTGGCCGGCCCAGTTAGCATCCCAGGCAATGATTACCTCGGGGAACGCTTGGATGGCAGGATTTGGCAGCCAGCTGCGAGGGCAGCCGGCGCTGGCCCCGTGTCCCTGCCGGCACCGGAGCTCCGGGAGGAGGGAAGGCATTTCCTCGCTCAGGTGGCCGGGCAGCACAATTAGGCAGGGAGAATTACAGATTATCCCTGGTTTATGGCTCCCTGGTAGAGGGGAGGGGGAGAAGCACAATAAAAACCACGATCAGATCGTTTGTTCTGCTGTTCAAACTTCTGGACAAGGCGAGAGATAAGCACAGCTCCACCCCCCAGCTGCATTTGATCTGTTGGGCTTTGAAATTAAATATTCTCCCTGCAACAGGCGTAGTAGCTGTGTCCTGGTGGAAACTGCTCCTCCAGGCTCTCTGGGGTTTGGGGCTTGCTCAGCACATTAGGAATGAAAAGCCTGAGAAGTGGCTGAGACCCCTCTGGTTCCAGGTGCAGCACGAGCAAGGGATGGTCTCACACCAGGTCCTTTCCTCCCTGCAAGGAGAGACCCTTGTTTGCTGGGGCAAGGGGGCTGGAAAACACCAGGGGAGCAGGCCAAGGCTGAGCAGGAGATCAGTGACCCAGCAGGGACACAGCCCAGATGCCAACACAGCCCATCACAAAGCTGTCCTTCCACCTCAGTAACCGGTTACCTCCTGCTTCTTCTTCTCCTGCCTCTGCTTCTGCCTCTTCTTCTCCTGCCTCTTCTGCTTCTCCTTCTTCTTCTTCTCCTGCCTCTTCTGCTTCTCCTTCTTCTTCTTCTCCTGCCTCTTCTGCTTCTCCTTCTTCTTCTTCTCCTGCCTCTTCTGCTTCTCCTTCTTCTTCTTCTCCTGCCTCTTCTGCTTCTCCTTCTTCTTCTTCTCCTGCCTCTTCTGCTTCTCCTTCTTCTTCTTCTCCTGCCTCTTCTGCTTCTGCTTTCTCTCCCTCCAAAATGCTCCTGGGCTGTCAAAGTTTCCCAAAGGGGACATTCACTCCCAGATCTGGATTTATACTGCAGTGTCTCCATCAGTTCTGGTGGATCTGCACTTGACAAAGGCACAATGGGAGAGGGGAGAATTCCATCCCTTAAACTTGTACCAGGCCTGTTTGAAAAAATGTCAGAGCTCCACCTGGCCCAGGGTTTTGCACTCTGGTATGGGCACAACCTGTTGAACATTTCTTAATGCTCTGCATGTTTTTCACCTTTTTTCTCCAGTGGGAGACTGAAGTGGGAGACTGAAGTGGGAGACTTGAGCCATTTTGCTTGTCCTCTTTGCTGGCTGACCATGTCCATTCCCACCTGCTCTTCTCTCCCTACAGAATTCCCCTTCTCTGTCAGCCAGCCCCCCCTCCATGTATTTTAGTCCATCACCTCATTCTGCTCACCTACATGGAAGCAGCTCCTGTTCACCTCCCAGACCAAACTTCCCACTAAGCTTATGTCTGAAAGCCCCAAACCAACACTGCTCCAGTCACATTTTTTTTCCCCCAGAGCCTTTCTCCCATTTATTTGAGTTATTTTGCCTGTTAGTCTGGTTCTCCAGCTCAGCTGGGCTTGTGTCAGCTGGGAACAACTGCAGCCCCATTCCACCATCCTGGGTCACGAATTAAAACATGGAGCATCAGCAGATACCAGAGTTGCCCTGCGCACCCTTGTTCAACAAATCCTTTCAGTGCAAGTCCAAGTTTGAATTTCTGGCCACTTTTTCAGCCTCTAGAACTTCATGAAGATGAGAAAGTTATGAGACCACCCTGCCAACACATCTGGCAAGCCCAGAACGCTCAGCTTCTGCTGTTTGCCTTCTCTCCTGAGACCTGCTACTCAGAATCACAGAATGGTTTGTGTCAGAAGGGACAGGAAAGATCCCCTCATTCCAAACCCCTGCCATGGACAGGGACACCTTCCACTATCCCAGGTTGCTCAGAGCCCTGTTCAGCCTGGCCTTGAGCACTGCCAGGGATGGGGCAGCCACAGCTGCTCTGGACAAAGGCAAGGAGAGCCCACTGGGCTGACAATTCCCCTTGAAGCCACATGTGTTACCTGTTCTCATAGCTTTGTTTTCCCCTAGGTTTTTACAAGTTTGATTACAGGCCCCAGTACTTTTCTAGGAATTGCAGTTAGACTGAAATCTTCACAATTATCCCTTTCCTACTTCTCTCCCTTTTTAAAAATAAGTGTATTTCCCCTTAGTACTTAAGTAGGATCACAGCCAACCTTCTTAGGGGAAAGCAAATGTGATGCTGCTTCTTTGGCATCGTCTGCTGAGTGCTCTCCCTGTCCCCAAATACCAAACCAACACCTCTGTGGTCCTCCAGCAACTGCTGAGGTACTGCTAGAGCAGCCTCTCGTTACACTTGATGTCCCCTGCTAATTGCATCTCACCATGTGCCTTGGCTTCTCTGATCTTGTCTCTGCGTGTGCATGCTGCACTTCTGTACTTGATCTTCATGGCCTGACCTACTTTTCATCTCCCCCAGGTTTCTTTCTCAGATCTGAGCTCTTTTCCTGTGCTCCCTTTCTCCTGCAGCACCGTGGCCTGAACTGTGCCTGCAAGAAGGCTCTCCTCTCATTTACAGCTTTTTCCCCCTCAAGATCAGCTTCCCTGGGGGTCTTACCTGGGCATGGTCAGCCAGTGCTGGAGTCCAGGAACCTCTACATGGTTCTCCTTCCTTCCTCCTGACCCTCTGCACCAGTTCAGTCATTTCCCAGCAACTCTAACAGGGCACCTTCCACATCCCCAGCCAGCTTCTACTGCAGAAGTAGCCATCAGAAAAAGGCTCTTCCCTATTCTCCCCACCTTGGTGATGGAGATGGGTCATCCACACACCTCCAAGATTCTTCTTTCCCCAGGAACAAGATTCTTCTTTCCCCACGTTAACCCAATGATGCCACCAACTGCTCACTGAAGCCTCCTTCTTGACACTCACCAGTGTTTCCCTTTTAACCACCAGCTGGAGACCTCCAGGAGCCCTAATCCCACCATTTCCTGTCCCCCCACGCAAACACTTGCACCCTTGACATGGAAAACACCCCTTCCCCCATGCCCCTTGCCTGCCTTCCCTGCCCCACCCGCATCCCTTCAGCGCCACCATTCCACAACTTCTCCCCTAATTGAATCCCGTGGCTTTGTTGCAACCCCAAGCCCCCATCTCCCCCCAACCCTTTCCCATTCATCTTCCATTCAGCTCCTGGGCACAACAGCCTCCTCTGCTCTTTCTTGGCCCTCCTTTGATCTCGCTTTGAATAGGAGAGGTCAAGCTACACGACCACGGCTCCTTTTTTCCGTCTCACAGCCCGTGGCTCCGCTGGGGACGCACGGCACGCCGGCCGGGGCTCCCGGCAGCGGGTCAGGGCTCGTGCTCCCCAGCGGGGCTGCCCTGTGGGGGAGCACCCAGCCCTGGCCACCCCCTGTCCCTAACGGGGCCCCGACACTCGGCGCTTTCTCTCCGCCCCAGCAGCGCGGTTCAAAGCCCATTGATGGCCAGAGAAAGGCTCCCATCAGCTTCAGCGGGCTCCCAGTCGGGATCGTGAACCCCAAAGGATGGGATTTTCTCCACTGAGGCTGCAGAATCCAGTCAGTAAATTGTCCTCAGCAGCCAGGTGCCTGCTGGGTCCTCTAAAGTGTCTCCAGGCTGGGAGTTGTGCTCTGCTCTGTCTTTGCTCCACAAAAGAAATCCTTGCTAACCCCGCTGACATCCACCAGGGCAGGGTCTCAGCCAAGAGAGAAAGGAGAATTACCTTGGTTTAAATCCTCTCAGCTGCTCACACCAAAAAGATTTACCTTCCGAGACAGGATCCTGATAGCACTCGGAGCTGAATCCCCTGCCTGAAGTGTATGAGGTTTAATTACTGCAGCTTTGTTAAATCAGCTCAGCTAAGCCCCTGTGTAATTGCTTTCTTCTGGGCCCAGCAGTGGTTTATTTGAGGACAGCTCAGGCTCATTTTCAGACTACTTGAAGCTGCTCCTGTGCTGTTGATATCCCCTCATTTCAATCAGTTTAAACACCCACCTCTTGAGAAAGCACCTTGGAAGAGGTCAGGCCTCAGCCTTTGCTCTGCTTTGTTCTGGGACAAGACAAAATGTTTATTTTTTGCTTTAAACACAAGAAGCTCAGTTGCACCCAGTGTTGTTGTTGTGCCCTGGAGAGCCCGTGGTACCACCCACTCCAGGGAGGACACGTCATGCATCCCAAAAAAGTGAAATGTCACCTGCTGACGTGACCAGGGCTCTTGGCCATGCCCCGTGGAGCCCACAAGGAACCACATCCCCAGTCCCGTTGTGCTTCCCACCGCCCTCGTCTGGTTGGAGAGAAACTCAGGACACGTGGCACCCCGGGGATCCTTCCCTGCATCCCTGCATCCCTGCATCCCTGCATCCCTGCATCCCGCTGGTTGCCACGGTTACGGGCGAACCGGTGCGTGTGGCAGGGTGGGAGGGGGCGGCGGACAGGACCGGTGGTGCCGGGGCTGTCAAGGNCGGGGCTGTACAGTAAATGTTTGTTTTTTTTTTTTTTTTGGGAGGGAGGAGCGTCGCCCGCTCCTCGGCAGCCCCGCAGAGCCGACCCACTGCCGGCGCCTTGGAAATTTGCACGGAGCTGACAAGATGACAAGGTGCAAATACGCCAGGCTGCTCGGGAGTAATTTTTACGGCAGCTCTGCCTTGTGCACGTTTTTATTGCAAAGAGGGTAATCGGGCCTCTTCATTATTGAAAACATATTTACTACCCCTCGGCCGCTCTCTCCCATTTTTGCCAGCCCCTTCCTTCCCCCCTTAAGTACCCTGTCCTCCACGAGATATGATCTCATAAATTTACAGTGTACTTGCTGTCTGCAAAGTGGATGTTCAGTTTCATTTTTATTGGACTTTATGATACAGGCGGATTGCATTTTATTTGCTGCACCGCTACCAGAAGGCCTGGAACAGTCGGGAAGTGCTGGTTGCAACAGGGATTTGGCCTGGGAAAAGGGCTGTGGGATGGGCTCTGCAGAGCATGGACGAGCTGCCAGCGTGGGATCTACTGTCTGCAGGCAGAAAGGCTGCAGGGGAAGGCAGAGTCACAGAATTACAGAATGGTTTGGGTTGCAAGGAACCTTTAAAGGTCATCCAGTCCAACCCCCCTGCCACGGGCAGGGACACCTTCAGCTGGACCTGGCAGTGCTTTGGCAGAGGGCTGCCTTCCCCTTGTGCTGCAGGAAATGCTGCTCCATCCACCCCGTGGTCCTCCCAGCCCCTGCTGAGAGGAGCTGGAATCGATGCAGGAGCTGTCTCTCCCCAGCAGTCAGCGTGATTGACAAGGGATGCACAGCAGGAGCACAGCAGCAGCTTCTTGTCACTCACCACCCTTTTTGTGGCTGGCACCCTTTCCAAAAATGCCTTTCCCAAGGTTTGCTCAGGCTAGACAGGCTAAACCAAACCCACCTGTCCAGCACTGCCCTTAGTGTGACACTAATGGGCCTAAACAGAATTGCCTGAAGCCACGGGGAGCAGCAGAGATGTGGATGACACCAGGGAGGTTGGAATCTATGGAAACACCTCCTGCAGCCAGTGCCACGCTCCAGACTTACCCTGCTGCCACCGTGAGAGGAGCACAACCTCATCCCCTCCCCTTCAAACCCCTTGAATTAATCCTGTTTGCTGCCTGGCACTCAGGGAAAACCTCCCTGCCACCGAGGGAGCCCTGGCTGGATCCTGCCCCACAGGCAAGGGCAGAGGGAAGCTCCTGCTCCCACAGGGATCAGCTCTGGACCAGCTGCCAGGCCAGCCCTGCTGTCAGGGCTGCTGTGATCAATCCCTGGTTCATTATTAGAACTCTGACTTGCTGGTGCACAGGGAATTTGTTATCACTCAGCGAGCCACGGGCCCTCTCAGCATCAGGTGGGTGGGCTGGCACCACATCTCTGCACAGAGCCACCTCCTTCTCCAGGGAAAAGGGCTCTGCAGCCCCTTCAGCAGCTGCCCAGCAGCATTAGGAGCCCAACTTCAGCATTCAGGAGCATTAGGAGCCCAACCCACTTTGTACCCACCTCATCTCAGTGCAGCACAGGGGAAATAATCAACCTGTGCCATTTCAATCCGAAAAAAGGGAAGAATGTTGTGGGGTTTTTTTTCTTTTCCAAGGTAACAGTGAGAGGCCAAGCAAAGCACCGCAAAGCAACATAAATGATTTAGCACCCAACGATTTTGCCAGGGAAACGCTAAAGACGGAGTCTAATCCTTTCATCTAACCCTGGTCCTTCTAAAAGCTTTAAGCTAGGAGTTGACTCAGCATGTCAGTGCCAAAAAGATCCATTGACCTCGAGTTCAGTGCTGAGAAATTGAGAAATGTTCTTTTTAATGTCTATTCAATAAATACAGCATCACCCTCTCCGTGGGCTAAGCAATCCACTTCAAATCCATTACGGCACGTTCTCACAGACTGACAAGTTGTCCTGAGACAATAGTGGCTGCCAGATGAGGTTAACCCTTGCTGAGGGGGTGTAAATCTTTGTAGCCACAAGCCTTTTGCTCTCAGAAGTCCTTGAGAAGAGGGGAGGGGGGTATCTGAATTGATGAGGAGCGGCTGCTGCGGGAGCTCCTTGCTGGACCAAGGTGATCTGCATCAGTAAAAAATATGCCCAGTCAACACAGCAGCCATTGGTGGGAAGGAGGGAAGTGCTGCTGCCCTCTGCTCCCTGCTGGACTGGTGATGTTCCCAGGCATTCATGATCCCAGTTCTCTCTGGTCATCACAGCCCATGGCACTGGCAGCAGGGCCGGTGCTGCTGAGCCATCCTGGGAGGCACCAGCTGTGGTGCTGCCATCACTTGTGCTGCTCCACCAACAGCCAAAAGGAACCCCTGGAGCTGGGGAAGGTTGGAGCTGGCTTGGAGACCTTTGGCACAGGCACACTGAGTGTGAGCTCCGTGCTGGACACTCCCTGGGCTCTGGGCAGCACTAACCTGGCTGGATTAAATAGGAAACGGCCTCAAGTTATGCCAGGGTAGGCTTAGATTGGGTATTAGGATCAAGTTCTTCACTGAAAGGCTGATCGAGCAGTGGAACAGGCTGCTCAGGGAAGTGGTGGATTCACCATCCCTGGAAGTGATCAAAAAATGCACAGGTGTGGTGCTTAGGGCCATGGTTTAGTGGTGGGCCGGGCAGTATTAGGTTTTTGGTTGGACTCGATGATTTTAGAGGTCTTTTCCAACCTAAATGATTCTGCAAAATAACACAGTGGAGGAGAACAACAGCACAATTCCCAAAGCAGCTCAGCCCACCTAGGTCCAGCCACTCCTGGCAGTGGGCTGTAGCATCCCCTCCCAAAAAAATGTCCCTTAACAGAGTGGCTTTACCAGGGACAGCCTGGGGCTGGCAGCAGCACAGACAGACCCCTGCACAAAACACTGGACCTGCAGCTTGGGCTTTCTGTCCAAGAGCACATCCAAGGAGTGACAGCAGTGTGACACCACTTTACCCACCACCACCACACGTCTGGAGCCCTGTGCAAGGGCAGCAAATGCAGGGATGTGTTTTTCCCTGAGTGCCCCAGCTGGTGCAAAGGCAAGGAGAGGGGAGTCCCTACAGCCAGCCAGACCTTTGTTCTGACAGAAAATCCTGGGCTCTGCAGCTTCCAGCAGCAAGTCATTAATGAAAATTATCACCTTAGTAATGGTAATAATGCAATAATTCCGAAAGGTAAAGCTGTGGGAGCACAGTCAATCTGCAGGAAATTGGAGCAGAGGCAGCAGGGGAGCCCTGTGTCTCTGGGTTTATATTCAGTTACAGGTATTTTATGGTGCCCCCTTCATCCTGCCGTCTGCTTTCAAGCTCTTGAGCCAAAGCTCAGCAACTCAGAGCCAGGCTGGAGGCTGTGGCAGTTCTGGGGGGGACAATTTTGGGATGCTGCAGCAGCCCCCCAGCCTCTGCAGCCTCCTCCAGCATGCCAGGGTGGAGGAGGTCGCATGAGCAGGTGTTTGAGGCTCTCTGCTGACTCAAGGATGCCATCCTGCATCGTGTTTATCTGGGTCACATTTACAAGTTCTCTTTTTGGTTTTGGAGGCTGGGAGTTTCTATTTTTTCCCCTCTCTCCCTGTGTTTGGATGTGACAACTGAAGGCAGCTTTGCTGAGATCTGCAGCGGGCAGAGGGCTGGGCTGTGGGTTGTGCTGGTTAATTAATTACTGTTTGCTGGTTAATTGGATCATCTTTACCTTCCATCAGACTGCAAAACCTTCTGTGCAGCATCCCTTGCTTGTAGAGAAGATACAGAATTGTTAGAAATCAGCAAAAGGCTTTTATTTATGGGAATAAAGTTTATATATAAACTGCACCCAAAGTCTGCATAGGCACAAAACAACACCTGGATTTTATTCCAATGCCCCTGAATCATGACATTATTCCACTGCTAACACAACCATTTCCCTGTGATGTTTTAAATTATTCCAGTGTCATGATCTCTTGGGGCACACTCGAGGCTTTAGTACTGATGGGGCTGGTAGCACTGGGAGCATCATCCCACTGATGAGGGACTTTTGGGGCAGTTCAATGCTTAGACAATGTTGGCAAGGATTTCCATACTAGTAAATTCTGCTCAGCACGCTTCTCCAGCACTACTTTGGAAGGAAAACTGGTATTTACAGGTATTTTATGGTAAAATACCTGTGAAAACATACTTCCTATGCTTGAGGGAGTATGCCTACTTCTTCCACAGGCATAGCCTTAAATACTTTCAAAGAGCCAAAGCCCCTCAAACAGGGCAGAGCACACAGTGCTTGAATGCTGTCCCAGCAGCATCACTCCTGTCCACAATCACCATTAGGAATTGCTCCAGAAATTACACCCATATCACATCCTCATTGCTCTAATCTGGTTGGATGCTCTGGCCCTGACTTCTTCTGGTGCTCCAGGCACTCACACAGGGGAGTCCTGCCCAAAAAAATGCACAAGCACCATTCAGGGAAGATGCAGCTGCTTTGAGGTTGGCTTTGAGATTGATCCCAAATCTCTCTGAAAGGCACCTAAAAATCCTGAGGGCAAGGACCACCATCACTGAGATGGTGGCACCAGGAGCACTGCTGGCTGAAAGACCAGCACTGAGCAGTGATATTTCAGTCCTTCCCTTTCTCTCTCCTGCCACAACAGCTAAACGGGCCATATGGTGGATATGCTAACACAACCATTTCCCTCCTAATGTCTTAAATTCTCCATGTGCACAACAATGCACCATATGTACACCCAACAATGAGGGCCCCCTAGACTTCAGGAGAGCCTGGGTGCTGTCATGCCAGCACAGCCCTGCAGCAGTCAGAGCTGCACGTGAAAAGCCACGTGCCAGGGCAGCAAGAGCTGGATTCGAGAGCCCTGGTCAGGGTTCAGTGCTGCGTGTGCACTCACAGGCAGCATCTGCTCAGGGTGGAAGGCTTGTTTGACCACACTCCCAGCCTCACCATGGAAAGAGATCTCCAGGAGAGACTCCTTGGAAGGCAGGAAGCCTTCAGGTCACTCCTGGCTGAATTTCAGTGGGAGAGATAAATCAGGGTACTGCACGCTGCCCGTTCATTCGAAGGCAGGTTGTCACCCTGTCACCAAAACTCCCTGCTCACATCACCCACTCCAGCCAGGATTCACTCGCTCCCTAAACCACCCATGGCCCATTGCCCACCTTCTGCTGAGGAGAGACAAGCTGTCTCTCTTCCACACAGGGACAGGAGACAATGCCACGGTGGAAAATCCGGTGAGGAACTGTCCCCATGATGGTTCTGAGGTGTAGGAAAGGACTGGGACGGCAGTGCCCAGCACATCCATCTCTGCTGCCACCCTGACCCACAGCAGCTGACTGGCCATGGGGCTCCTTTTTGGGACCCAGCCTTCAGGATTCTCCTCCAAGACATCTGCTGACACTGCTAATTGCAGGCAGCGGCCTGGTGCACCACAAGGATTTCCTGATTGCTTTTTTGGGGAGGGACAGGAGCTTTCCTGCTCCCTTTGTCTCCCCGGTGAAGGATGTGCTCTCGGGCTGAAGTCCTGACAATCCAAGCTGCTGAAATGAATCCTCTTCAGTCTATTTACTTGATATTTACCAAAGTCTGCGATCAACAAGAAAACACATCTCAGCAGCTCACTTGGCAAGAGAACGAATTGAGGCAGCACTGCAGCTGTCATATTTATTTCAGTGGCAAAGCAGGTCAGGAAAATTGATAAAATTAATCATACAAACTAGCAAACACCGGGAGTGAAGGAGAGGGAGAACGAAGGGTAGAGAATGAGAGTGAAGGAGTGTTTGCAGCACCAGGCTGCACCTGCTTTTATTTCTTTTAATGGATTTTTTTTTTTTATGCGATGCCACAGATAAAATTGGTGCAAGGTACAGTATTTTATAAGTAGGTTTGGGGAGGGGTGCTGAGATTACTACAAGCAGATGCCTATTACACCAGGGCTGAGCCCTAGCCACGGGGTTTGCAAGGAAATGGGAATTCAAGGACAGAAGTGATTTTTCAGACAGTCCCCGCAGACCAGGAGGGGAGGTCCTTGAAAGCAGTACCTAGAGGTGCTCTGACTGGGCTGAGGTGTGGGCCAGGGCTCCAGCTGGCTCCTCAAGGTGCTCCCAAGGTTGTCCTTGGTGTCATGTCCCTGTCACCTCTGACAGCTGACGATGAGCCCAGGCTTGTGGCAGCTGCAGAAACATTTCCCTACCCCCAGCTTTGCTCTCTCCTGCGAGTGAGCAGCTCTGGGGGCGGCTCACCAAACACATCCCTGCTGTTTGCTGGGCCTGGATCTTGGGAAGCACGGATGAGGCACAGCTCCAGCGTGTCCCTGTGCTCCCTAGGCAGCAATATCTGTTTTTCTGTGCCCACCTTGCTGGGTTAAGCACCTTTACCATGAGGATTAACCCCGACTTTGTTCTCAGAGCAACTTGTGGGTCCGCCTGAAGAAAGACACTTGCAGAAGCCAAGACCTTTGTTATGGGCTCCTCTTTGGGCAGGCACATGCCTCATTTCAAGAGAGGGGTAGGCAAGCCAAAAAGAGTCCACTGACTCCAGGGAAACCTTTGAGGAAGGTTCCAAGCATCGAGGTTCAAGCATCCCTCAATTTCCTTAAAGGAGAATGTTTTTAGACCAAGATTTAGATTTCAAAACTTACCATTTCAGAATAAAAATGTGCATTTCTAGGGTGCTACCAAATGGCATTTTATTATTTCTGCTCTTTAGTTTTCTGTCATAAAAATAGCGTTCACAAAACTCAACCCAAATTCAAAAATAACATTGGTCCCTCTGAAATGTTTTTTTCCTTTTCTCTTCACTTTTCTTTTTCCTCCTCTCTTTTCTCATTGTCCCTCTCACAGACTAAAGATTCATTGAAAAATGTCTCTGCTCTAATTTTGAGCCCTTTTTCTCCAGCTTTCCATTCTCCTCTCCCACACCTCTCCAGGCCCTCACTGCACATCCCTGTTCCTACCGTGAATTACTGTTCTCATTGCTCCAAGCACATTAAAAGTGAAGCTAATTAACCAGCAGAACAATTTGCCTAACGACGTGGTAGATTCTCCATCACTTGCAGCCTTCAAGTGAAGCCTGAACTTCTCTCTGACAGAGCATTAGCAGGGTGGGGGAATTTGGGGGCAAGGATCTGGGACCCACGGGGGGCTGCAGGACACACAAAGTCACCTCAGAGATTTTGGGACACTAAGCCAGGGAGTCCCACGTGCCCCTGGGGAGAAGGGCATCCGTCAGCTCCAGCTTTCTCCTTTGCTGCCTCACACCTGTGCCTTCACCAGGGATGGCACTGCTGAGGGTGACAACGGTGACAACGGGGGTCTCTGCTGAGCCCTGGCTGAGGAGGGATGGTGAATCCAGGCAGAAGGTGACAAACCAGCCAGAAGGCACCACAAACACCGAGCCTGCCGTGGAAATGGCGAGAGCAAACGAGCATTTTAGGACAGAAATCCCTCTATAAGATCTTGCTGACAAGCGCTATTAAATATTCATTCTATAGACTGTGGAGACATCATTACACACACACGTTCAGGCTCCCCACACTCCCGGCTCTGGCATTTGTTTTCTGCAGCTCCAATGAGCTGAGGGGACCTGGGGGTGGGGCTGGAGCCAGCCCCCCTCAGCACAGCTGGGATCCTCAGGGGCAGGCACGGCTTGCAAGCAAAACCCTCTCCTGGAAGCCCTGATGCTGCCCATAAGAGGGAGGCAAGAGGGTTTTGGAAGATGCTGGCGTTTAGTGAGTGCTGTCTTCCCTGTGGAAGAGCAGCAGCAGGGCTTGGAGGGACAGCCATGCCCTGGGAAGTCATTCTGACCCCCAGGAGCCACAGTCCCAGCAGTGACATCCCCCCAGACATGCCCCATGGATGTGAGGGAGCCTTGCCTCCAGCCCCTGCCCTCCATGCACAGGCACAGGCAGCACTCCTTACCCCACAGGATAAAAAGCTCTTTCCAGCCCGTCACTCCCACCAGGAACCGAGGGTGGCTCCTATGGACACGCCGGGAGATGCCACAGCCCTGCTGCCATCGGCCACCTGGGCAGTGTCACCAGAGCGATGCCACTGCCACACATCTCCTTCCCTGCTCAGAGCCACCTCTCCTGCACCTCGGGAGAGCCCACGTGCTCTCCCTGTCCGAATCCAGCTCTGCCCACGGGAGACAGAGTTGCACACATGCCTCTGTGAGTATATATACATACGTCGATTTTTAATTTTTTTTTTCTTCTTGCACACATTTCTAGTGACGATACCCTTTTTTTTCCCCCCCCCCAAACAATCCATCCATAAATGTCACTGAAAATCCCGATCTCCTTTTATTAAACCTGAAAAATGTGTATAAATGTAAATAACAAATGACTGATACAGGGAGAGGAACCAGAGCGTCTGCTGGCGTCACCCTCCCTCCCTCTCTCCCTCCCTCACGCTCTTTCCTCCTCGTGTAATTTGCATTAATAAAGAGGCTGTTCCTTGTCGGAATGTGTTTCATCCGGTTTAAAATCCCAGGGCGATCCACCAGGAACAGCTCTGGGAGAATCCGACTGTCAGAGCCGACAAGACAAATGAATCCCGGTGTCAGGAGCGTGTGGTTCAACGATGACAGATTGAGAAGAACTGTCCCCCTCTCGACAGGCGGGCTTCATTTTCAAATTAATAAATCTGAATAAAATATTTTCCCTTTCATTACGAGCCGAGCCCGGATGACAGTTCCCGTGACAGGAGGGAGTCGCAGTGTTGATGAGGAGACTTTGCATGAATTCCACCTGGGCTTCTTCGGCTTTATTTTTACCTGCAATTTCATCCCTGTTTACTTCTCTCTCCCCATCCCTCCTCCCCTTGCCCTCTCTCTCGTGCTCCCCCTTCCCTCCCTCCCTCCTCCTCTCCCTTCACCCGCTCCCAGCCCCTCTCTCCCTTGCCCGCTGTCCCGTGCTGATGTGGGAGGTGTCGCTCCTACAGCAGCTGTGTCACACCTCCAACACGCAGGAGATGCCCCGAGGTTCTCCCTGTGTGAGAGCTGTGCCATCTCCACACGTGCACGGGGTGCCTCGATGCCACTCAAACCCCACAGCCCGTGCACCTAAGGAGATTTTCCCTGGCTTTGCTTCTCTCAGGGATGGAGTTTGGCTTGGGCACCGATGGCTATCCACCGATAGCTCCAGCTAAACCACACAGCTCCTGCCCTGTTGTCTGGACATGTTGGACAGAGCCACCACCTTGCTCCTGAGCGTTTGCAGACGTGATTTCATTGTAACCTTTTCCTGGGCAGCTGCCTCAGGTACATAAAGTCTCCCAAGCATCTTTTGAGAGGCACCATCACGTCAGCCACGGTGGCACACTCAGCAGAACATCACGGCCCAAATCGCTGTCAGGCTTTAGTGCAGGAGCACATTTCCCTCCCCACACCAGCAGCCATCCCCAGGAGCTCCCAGGGATGTGCAGTCTGCAGCAGCAGGGGGAGGTCCCTCTGACCCATGCCTTGATAGCAGTCCCCACGTTTTCTGCACCTGCCACAACACCCAGACAAGTCCTTGCTCCAGAGCGTGCCTTAGGATGCTGAGGGCAGGCGAGCAGCAAACAGCCAAGCACTCCAGACAGCCTCCATTCCACCTCTGCATCCCACTGTGACCCTTAAATAAGCTGTCCCAAGGATGCCATGGGGATTATGCAACGGTGCTCCTCGTGCAACCACTGCCCAGCAAGTGCTGGCCTAGGATGAGGCTGAAGGGTCTCTTTCCACCCATGGAGGTTGCTCTGGTTTGGATAAATCTCCCAGCCCTCCCGCTCAGAAGTTGGTCTTTAGTTTGGATGGTCTCCTGGATCACTCCAACAAAGATGTGGCATCCATGTAAAATCACACAAACCCCAAATTTGGACTGAGCTGGCTGTGACATGCAGAGAGCAGAATCAGGAGAGACTGCAGTGGGGAACAGAGTGTCTGAGCTGGCTTGGGAATTGCAGCAACTCTGGGGTGCCTTATGGAGGAAGAGATGGAGGCACTGTCTGATTCTTTGCAAGCCCAATATCCCCCTCTGAAGAAATTAGAAACATTCCAGCAGCTATAGCAGTGCCTGACAGTAAATTTGATTAACTTGCCCGTGGAGTTAATGATATAGGGGGCCGTGTGGATTTTGTTGTAAAGAACACAGAAAAGACAGATGAGAAAATGAGAAAACAAGAAAGTAAATTTAAGCAGCTGGAAGCTTTAACAACTGGCATGATAAATCCAATAAAGAACTGCTCGATAAAACCCAACCACTGGAAAACCAAACACGGGTTGGGGAGGGAGTGGTTGTGCTTTGGATTCACAGCCAAAGAGGCAGCATGGTGGGAAAATGCTCCCAGGCCATGGGCTGCTTGGTCCCAGAGCACATGGCAGCAACGTTCCTGCTACAGCCATCCTACACCAAGCCAGGCAAAGCCAGGCACCTGCTGCCTATCCCTTTTCCTCTCTTGTTCCAGTTTTCTTTGCAGTCTCTCAGGACCAGGAAGGATCTGCCGAGGCTGAGAGAGCCTGAGGGGATTCACACCTCCCAAGCCAAACCACGCTGACTCCGGAGGCAGCGCAGCGTCACGGAGGAGCTTGCCAAGCAAATGCAGACCAGGTACTGCCAAAAAGCCTGGAGTAAAACCCAACATTTGGACATCCATATTCTTAAATCCTATCTTCTTTAAAATTTAATTCTGCTGAACCCTGCTGGAAGTCACAGCCAAGAGGAAAACCTCGAAGAGAATGAGTGATGAGGACTCATCTCTTCCCATCTCAGCAGCAAGAGCTGTGGAGCAGCATCCCATAGCACCCCCTTATCCCATACAGAGGCAGACTTGGAGCATCACTGCACCCCAACAGACCCTGCAGATCCTTGCTGTCTGCACACAGAAGGAATGTTGCTATCCCCACACCCAGCTCACTGCTGTTCCCCAATCCAGGTAGCCCTGCCACGTTGTCCCAGAGTGAGCCACCACTCCCAGCCTGGTCCAGCTGCACCACTGGGCTCATCAAGGGGGAAGGTAGAGGCACCCTGTGTGTGGATCTGTCTTAGGTTGCAAATGCAAGATGTGGATGGAGGTGTGTATTCTATTTGCCATCTGTCAGAACCA